>CM052444.1:97787444-97875218 GCA_028533085.1 Varecia variegata | reverse complement strand
TGCTAGGATTACAGGCGTGAGCCACCGCGCCCGGCCAGTAAAGGTTTTTTTTAACAAGGCAAAACAAAAGCATAGACCATATGGGGAAAGATTGAAAATTAGACTTGTTAAAGCTAAGAGCTTCTGTGCACCAGAGGACAAGTAAAAAGTCAAAGTACGGATGGGGAGAAGAAATTTGCAATGCATGTGACTGCCTTGGTGCATGTGGAACATGGAGAACTCCAATCATAAGGAAAAGACGAATTCATAGAAACAGGCAAAAACATGAATAAGCAATTCACAGAAGAGAAAGTCCCAGTGATCAAAACCCAAATGAAAAGATGCTTAACTTGTGTTGCCAAGGTTGTGGAGCTGGGAAACTTCTTACACAAGAGTGGGCGGGAGTTTGCATTGGTACACGTACTTGGAAAGCAATTAGCAAGAAATTTGAAAATGTTTTATCTGTAGGAACCATTTTTAGAAACAGAACTTCTGAGCTATAGGGAATCTATATTTTGAATTTTGATAGATATTGCCAAATTGCTTCCCAAAAAGCCCCTATCAGTTTCTATGCCTGCCAGCAGCATATGGGAGTGCCTTGCCAACACTGTGCATTATCTACTTTTTCTGTTTTTGCCAATCTGATAGGTTGGCGTCTTATTGTTGCTGTAATTTGCCTTTCTTTAGTTAGGAGTGAGGTTGGGAATTCCCCCGCCCCCAGCCCGAACACACACACACACACACACACACACGCACACACACTCATTGCAAAATACACATACAGAAAAGTGCATAAAGCTTTTAATTTTACGTGTGTGCGCACATGCAGAACAGCCATCGCCCAGGTCAAGAAATAGAACATGACCAGCACCCCAAAGACCCTCCCATGCCCCTCTCTGATCGTAACTCCTTCCTCCCCCTACAGGTAACCACTATCTTGTGATAAGTATTTCTTTGCTTTTCATTCTGATTTTGTCACCTAAATATGCTTACCCAAATTATATAGTCTAGTTTTACCTGTCTGATTTCCTACAGGTGGAATCCGATTGTACATATTCTCTTGTGCCGGGGCTTCCTTTGCCCACATTATGTTTGTGAGATTAATCCATTTGTCGCACAGGGATTGGGTATCTTTCCATATTTAAAAATCATTTCAAATTCATTCTTTCCTCCCTTCCTTCCTTTCTCTCTCTCTCTTCTTTAAGAACTAAGAATACTTAACTTTTTCAGCACGGAAGATTGATTCTGACCCCTTGAATGTTCTAAAATCTCCTCCAGTTTCTAGGGAGAAGCGTTAAGAAGGCGGGATGGGGGTGGGAGGTGGGGAGTGTGAGCAGCTGATGAAGCCGATGCTCAGGGCGGCCACACAGCCAGAAGGAGATGAGGCAGCTTTATAGAGATAAGGATGTTCCAGGAGACCTGGGCTCAGTGCAGGGTGTGCCCAACACAGCAAGGGCTGTAGGGATGCTGAAGAGGGATGAAGGGGTCAGGGAAGGCTTCCTGGAGGAAGCGGCATTTGGCCTGGGCCTTTGCTGTGACCCTGCTTCTTCCCTAAGGCCTCTCTCTTTCCCTAGCCCAAAGAGGGAGGAGGCTCCAGGCATGTCTTTTTGGGAATGACTTACATTTGCCCATTCCCAGACAGGCCCTGAGGTCGAGGTTAAAAAAGTAGAGGCCACTGGCCTGTCTTGGCTCTTGGGAACTTTATAGCGACTTATCCACTGCCTTCCCCTTGCAGACATCTCTCTGGATTGCGACCTGCTCCGTGAGGACAGGCAGGACAGGACTTTTGTGGACAAGGTAGGTATCTCTGCCTGGGCCCGGAAAGTGGGAGTGGAGTTGGAGCTGCTCTAGGCCGGGGTAGGAGGGGCCGGGCCATTGCAAGTATCCCCCTGCCTGCCAGCTGGTGCTGAGGTCAGGGGAGCCAAACAGGAACCAGCATGGCTGGGGATCTTCTTTTACCAGGAAGCAAATCATCAAGAGTTATCAGGCAGAGAGGCATCCAGCCCTGAGACTCTCATCTGGGTCAGGGGTGGGCAAACTTTTTCTATAAAATCCAGATAGTAAATATGTTAAGCTTTGTGAGCCATGCTGTCTCAATTCTGCCACTGTAATGTGAAAGCAGCCACAGTTAATACATAAACTAATGGATGCGACTGTGTTCCAATAAAACTTTATTTACAAAAACAGGCAGTGGGCCAGATTTGGCCCACAGGCTATAATGTGTGGATCCCCTGACCTGGGTGAGAAGGGAAATGTACCACGTGTGAAACTGTTAAAGAACTCTGGACTGAATTGTGGTGGCACTTAATGTATTGAGAGTTCAGAGGTGGTCACGGTGGGCGGGTGAGCAAGGAAGACTTCCTAGGAGGAAGGACACTTGAGCAGGGCCCTGAGGGATGCAGGAGGGAGGGCATTCCGGGTGGAGGGCACAGCAGGAGCAGAGGCAGGGCGGGAGGAGGGGAGGAACGGGCGTGCTGTGAGACATTGCCTGTTGAGAAAGGGGTCACTGGCTGGAGTGAAAGACAGCTCTGTGGTTTGGACTTGAGGGTGTGGGCAATAGGGAGCCACTGCTGTTTCTTGAGCAGGAGGTGCTTCAGTGGAAATGAGCCTATCCCTACAGGCTGGGGTGAAGGGCCAGGAGCTTGCTGGGGAGGGAGGCACAGGTCTGGTCTGGGCCCCCATCACGGGCTGTTTTGCCATTGGCAGCGGCAGTGGGTCTGGGGGCCCAGTGGGTATGGTGCCGTCTTGCTGGTGAACTGTGACCGTGATGATCTGAGTTGTGAGGACCCAGACAACTGTGACCGGCGTGTGCGCTGCCTGCAAGGTGAGGGGGCTGGGGCGGCCCGGATCGCTGGGTGTTCAGGGTCACTGTGCCCACAGGGGTTCCAACCCATAGGCAGGGCTCTGAAGGCAGAGCTCGGGGTCAGAGTTCCAGCCCCCAAACACAATCTGATGCTCCTGAACACCCATCTCAGGCTGCCATCTGCCCCTCCCTAATGTCCCCAGTGCCGGCGGGCACTCGCATACCGGGGCAGAAACTCTGGAACGAGCTGCCTCCCCATTCTCCCCCTCCAGGGGAGCAGAGGATGCTAACACTGTTTGAGCACCTACTGTGTGCCAGGCCTTTTCTCCAAATTCCTATTTAATCATTCAGGTGGGGGTTTGGGGGTCTCATCACCTCATTTTAGAGATGAGGGTGTGGAAGTTCAGAGGTCAGGAGAGTCCTGAAGTGGCATAGCCAGTCTGCGTCCAATCCAAGGGCAGGCCCCTCCCCCTGCGCCTCTGGCCTGTTCCTGCTGTGCCACCTTCTGCTAAGTCCGTCTGCGCCACAGTCAGCAGCCCGTGGAGAACGAGGCAGCCGCATCCTGGGGTTGTGCCAGGTGCTGCCCACAGGAGATGTCACAGCCGCCTTTGGAAGTGGCATCATATGGAGACGAGAACCCTGAGGCTCAGGGAGGGAGGGGCTGGCCGGTGTCACACGGAGCGATGCTGGGACAGAGATTAGGAACCTCACCTGTGTGACACCAGGCGGCCCTGACCCTGCACACACCTCTCGAGCACCTGTCGTGTGCCAGGACCCGGCTGGCTGTGCTACACTTCATGTTTCTCTGGGCAGATGAGGGGACGTGAGCCCGGGAGAGGATTTGAGGTCACTCAACACATCACATGTGTACAGGCGTCTTTGTGGTTTGCCCTCGGTGGTTTCCAGTGTGTTCACAGAGCTGGGCTGGGAGACCCCTGCCCTGGGCAGGGGTGGGCAGGAGGAGGAGGTGCCAGCGTCCAGGGCCCTGAGTCTCTGCCCCGCTGTCTGGCTCCACAGACCTGGAAGACATGTCTGTCATGGTCCTGCGGACCCAGGGCCCCGCCGCTCTCTTTGATGACCACAAACTTGTCCTCCACACCTCCAGCTATGACGCTGAGCGGGCGCGGGTCTTCCATGTCTGCGGTGAGTTCATGCCGTCTCCCTTCGCAGCCTGCGCCGCTGCCAGGCGCTGCCAGGAGCTTCGTCTTCCTGCCTTGGGTTTGTGGGCAGGGTCTGCTCGGGCCTTAGTGTCACCCTTGGGGGTGACACTAAGAACAGCCAGAAGTGGGGCTTTGGAACTAATTAGCTAATGTCCCAGCACAGTGCCTGGCCCGAGGTCATTTTATGGGATGAATGTATTTTAGTTTAGTTTTTTTTTCTTTTTTTTTTTGAGACAGGATCTTGCTCTGTTGCCCAGGCTGGAATGCAGTGGCATCATGATAGCTCACTGTAACCTCACACTCCTGGGCTCAAGTGATCCTCCTGCCTCAGCCTCCCAAGTAGCTGGGACTATAGGCACACACCACCACGCCCGGCTAATTTTTCTATTTTTAGTAGAGACCAGGTCTTGCTCTTGCTCAGGCTGGTCTCGAACTCCTGGCCTCAAGCTATCCTCCTGCCTCAGCCTCCCAGAGTTCCAGGATTACAGGCGTGAACCACTGTGCCTGGTCTACATTTTTATTTTTCAAAAGCATTTAGACCTTGTATTTGCTGTTATTATGGCATTGTGACTATGTAAAACAGCCTCTTTTTTTTTTTTTTTTCTCAGAAGGTGGAAACCGATTTGTGTAGGAGCGAAATCTATGGTGTCTGGGGCTGGCTTTACGATGCTTCAGGAAACAAAAAGGGATAGAGGAAGACAACAGACAAAACAGTGATAATTGTTGACTCTGAGTGACAGGCATGTCACTTAGCTCAGGAGTTCGAGACCAGCCTGAGCAAAACCGAGACCCCATCTCTACTAAAAATAGAAAAATTAGCCGGGCATGGTGGCGCATGCCTGTAGTCCCAGCTACTCAGGAGGCTGAGGCAGTAGGATCGCTTGAGCCCAGGAGTTTGAGGTTGCTGTGAGCTAGGCTGACGCCACGGCACTCTAGCCGGGGCGGCAGAGCTCTTCCTGCGTCCCTCCTGCTCCCTGCACCCACTGGGAGTCACGACCACCCTCTCCTCCCCTCCCAGGTCCTGAGGACTCGTGCGAGGCCTACAGGCACGTGTTGGGCCAGGACAAGGTGTCCTATGAGGTGCCCCGTTACCACGGGGACGAGGAGCGCTTCTATGTGGAAGGCCTCTCCTTCCCTGATGCCGGCTTCACGGGACTCGTCTCCTTCCACGTCACCCTGCTGGACGACTCCAATGAGGTAGGGGCAGAGAGGGGTAAAGAAGGGCCCCATTCCTGGCAGACACGGGCCCGATGGTGTGGAAGACCCCAGACGTCTCGACCACCCCACTGGCCCATCACTGTGTTGCAGAGAAGCAAGCGGCTTTCTTAAAGGCCACGGTGGTGGAATCAGAACTCCTACCAGGCCTCTGGACTCCGATTCCAGTGCTCTTTCCCCCTGGTCTGCCCCTGCAGCATTTCTCCGAGTCCCCGATCTTCACTGACACTGTGGTGTTCCGCGTGGCACCCTGGATCATGACGCCCAGCACCCAGCCGCCCCTGGAGGTGTACGTGTGCAGGTGAGTCTGGGGGCGGTGGGTGTCCTCACCCTGGTGGCCCCTCTGCCCCCCAGGCCTTGGCTCTGTCCTGAGCCTCTTTCCCCGGGCTCGTCCGCAGTGTGAGGAACAACACGTGTTTCGTGGACGCGGTGGCGGAGCTGGCCAGGAAGGCCGGCTGCAAGCTGACCATCTGCCCACAGGACGAGAATCGCAACGACCGCTGGATCCAGGTAACCACGGCCACCGGGCGGGGCCCAGGCAGGTCGCCCCCACTGGGGGATGCCCAGAAAGATCCAGAAGGACCAGGGTGCTTCCCGGGTACTGGCTGCTCTTTCTAATTCAACACCTGGAGGCCTCGCTCCAGAACTTCCCGGAGACCCAGGCACACGCTGACGCTGGAGTCAACACGCCTCTGCCCCCCCAGATCTGGGCTGGCACGGCGCTGAGCCTGCAGGGGTGGCAGAGGGGTGGGGCACACACTCCCTGCGCTCGACAGCTGAGACCAGGGGTTCTCAATAAGAGGCAATTTGGTCCCTCAGGGGACATTTGGCAGTGTCTGGAGACGTTTTGTGTTACCACGCTGGGGGCGGTGGTGCTACTGGCCTCTAGTGGGCAGAGTTTGGGGATGCCGCTAAACCTCCAGCAACTGGTGGGACAAACCCCCCAACGATGGATGACCCGGTCCAACATGTCAATAGTGTCAAAGCTAAGAAGCCCCTATGTGGCGCACGATTGCTACAAAAGCCCCCACTTTTACGACCTGGGGTGCGTCGGTGGTGCCCGCAAAGCACCGGCAGGGCTTGTAGGAGGTGGCGTCACCTCTTCCTGGGGAATCAGTGGAGACCTCTGGGAGGGAGGGTGGCTCAGCTGGACGGGATTTGGCAGGAGGGCAAATGATGATTTCTGCCACTTGTTACGCATTTGCTGCAGCCCACATGTGGCATCATTGCGTCTTCCTGACAATCCCTGTACGTAACCCCATAATTAAGGGGCTCTCGGGGAGCAGGCCTAGGCCACAGAGCTGGTAAAGGCAGTGCCGGGACCAAGCTCCCAACCACCAGGCTGCACAGGGTGGTGGTCCTGGCAGAGGACTGGCACGTGCAAAGACCCAGGGGTCGGGGAGCATGAGAGATACCCTTGTGTGTTCTCTTTGGCCAGGACAATGGCTCTGGGAAGGGAAAGGGTTAAGACAGGAAACTTGAATTCCAAGCTAAGGAGCTTTCATTCTGGCTGGAGGTTAGTCCAGTGAGGGGGTTTGGGGCAGGATTCTCGAGCAAGAGGGGCTGGGTTTAGATCCTGGCTGTGCTATTGACTAGCTGTGAGCCCTTGGACAAATAACTAGACCTTTCTGTTTTTCATTTTCTTTATCTGTCACATGGGGTAACTCTCGTGCCCCTGCATAGGGGTACCATGAGGATTAACGGAGTTAATATTTATAAAGAGCTTAGGGTAGGGCCAGACACATAGCAGTGAGCTTCTCTTTGGATACGTAGTTCATTGGCGCAGCCAACTTTGCCTCCGGAACCAGAGGGGAACGTGTTTACAGGTTCGAGGAGGAGGCACGTCTCTACCCACCCCCGCAGATCCCCTCAGCCCTGTCCAGCTCAGGCCACCCTGAAGCCCCCTCTGTATTTACCCTGCCCTGGCCCAGCATGGCAATACCCCCAAGGTCATGTCCATGTTCTCATTCACTCCTGGCCTCTTGCTGTGTGACCCAGGGCAAGTGCACACCCTCTCTGGGCCTCCAGCCCCTCCTCCAGTCAGCAGGCATCTTGATGCCTGTCCCCTGGTCCTGCTTCCAGGGACAAAACAGTCCTGAGACAGAGAACTCACGGAGTGGTCTTCCCTGGGGGGTGCTCTGTGCTGAGCCAGTAGGGGCAGCTGTGCCTGTCCTCAGCTGGCATCTCTGTCCTCGTTCCCAGGACGAGATGGAGCTAGGCTACATCCAGGCGCCACACAAGACCTTCCCGGTGGTCTTCGATTCCCCGCGGAATGGGGAGCTGCAGGACTTCCCCTACAAGAGAATCCTGGTGAGTGGTCCCTGGCCGCGGCCCACTCCTGAGAGCTGAGGGGCCTTACCCCAGACCCACCGGGGGTGTGGAGTTCAGAGGTCAGCCCTGGGAACCTTGTTCTTTAGGGACAAGAGTAGGGTTGCCAGGTACAATGCAGGGGATGCCCAGTAAGTTTGAATTTCAGATAAGCAACAAGTAACTTTTTGTTGTAAGCATGGCCCAAATATCGCATGGGACATACTCATACAAAAAATGTGTTGTTTGTCTGAAATTCAAGTTTAACTGGGCGTCTTGTATTGCTGTTTACCAAACCTGGCAGCCCGAGATGGGGGAGGCAGGATGGTGCGGCTTGAAGAGCACAGGCTTCTGAGTCAGAGCCACCCAGCTCCGTCACTTACATGCTGTGTGATGTTGCGTGAGTTTCTTCCCCTCTCTGAGCCTCTGTTTCCTCATCAGTAAAAATGATGTTTTAGCCCCAGCCTCACAGGTGTTCGAGAAGCCTCTCGTTATCACAGTGCATGCATGGGGGGAGCACACACCACTGTTAGCTGGTGTTGCTATCGCTAATAAAAAGTATGACAGTGAAGGTGACAGTTGCTGACCAGGACCCACTTAAGGAAAGAGGGTGATGTCAACACAGGCGTTAGGAGCTCTCGCCTGGCCCCTCCATTTTGTCTAAGTTCCCGCTGAGAGATGGCCCTGGGCAGGCCACCTTTTCCTGAGTTTATAGACTGAGGCTCAGAGGGCCAGCACCAGCCTCTTGGTCCCTAAGGATGGGCCACTTGAGCTGACTAACTTGCCCTTGGGCTGGACGTGGCAGGAAGGCTGTGCAGCATAAGGAGATGGCCATGGCCCTGGCTCCACGTCCAACGGGGTGTGCGGGGGCAACTGGAGCCTTCCCTCGGTCTTCCTGTGACCCTGGGGATGACCCTGCCCTGACAAGGCAGCAGGGCTCGAGGATCCAAGTGTTCCCAGCTGCGGCCCCTGTGTGCGCAGAAAGTATCGACGGGGTCAGAGCCTCCGCCCTGTCTCTGACTCAGTGTTTCCATCTGAAGAATGGGTGGCAACTCCCACCCCATCGTTAAGGAGCGCAGAGCCCAGTAAGCTGTTCAAGCTCTTCCTGGCACCCTCCACCCCTCGCGACACAGTTTCCCTCTCCAGGGTCCGGATTTTGGTTATGTGACTCGGGAACCACGAGACAGGTCTGTGAGCGGCCTGGACTCCTTCGGGAACCTGGAGGTCAGCCCCCCGGTGGCGGCCAATGGGAGAGAGTACCCCCTGGGGCGGATCCTCATCGGAGGCAACCTGCCGGGGTGAGTCAGGGGTGGAGGCTGCAAGGGTGGGGGTGGGGTGATGGTGTCAGGGGGAGGGGGAAGGACCATCCAACCCCTTGAAGAGAACCAGGAAGAAGAAGTGATGCCACTGGAGTCCTGGGTGTGGTGGGGTGGTGGGCTGTTCACCAAACACTGTCCACACTTCCCTCGGGAGGTTTGCAAAGGCAGGGAGAGCAGGGACCTAAAGATCCTTAAGTCCAACCCTTTCGTTTGACAAGTGAGCCCAGAGAGGGTGAGTGAACCACACAGAAGGCAAACTTAGGACTGGACTCAGGTCATCTGATTCGGGAAATAAATCGATGATGCCAGTAACAGAGTCTATCAGTTAATAGTAATAGAAGAAAATGTTTCCATTCCCAACAGTCCTGGGAGAAAAATGCATTTAAGTCGAAGCTTTTTCCTACTACCATGTAAATGACTAACATCAGATCTTTTCCAGAGAACAGAGGGTGGTGGAAGACATAGACATTGAGCCAATCCAGTTCAGCAAAGCTGTTAGGACAGACTTGGGATCAAATAATAAATGAATCCAGAGTCAAGTTTGGAGGGGACTAACGGCCCTCAAATACATGATCCCGTAGAAAGAGGAAGTTGGGGCCATGTCATTAGATACCTTTTCATAAGGATTGAGTGTGGGGGTGAAATTAGAGAATGTGAGAATGGGGTGTGAGGGAGGCTCTGAGGGTTTTCCTGGGTGTTGGGACCTGGTAGGTCATTGCCCTGGTGGGATTGACCTGTCCTGAGTCTGCTCCGTCCAGAACTCACCCTGAGTGGAATTTAAAATATACATATTCATGGTCTTTCCTGCTTACAAAAGCAATGCATATTTTTTTTTTAAAAATCAGATATTGCAGAAATCTTGAACTCTTGTCATTCCATTTCTGCATGGAATTTTCTTTTAGTTAAGCATTTTTTTTTAACCCTGTGGGCCCCAGGTCGAGAGGCCGCAGGGTCACCCAGGTGGTGCGGGACTTCCTCTATGCCCAGAAGGTGCAGCCCCCCATAGAGCTGTTTGTGGACTGGTTGGCCGTGGGCCACGTGGATGAGTTCCTGTGCTTCGTCCCTGCTCCAGATGGGAAGGTGAGGACGTGGGTGACAAGTCTTTCCTCGGCATCTGGGGCATGCGCTGAGCTCTAGGGGGCCACGCCACGGCAGGGGGCTCAGGCGAGTCTGTTCTCTGCACACAGGGCTTCCGGATGCTCCTGGCCAGCCCCGGCACCTGCTTCAAGCTCTTCCAGGAAAAGCAGAAGTGGGGCCACGGCAGGGCCCTCCTGTTCCAGGGGGTTGTTGGTGGGTAACAGCACCGTGTCCCTCATCACAGCTTGCCTGCCCTTCACCCAAATTACGATATATCATGGCTTAGGGACGGATGACAGATTTTAGGGCAGGGCTGTCCCCCTAAATTCAGGACCCTTCCCTCCTGCCCCTGCACACATTGCTTCCCTAGCCACCACCACCATGGTGGGGCCGAGCTGAGGCAGGGCGGTGGGCAGTGGGCAGTGGGCAGTGGACGTAGCCAGAGTGGGGACATGGTGGCTTCTCAGGCATGTGAACATTGCAGTCACACCATGGAGCTTGGTGTTTAAGGTTCTGCAGTCACTGTCTTGGAATCTTAATAATTTGTGTTTTGACAGTGAGATCTGATGGATCAATGAAGCATATGCAGGGGCCTGGAACGTCTGCTCCTCAACAGTCTGGTCTCCCGGCCGCCCGGCCTCCCTGGGATGGGCTCTCTGCCATCCACTCCCACGGCCCCTGGAGCCCAGGGCCAGGCTTCCCCCTCTCTGTCACCGCCCAGTGAGGCTACAGCCCTCTGCCCCCAGCGGAGGTGGGGTCGGGCACATGCACCCCTTGGCGTCTCAGGGTGGGGCTCGGCATCAATTGTTGCTGCAGGGCATTTGGTGGGCAACTTGGTGGTGGCGAGCCTCTTGCCCGCCCCTGCCCAGGTACCCAGAGCATCCAGGTGCCGAGGCTGCAGCACCCTGGAGGTCACCCATTCGCCATGGCTTGGCATTGCCCCGCCCTACACCGGGCACAGCACGTGGGTCTCATGCCAAGGGGGTCTGGCCACATGCTCCCGCCCCCTATAGGCTGTGTGCATGCGCCAAGTCGCAGGTGGAAGTTGCCCTACTCCACACGAGTCCCTGTGCCCAATGGAGGGCGATGTCAAATAGCAAATTAAAAACACCGTGACAGATCAAGAGACAGACACGGTGGAGGAAAGAAACAGCTTTATATTGTCGTACCTTAAATGGTACTTTTTTCCTGCTTTGGGAACAAGGGGCCCTCATCTTCTCTTTGCGCTGGAGGAATTGTGGTAGGGAGAGCTGGCGGGGCTGCAGTCTGCAGGCAGCCTTGCCAGGATGGCTCCCAGATCCATTCCAGCGAGACTGCCTGAATCCCAGAGCATCCTTCCTCTCTCGCCGACCCCAGGGGTCTCAGGGCAGAGACACTCTGGCCTGCAGGATGGTAGATTTTCTTGGTCCTGTGGCCTCTTGGGAGGCAGATAGTGCCTGGACGAGACCTACCCCAGGGAGAAAAGCTTCTGCAGAACTCAGAAACTCCCGAGTCCTGTTGCTGTTTGCTGGGGTTTCTTTCTAACACAATCTGGAGCCCCAGCAGTAAGGTGGAAGAGACACCGTCTCCCCCACCCCTGTTGCTGCTAAAGGGACCATGACTAGACTCCTTTGAACCCAGACTAAGCCGTAAAAACCCTCAAATCCAAGTTAGGTACTGGAAGTGGGACTGGGGGAGGGGAGGGCCACGTTTGTCTTTCCTGGGGGAGAAGCCTGTTTATCGCCAGCAAGGCCAACCTGCCCGATTGGGGGATGGGAATGCACGAATGCCAGGACATAAGCAGCCACCGCACCCTGCAAAGCTGACACACAGGCAGTCATCATGGCCTCATACAGACATGGAGGCCAGTGCACCTATCAGGCTCCTAGGTGTGCCAGGCCTGTGCCATGTGCATCATGCACGTTATCCAGTTTGATCCTCACGAGAGCCTGTGGGGTGACTATCGCCCCGCTTCAGAGCCAGGAATGTGAAGCTCAGAGCGGAAGTCGCGGCCCCGAGGCCTTAGCGAGAATGCAGTGGAGCTGGGGCTGGCCCCCAACCGTCTGCCTCCCACCGGGTGGGGGGTATTTGAACCTACAGCTGTGCAGGTGGGTCCAGGCAGCCTCCCCTCTCCCTTGGTCAAGGCTTGAGGCCCTTTGTGAGCACTGGGCTTGGGTTCGAATCCCAAACCCTCTACATCCTAGCTGTGTGACCTTGAGCAAGTCATCTGACTTCTCCAAGCCTCAGTTTCCTCGGCTGTGAAGTGGGGACAATGACGATACCCTGTGGTCGCGGTGAGGGTTGAGTGGCTGGGTGCGGTACTCGGGGCCTGCTCACGGGAAGTGCTTGCTAAATGGCAGCCGTGAGGTTTGTGAGCCGGCGGCTCTAAGCTCCCCTTCCCTGTCCAGCCCGTGTCCACGGGTCCCCCATGAGGCAGGCGGGAAAGCCCAGCCACTGGGGGCCCCCTCATTGCCATACAGTCACCCCCTGGAGGGCAGGGGCAGGGCTTGATGATTCAAATCCCACAACTGGGTGGTTTGCTGCCCAGCGAACCTGTTAAGGCTGGCCCCGGCCCAGCCCCCCACTCACCAAAGGAGGAAGAATCATCACCCAGCGCCCTCGGGCGGTTGTAAGTTTCCAATTAAAGGCATTACCGCGTCCAATGAACTCAAAGGGCTCAGGTTCACTGCACTGTGGCAACCGGAGCCTCCCACTCCTCACACCCCCAGGTTTGCACAGGGGCCGGCTGAGCTCTGACACGGGGCCCAGGAAAGTCAGAGAGCTGCTGACTCGGCAAGCCCAGCAGCTGTGAACTTGGCCTCTGCCTGTCTGCTGCTTCCCAGCCGGCCCTCCCGTTGGCATTGTTCCCACCCTTCCATTGCTGTCTCTGTCCTTCGCAGGTGATGAGCGGGTCCAGACTGTGTCCATCAACCAGGTGCTGTCCAATGAAAGCCTCATCCGCTTTAATAAGTTCGTGCAGGTACAGGGGCTGTGGCACACCTGTGGGCTGAGTGGCGGTGGGCACACCCGGGACAGGGCTGGGAGACTAGAGTCCGAGGCTCACGGTTCATGGAAGCTCAGGTTGGATCAGGCCCAGACAGAGGGGCTCCAGCCCCGTCCTTTGACCCGAGAGAAGTGAGGGGGCCAACCAGGTACATGTGAGGACGAGCATTTCAGGCAGAGGGAACAGCACAGACGATGGCCCTGAGGTGGAACGAACAGGCCCTGAGTGTTTGAGGCTGAGCCCGGAGGCCAACATGAAGTAAAGGAGAGGCCAGGGTACGTCAGGGGAGGCCTGCAGGGCACGGCTAGGACCTTGGCTGTGACTCTGAGTGGGATTCGAAGCCATCAGGGGATGTGAGCAGGACCCGATCTGACTTATGCTTTAAAAGATCTCTCTGCTGCTGTGACAGGTGACAGTAGATCCCACAGGAAGCACATGGCAACTTAAGCTGGGTAACCGAAGAAGAGTTTAATAAAGGGAATATTTACAAAGGTGCCGGCAGGGTTTGAGGACATCAGCGAGGGACTGTGCGCTGTCCCCAGGCCAGGAAAAGTGGGGAGCTGTTAGGGGAGGAAGCTGTTGCTGGAGCCTGGAGAGGCCACTGTGACAAGAGACAGGAGCTGTGACCTTCACAACCAACCAGTGACCTGGCAGGGAGACAGATGGGGGAACAAACACTCCGGCTGCACCCTCCTCCTCTGCCACCCACAGCCTCCTGCCTGTGTCCCTGTTGGCTGGGCCCAGCTAGAAGCCAGAAGGCCCAGAGACCCTGACCCCCAGGGATCAGCGTCCCCGGGCACAGAGCAGAGGAGAGTGTGCAGGGTCTGGAAGGTCACTCGGAGAGTTTCCAGCAAAGGGACCGAGTGAGTCCAAGCCCTCCAAGAAGCAAGTGCCAAGATGGGGCTTCACCACATAAGGATTTCATTAATGAGAATGCCCATGCCAGGACATAGGGAGGACGCGAGAGAGAGGACTAGGAGACCGTGGGGGAGGAGAGGGAAGGAAGGCTGAGTGGAGGCATCCTGCACTGCCATGCAGCCCGCGGAACGTTCAGCAAGACCGTGGGGGATCCCATAAGCCAAAGTCAACCACCAGAGGAGTCCCCTGTCCCCCAGAAATGGGTCTGCCTTAGTGCGCTTGTCACTCTCAGCCATCGGCTGGGAGCAGCAGGTGAGAGGTGTGACCTCAAACCCAGGAAGGATTTCAGAGCCTGGTGGCCAGAGCCCTTGGTCAGTTGCACTCCCGAGTTGAAGGTGTGCAAGAGGCATTAACTTGAGACTTGAGAGGAGGCCATTGCAGTCAACCAGGCTGGGGGGGGGGGTGGCCTTTGGACCAAGAGGGAAGCAGGAAGAGTGGGGACAGATTTTAGAGGTAGCACCCACAGGACTTGCCAATGGGTTGGGCCTGGAGCGAGGAAAGGAGACATCAAGGATGGTGGCAAGGCATGTGGCCCCAACAGCTGAGTGAACAGGGTGGTGACATTTACGGTGCTGAGGAACCATGGGGCAGGAGCAGGTTGGGGGTAGAAATTAAATGTTTGTCTTTGGACACATCACGTTCGATGTGCCTATTAGACATCCAAGGAAAGATGCAAAGGTGGCGGCTATACTTACAAGTCGAAGCTCAGGAAAGAGACAGGGTTTATAAAGAGGTTGGGAGCTGTCAGTATATAGATGGTATTTTATTTTCCATTTTTGTTTGTTTGTTTTGAGACAGGGTCTCACTCTGTCACTCAGGCTGGAGTGCAGTGGTGCAATCATAGCTCACTGCAGCCTAAAACTCTCAGCCTTGAGGGATCCTTCCGCTTCACTCTCCCAAGTAGCTGGGACTACAGACGCACACCACCGTACCTAGCTGATTTATCTTTTGTAGATATGGGGTCTCGCTGTGTTGCCCAGGCTGATCTCAAACTCCTGGCCTCAAGCAATCCTCCAGCCTCAGCTCCCAAAGTGCTGGGATTACAGGCATGAGGCACCGTGCCTGGCCCATAGATGGTGTTTTAAACCATAAGACAGAAGGAGATTCCTTAAGGAATGAGGGCTCTAGAGAAGAGGGTCAGGATGGAACACTCCGGAACACTCTCATTTTAGCCCTGCTGGTGGGATAGAATTGTGAGGGCAGGACACAGGACAGGCATGCTGTGAGGAAGGAGAGCAAAGACGAGGCTTGTGTGGACAGTTGACCTACGGGCACTCGGCCATCTGTCTCTTCTCACCCACATGTGACTCCTTGGGTGTCCCCAACACACTGACAAGGCCTCCCCGACTCTCCCCTCCCCCTAGAGCTGCATCGACTGGAACCGTGAGCTGCTGAAGCGGGAGCTGGGCCTGGCGGAGAGCGACATCATCGACATTCCGCAGCTCTTCAAGACCGAGAGGAAAAAGGCAGTGGCCTTCTTCCCTGACTTGGTGAGGCCACCCCCCATGATTTAGGGTTTCATCAAATCGGGCTCCGAGCCTTCAGTCCCCACAGAGGGAAGACATTTGGTTGCAGTCACATTTAGGATTGTGATAGCTGGTGGGGTGGTGGGGAGGGCCTGGGGTCCCACAGTGCCCAGCAGAAGGGCTTCCAGCTGGCTGACTGCCATGGTCCCTGCTCAAGGGCCATCAGGGAAGGGACCTGCTTGACATTCGTGGAGTGAATGAATGATTGCACGAAGTCACGTGTACAAAGCATGTGGCATTGGCTAGGAACTCCAGTGTCCATTCTGCTACCTTCCTCCAAATTCGGGGCTGTTCATCCGTCCCACATGTATTTAGGGTGTTCTGTGGGAGGGACAGAGATGAATAAGGGTGGTCCCTGCTCTCAAGGAACTTTCAGTCTGATCCATCAGAGGGAGACTCTTTACCTCTCTGAGGACATGTCCCAGTGATCTATTTTGTATGATAAAGTGATGTGGCAGTTTGGAGGTGGGACAAAGTATTAATACTTCTAGCCTAAGAAGTAGGACTGGAGATCCAGGAAGGCTTCATGGAAGAAATGGCCTTTGACTGAGCCATGAGGACTTTTCTTCTGGTGCCCCTAAATCTTGAGGTTGCACTTGAAGCACCTGGACAGCTGGGGCCCGCCCCAGAGGTCCTGATTCAGCAGGTCTAAGGTAGGGCCCGAGGCACTGCTGCCTGGCTGACAAGCGCCCAGGTGGTACTGACGCTGCCCTTCCGAGGAACATGGTTTGCGTAGCACTGCTATGGGTCACTCCGCCCTTCCCCCTCCCGCCTCTATCCCCTAGAAGAACTCAACTCACCCATGGTCAGAGCCTTGTGGGGAGCCTGTCCACACCACCATTGCTTCACCCCCACTTTCCCTTTTCCTTCCCCTTTTCCTTCCCCTTTCTGGCTAACTTTTTGCCCTCGACTTGCAAAGCCTCTTGTCACTCCCCTTCCTTCCTGCGCGTTTGAGGCCGTCTTGCACTTAAGTTTGTGCCCCAGGAGCTTGTGCAATGGGTTAGGTTCTTGTGTTTGCAAGAGACAGAGGCCCACCCAAGCTGGCTTCAGCCAGAGGGAGATTTAACATGAGGACACCAGAAACCTGAGGACAGGGACAGCTGCAGCAGGGCCTCGGGAGGGCCCGGAACCATCTCTTGTCTCTGTGTCCCCATCATTCATTCTCTCCTCCCCTTCCCTCTGCCCCTCCTCCTTCCTCTCCCTCTCATTCCACCTTGGCATCCTTTGCTGCTCTGTCCCTGGGGACAAATGTGCGAATGGCCACATTATAAATACTGATGGGCAGAGACTGACTAGACTCTCCCATTGTCAATTTCAAATTCCTGGGAGAGGGAATCTGATTGGTCCATCGTGGGTCAGCTGTCAGTCTTGTGCCAATCGGCTGTGGCCTAGGATGCTGTAGCACAAACATGGCACCTGCCACAGCCCACCATTAAGGAGGGCAGTTACCAGAGGAAGTTGCCGTAGTGAGCTCTGTGGATGCCCCCAAAGGCATCTGGCTAAGGAGTCCTTACCAGCCCAAGTTCCCCTGCCACTGCACGGGAACAGCGAGTAGCTTTCTGCAAGGCTGCCGGAAAG
This sequence comes from Varecia variegata, assembly GCA_028533085.1. Classification (NCBI taxonomy): domain Eukaryota; kingdom Metazoa; phylum Chordata; class Mammalia; order Primates; family Lemuridae; genus Varecia; species Varecia variegata. The sequence goes on along the minus strand of CM052444.1, from coordinate 97,858,353 downwards.
ACAGGCCCAGGTAGCGAAGGTGTGCAGGGAGCCCGCTGAGGAAGTGCCGCCTCCCTCTCGCCCTGCAGGTGAACATGCTGGTGCTGGGCAAGCACCTGGGCATCCCCAAGCCTTTCGGGCCCATCGTCAACGGCCGCTGCTGCCTGGAGGAGAAGGTGCGGTCCCTGCTGGAGCCGCTGGGCCTCCGCTGCGTCTTCATCGACGACTTCGCCCCGTACCACATGCTGCACGGGGAGGTGCACTGCGGCACCAACGTGCGGCGCCAGCCCTTCTCCTTCAAGTGGTGGCACATGGTGCCCTGAGCCGGCGCCCACCCGCCATCCTCCCCCCGGGATGGGCATTGGCCCTGGTGATGGGGATGAGACAGGCCCCTGGATAATAAGCATCGCAAGACTCCAAGGTTCCAGATGGAACGCCAGGGATGACCTCCCCTCTCCGAAGCCTTTTCCCTGGAAGTGTCCACACCTCACCTGCAACCCACTGGTTCTCAGACTTGAATCCTCTTGGCCTTCCAAAAAGAAGGACCTCATTTCTTGTGGCTTCTCATGTGAATCAACATCACCCATGGGGTCTTCCTCAAACATCCCCCTCCCCACCCCCAAATCCTCCATCTGGGGGCAGATTCACATTGCAGCCCAGAAGCAGAGGAAGGACCCATGATCCTGCTTTGGTCTGACTGCCTCCCGCTCTGCGGGGGAACAATTCTAGAGTGAGACCACTCCACACGGGACAGGAGAGATTCTGTCCAAAGCTTCCCCCGTAAGGAAGGAGCTGGGGGTCCATTTAGATCAAGGTGGGACCGTCATTCCCACTGCCAAGCTGACCAGATGTTGAACCCTTCCCAGCACCCAGGCCTGTCACAAAGTAGGAGCTTCTAGATGCAAGTAGAAGGAATGATAGTTGTCTCTTAGCCTTATAAACTGACACTCAGAAATCCGGATTTCTTGGAGCAGAAAGCATCTGGGGGATGGCTGGCTATTGGGAAGACTCGGTAAAGGAGCAAAGTCTCTCTGCTAATGCACAAGTTGAGCGTGGTGATCCCACCTCCTGTGAGATGCTTCGCTGGCCCTGGGACCTCTCTCTGCAGGAGGGGAGCCCCTGGCTGAATTGGTCCCAAGCCCTCTGTTGACCTCTGGTCATGTCCTGCCACAGTGCAGGAGAGGGGACTGGGGGCGCAGAGCCACCAAGACAGCTCACACTGGGACAACTGGGGTGGGTTTATTCTCTCAAGATGCGTGTCAGCCACGTGTGTTCTGCATGGGTGCAGCTGTGTTCCCATCGCTGCCTAATAAATCGACAGACACAGATGGCTTCGGTCTCATTTTGGCCCTTCTTGGGGCTCAGAACCAGACGGCAAAAGGAGAGAAGTTTCCAAACAGTATGTGTTTGCTTGGTCCCCCAAGAATTTGGTAAAACTGAGTTTGCTTTGTCTTGGCCCAGGACGAGTCAGGCTGCCATGGAGAGTCGTAATGGTGTGGATGCGTGAAACATGCCTGGTGGCCAGTACTGAGCCAGCACGGCAGGGCCAGGGGCCCGGCTGTGGCTGCAGGCTGCACCGGGGAGTGGCCAAGGGGGCACGTGGAGTCCCCTGTCTTCCGCAGAGCACCCGGGCACCGCCCCCTCTGCGCTCCCCCCAACTTCCTTATTCTCTCGCAAGGTGCAAAACACAGACACACCCCAGCTGGTCCCAGGGCTGGGCTGCAACCAGGTCATCAGAGAAGGGCTCATAAGTTTCCCCAACACTTCCTCCTTGCCTCAGTTTACCTAGATTCTCTGAACAGGCTCCCAGTGCCCCCTCAATGCCCAGAGTTTGACAAAATAAGCCCCTCCCCCCACCCACTGCTCCCATGTTCCCATCAATAGAAGCTGAGACAAAAGAGGATGCTGAGAAAATCGTAGTTTTTGAAAGGGTTTGTGGTTGGAAGTGTGACTTTCTGGAAGGCAAGTGCCTAAAACTGGGAGACTAGGGGTGAGTTTCCAAGCAGCCTTGTCTTAGCCCTGCTGCCCTCAGACCTGCCACGGGGCTCTGGGTGGATCCAGCAGAAAGCTCTGGAAACTTTTTCCTCTCAAGTTTGCCCCTGTGCTCCAAGTTGTTGTGGTTGGCACAACCAGATAGCAAGTAAACCTAAACCCACTGCAGAGGAGAAGCCAAAAAAATCTGAATACGGTACCCACCTGTCCACACAGCCAGCAATCTGAATACGGTATCCACCTGTCCACACAGCCAGCAATCTGAATACGGTATCCACCTGTCTGACATGGGTCTCACCGAGCTAAAGTGTAAGTCTTAGAAGGACCGGTTCCTTCTGGGGGCTCTAGGGGAGAGTGTTCCTTGCCTCTTCCAGCTTTAGGTGCTGCCTGCACCCCTTGGCTGGTGGCCTCTTCCTCCGTTTTCAAAGCCAGCCGGCAGCGAAGCATTTTCAACTCTTCCTCTGACTCTGATTCTTCTGTTTCCTCCTCCCACTTACAAAGCCCCCTGTATTACATTGGGCCCACCTGGCTACACCAGGCTCATCCACCCTCTCTAGGTCAGCTGACAGGCAACCTTCATTCCTTCTGCCACCTAAATCCCCTATTCATGGGTTCTGAAGACGGGGTCGTGGACATCTTTGGAAGGCTGTCGGTCTGCCTGCCACAGCCAACCAGGCCCTGACTGCCTTTCTGGCCTCCCAGAGTTGGACCCTACTCTGAAATCCAGCTTGGCCTCTTGAGGAGTTTCACAGAACGAGCAGGAGAAAGATGCCCTCTCTCCAGGGCTGGTGTTCAGTCCTAGACTCACTGGGCCGAGACTTGGGATCCCATGGGTGCAGCCTGGGTGGCTGGATGGCTCCTAAAAGCACTGGGAGCTGCCCCTATCAAGCCTGGGGACAAGAGTCACCTCCACTGGCCACTGCCTTCCCAGACAGCTGCCCGTGCCACGCTGCCTGGTCCCTTCCATGGGACTGTTTTCAGGCCTGGAAACTCCGAGGAGATGAGGATGAGGCCTGTGTTCTCGTGGGGGAGCTCCCTCCCCGCCCCCATCCCACTGTGGTTCCTCCAGCACAGCCTTGACCAGGCCTGAGGATAAGGGAAGATACCCACTGGCCCTCCCCCTCCCCGCTGGCTGCCTGGAACCCCTCGGAGTCGGACCATCAGATGCTGAACTGGTGCTTCCTAGATGTGCACTTCACTCTGTAAGTCTCAATCTTCCCCTCTGTAAAATGGGCATAATAACTGCCTGCCTTGTAGAGCTTGCGTGAGGATGAAGTAAGGTAACTCATGAGAAGCGCTTGGTAGCACAGTGGGTGGCAGGTAGTAAGTGCTCGATAAGTGGATGCCTGTAGTATGTATGTAGCAGCCCCCAGGCCCTCTGCTGTGTGGGACACTCCTAACCCTTGCGTTCCAATAGAGGACAAAGACCCTTCGAGACCCAGAGGTCAGATTTGGGAGCTGGGGGAAGGCAGGGCTGTCCTGGCAACTGAGGTCACACTCTTTTGGTCTCGGCTGCGTGGCACTGCCCCAGGAGGAGGCTCCTGCCCAAACAGGATGCCCAGACCTGTCTTTCTTCCGGGGATTTACAGCTCTGGGCCCTGACTCCTGCTTTATTCGGAATTAGGAATAAGTAACTGCGGGGCTTTGGCAGGAGGTTGCCCAACCCTGTGGCCTCCTGCAGCTGCCAGCAGCCCGGAAGGAAGGAGGGAGTGTCAAGTCGGGGAGCCGGGGCTCTAGGCTGGCCCGAAAGGAATTCCGGACGACTGGACAGAGTCCTGCAAAGTCAGTGTCATCCCAGGTCCCTGGAGCGTAACGATGGTGAGCGTGAGCGATGGTGAACTTTGCAAGTGATGGTGGACACTTTGCAAGCGTCACCTAATTTACTCTTCACAGCACACCAACAGGCAGCTACTATTATTACTCTCACTTTATTGATGAGGAAACTGAGGCACAGAGAAATGAAAGAACTTGCCTGGGTCACAGAGCTATGAAGTGGGGGAGAAACGTTCGGGCCTAGACAGGTGACCTCCATACCCTGGGTTCTTAATCAGCCGCACCAGTGGTTCTCAGTCCATCTGTGCATTAGAATCACCTGGAAGGCTTTTTAAACTAGCAGGGCCAGGCCCCGACCCTCAGAGACTCTGGGTGTTGGGATGTTACACAGAGCAACTAGGTGATTCAGACGTGTAGCCAGGGTAGAGTGACGGTGACCCTCTTAGGAGGACTCTATTGTCCTCCTAAGCATTGCTGGCTGCGTAGATCAGCAATTTCAGGGGGCCATGATGTCCTTTTCCTGTGGTGGCACTTCCAACAACCACACATTTTTTGGTTTTTTTTTGCTACATTTAAATTTTTTTTGCTACATTTAAATTTTCTTGCTGTGGTTCTTAAACACAGCACACGCAAGATTTCCCCAAAGCAGCCTGGGCACGGTGACTCATGCCTATAATTCTAGCACTCTGGGAGGCCAAGGCGGGAGGATCACTTGAGGTCAGGAGTTGGAGACCAGCCTGAGCAACAGTGAGACCCTGTCTCTACTAAAAATAGAAAAAATTAGCCAGGCACGGTGGTGCACTCCTGTAGTCCCAGCTACTCAGGAGGCTGAGGCAGAAGGATTGCTTGAGCCCAGGAGTCTGAGGTTGCACTGAGCTAGCCTGACACCACTGCACTCTAGGCTGGGTGACAGAGTGAGACCTTATCTCTAAAAAAAAAAAAAAAAAAAATTTCCCTAAAAAATACAGATTCCTGGGCCCCCCTCAGCCAAGCCTCCTGAGGCCAAATCTCTGGTCCTGGGCATGTATGTTGTAAACTTCCCAGATGGTTCTGGTGCACACCTCAGTTAGAAATCCCAACTATTTCTTGTTCACTGCAGCAAAACAATCTGGAAACCGTGAACATTTATCAAACGGGTGTGTTTGAACACATTGTGGTGTATTCCACACCTTGGACTGTCATCCTATCATTTAAAAAGAATGAACAGGAAATACCCAATTGACTTGGAGGGTTTTCTATTGTTCAGTGAGAAAAACAAGACACAAAATAGTGTGTGTACGATATGATGTCAGCGTGGTCACTGTGACTTCAAAGCCACTGTCCTGTGTGTGTGTGTGTGAATTTATGATTATATGACCACAGAGAAAACTATGGACAGATGCACCATAGATTGTTTACATGAGCACGGCAGGGAGGAAGGAAGGAACTAAATAAAAGGAGGGTTTGATTTGGTCACATTATTATAATTACATATGTTATATATATGTATAAAAGCTTTTTTTTGTTTAAATAAAAATGACCTGTGTTTAGGGCCAAAGACTGTGGCCACACCTGGAAGTCAAGGACAAGCACAAGTTGAAGTTTTGCAGAAAGCGTAAAGGACAATAGCCCTTATTATAACAGAGACCACCAGAGAGGCCCCTCCTCCCCGGAGCGCGAGATCTAGTGCAGGAAGCAGACAGTAGAGGGACCTGGGGTCACGTGCACTCCTTGCACTCGGATCCTGAGATGCACAGTGGTGGGAACCAATGGTGGATGGGGCTGGGAGCCACAGGGGCCCTGCCTTGGCAGTGGCAGAGGGAAGGTGGCATCTCAGACTGGGTTTGAAGGGCGGGAAGGAGCCAGGGTGGAGAGAGCATCTAGTGCCAAAGCCCCGAGCAGGGACGGGCTGGATGTGTTCCAGGACCTGGACAAAGGCCTCTGGGGTGGGGGATGGGCCTGAGGGGCCATGACATTGGACAGTGGTGGAGTGGAAGGCAGGTCCCCCTCTCTGGGGTCTGGGAGGCCTGGTAATGGGCTTGGCTGTCATTCAATGCAGAGGGAAGCCCTCTAAGCAGGCCGTGACATGCCATGGTCCACAGTTTTAAAAGAATGCTCTGCATGGGGACAGCCTAGCATGGGGTTTTGGGGTGAGGAGGGCTGGGAGGAAAGAGACAAGTGAGAAGGCGGCACACCGGGGTGGCCTAAGAAAAGGGACTGCACCTGACTCACTCCCGGAGTGGAAACCAGGAGGGGCAGGCTCGCTGACAGCTGGATGCGGGGAAAGGCAGGGTTGAGGGCGCTCCAAATTTCCAGATGTATTTACTCGTTGATTTACTGTGAAGTAGGTTGTGGATACAAAAAAGGGTTTATAATATCCCTGAATGATTTAAAGAATAACGATGCCATGAAAGCCTGTGTACTCAGCGCCGCTCTCTTTAAAAAGGGAATGTTCCACGCCACTCTGCCATCCTCTGGGTGATGCTTCCCCTCCTCCTGCACCCGGGTTCCTCGCCAATCTGCATTGGTGCGTGTCGTTCCTTTGCTCCTCTTTATAATTTTTACCACATATGGAAGTATCTCTGGACTGCGTGCTGTTTAGTGTTGGCTGTTATTAGAATCCATTTACACAGAAGCATATTAACGGCGCTGTTCTGCGACCGACCTGCGTTTTTCATTCCACACTGTGTTGCTGAGTTTCGCTCGTGTTGCACGTCACCACGATCCATTCCTTTTCTCTGCTGCACAGTATTCCATTCCGTGGATGGAATTTATTTATGCATTTTTCTGTCAACAGATGCTTGGGTTGTTTCCATTTTTTTGCTATAACAATCAGTGCTGCTATCAACATTCTTGGAGATGGTTGCTAGTGTACACATTCATGAGTGCGTATCTAGAAGTGTTCTGGTTTTATGAACAAGGAGAATGTTGGTGCCATGGGGGGAGAAAAGGTCAAGGATCAGTTTGGGAGGAAGTATTCACTCAGGCAGGCTATCCACTTTAGCAAATAGATAGACTACAAAATGTGTAATGGCTAAGTCACAATAAATGTTTATTTCTTGCTCACGGGGACAGTCTAAGCCGGGTCGGGTCTGAATGGCAAGTGTGTGCGTGTGTCAGGGTGGGGTTGGGGATCTCTGCCACCTTCCAAGTGTGGCTTCCAAGGTCACCCCAGACATTGACCTTGAGCCAGCAGAAAGGAGAAGACAGAAGGCGAAAGCAAACGCAAACCTGCTTCTTAACCACCTCGGGCCCCGCAGGGACACGCACGTCACTTCTATTTACAGTTCGTCAGTGAAACCAACTCAGTGGCCACATCTGGACACAAGGATTCTGGAAAATGTGGTCCTCGCTGGGCAGGCACCTCCCAGAGTCAAGTCCGTGTTATAGCAGAAGGGGAAGGGATTCTTTGCGGATCCTGTGGAGAAAAAGAGGGAGCCAGGAAAGAAACTCTTTCCCTAAGGGAGGCATCCCAGGTTCCCGCCTTTAGTTGGCAGCTTAAGGTTCGTCGTCGTTCACGTCCTGGTGTCCTCTGCTTAGGGATTCAGAGTCGGCTTCCTCCCCAGCCGTGGCCGTGCAGAGCCAGGGTCAGCCCCGTCGGCTCCTCTCTGCCTGCTCTGTCGCCCCAACCCAGCCCTCTTCATGCTGCGGTTCTGCGTCTCACCTGCTGACCCACAACCCGGCGAGGAGTTTCCTGGACAGAGATTCCCGAGTCCAGGGTTCCTTCAGTGTAAGCAGGAAAGCAAGGCTGTCGTTAAGGGAAGCAGCAAGTAGGTTGAGGTTGAGCTTGACTCGCCAGCCTGTACCTGCCCGTTGCCATGAGCGAGAGCTTCGCAGATGGGGAATGGAACCAGGGGCCAGCTCTCAATTTAATTCATTACATGCACCCTCATTTAACTCATTAGATGTCTACTGAGCACATACTATGGACCCAGACAATAAGTGACAATGGAGGTAGCATACTGTAAAGCATAGGGTCTGGGGCCAGGCTGCCAGGATGTGCTTCCTGGCTTGGCCACTTGCCGGCTGTGTGACCTTGGGCAGGTTACTTAACCTCTCTGAACTTAGCTTTCCTTGTTGGTAAGATGGGGATAGTAATAGTACCCATCTTGGGGGGGGGCTATTGTGAGCAGTGTAAGAGATGGTCCAGGTAGGAGCTTGACCTGGTGCCTGGCACTTGGTAAACTGTAGCTATGTGACAGCAAGGACATAATCTGAAGCAACTTGCCTGAGTAGGCTGAAAAGACAGTGTGTTTGGCTCGGAACTCTCAATTTTTCTGTACTGTCACCCAAGGAGTCTCTTATCCACTTTTTTTTTTTTTTGGTGATAAACATTTTTTTAAAAGTTACAGCTAGGCTGGGCATGGCAGCTCACACCTGTAATCCCAGCACTTGGGAGGCTGAGGTGGGAGGATTTCTTGAGGCCAGGTGTTTGAGACCAGCCTGGGCAACCTAGTGAGACCCCTCCTCTACAAAAAGTGCAAAAATTAGCTGGGCATGGTAGTGCGCACCTATAGTCCCAGCGGGAGGATTGCTTTATTTAGCCCAGGAGTTTGAGGTTGCAGTGAGCTATGACGACACCACTACACTCAAGCCTGGGTGACAGAGCAAGACCTTGTCTCTAAAACAAACAAACAAAAGTTACAGCTGGACACATAGGAAGTCTGGCTGCAGCAGAGCTTTGAATAACAAAGCAGGTAAATATGTCCCATGTTTGTCTACCACGATGTGCCATTGGTCACTTCCCTAGGACTCAAAGATGTGACAAGCAGTGGGCAGGTTCTCATGAGGCCCAGGACAGAAGAAGGGCTGGGGTCCTTGATCCCCCAAGTGTGTCACCCCAATTCTGGGTCCCTCTGAGTATCCTGGTTCCCAATATTTTATTATTATGTTGGTTGTGAGGATTTGAGATGGTTCCTGATAGGACGTCCACGACAAGAGTCACCCTCAGAGTTCCTGGAAGGGAATGCACACTGGGAACACGGGGCAGCGCGTCATCGGCGTGGGCGCTCGACAGATGCACATGTCCTGAGCCAGCGGCTGAAAAGAAGCCACCGCTAAGCCACTCTCTGAAGCAATGCTGTCTTTGAGGAGCTTAAGGCCAGCATTAAAGCAAGTTCAGTGGTTCTTTTATGAACCCTTCCTGGGTCTTTAAATAAGTCTCAGCCTGCACACTAAAACCAAGTGGAAAAAAAGTCTCAGCATCCTGGGAAACTGCATCTCAATGTTAATTATCTTAATCGGAAACATCTCAATCACAGAAATTACAGCTGCCTTGGGCAGTTCCCAGGGCTCCAGCAAGCAGGGACCTGAACAGGGCCGGACAGGGCACCGCTCAGAAATAAGTTCTTACATGAATAACACTCCCCAAGAGGGTATTGGACAGCTAGGTCATTATATTTACTTATTTTCTATTTAATTTTTATTCTCTTGACACATTCTTCACTTACAATAAGAGTACCTGCAGCAAACTGATGACTAAAAAACAAATAAAAATAAAAACACCAAAGAAGGAAAAAAAAAAATCCAGGAAATGAAGTCCATGGGAAAAGATAAACAAATATATGACCCTGATGACCAAACTATCAAGTGTGGTTAAGTTCAGAATTAGAATCTGAGCTTCCAGCAGCCCGTGCAAGAAGGGAACCAGAGTCAGCCATCTAATTCTCATCATCAGAAGGAAGGCAGTACAACAAAGTGATTCCCACCATATGTGGACCTTTATAAAAGGACATGGATCGGTCAGTGTCTTTGTAGCTGGGCCCCTTGAGATTTTATTATAGTACCTGGCAATTTTTAATAATTAAAACAATATAAGATTGGACTAGGCCCTTGGTTGTTCGCACGTGTTAACTGCTTGCTTCCTGCCCAGCAGACCTTGTTCTCATGACAATTAGTAACTGCTAACACTGTCTCTTTGTCAAGCAAGAAGAGATAACCCCAGAGTCAGGAGGAGAGTCTATGAGTTTGTTTTGCAGAAGGAGTGAACACCCCCCAAAAAGTCAGGACTAACTGCTGACGCCCAGAAGTCTGGTGATTCAAGGTGTTATCCGAGACTTAAAACAACACAGACTTCCCTCTTTGGTTCCCCGAATTCCCCGCCCTTACCTCCCACCACACACAGAAACTCACTACTTCATTTCTGGGAAAGACGAATCTAAAAGATTTGACTCTCCAGTCTTCTAACTTTGACCGAATCAAACAAATCTCTACCTCTAAACAGTGGTATCACAATATTTGACCTTAGCTACACGTCATATACACAAGCCTCAAGTTAGAGTTCTACAACATCCTCAACCACCTTGCAGCTGCAAATTCGATGAGAAGTTTCCTGTGGCAGAGCTTCTGTTTGCTCATCTGTAAAATGGGAATGATGCTGGCCTCCCGGGGTAGTTTGAGGACTAGAGTGGTACCTGGTGGACAGTAAGAACCCAACAAATGTTCATTGCTTTATTTTCTGTTTCCTGCAGGATTAGTACCTTACTCATCCTCTCCAAGATCCTCACACCTATTTTATTTTCCCTGCTATGCGTCCAGCTCAGTGGTAGATTTGGGGGATTTTGAGCAGATGTGGAGCCTGCCTTTCCTTTAGAAGGCTCATGGGCTGGTAGAGAAGCAATGGCAACATGGTCCAATAAGAACAATTATCAATAAGGCCATATGATAGCTACAATAGCTTCCATTTTTTCAGCACTTAATCTGAGCTAGTTATAGGCTTGACAACAGCAGCATGAGACAGACAACCTCTAGACAGAGCAATGAACCCATATGTGCTAAAATTCTAAACAGAATTATCAGCAAACTCAATTCAAAAAAAGACACAGTATCAGATTATACAATATCAGATCAATTTATATTCATCTCTAAAATTTCACCTCAGAAAATCAATTCAACAGATTTGAATTGATCAAAGAAAAAACTTACATGATCATCTCAATAAATCAGGGGGAAAAAGTTGATAAAATTGCCATTTGTGATTTTAAAACAAAAGCTAAGAATAGAAAGGAACTTCTTTAACCTGTTAAAGAACAGCTACAATAGTGGTTCTCAAAGTATAGTACCCGGATCAGCATTGCCGGAGAACTTGGCCGAAGTGAAGATCCTCAGGCTCATGCAGACCTTCTGAATCAGAAACTCAGAGCGAGGCACAGTCTCTTCTAATAGGCCCTCCAGGGTGTGCTAGCACTGCTAAAGCTTGAGAACCACATCAAAATGTATACTTCCTGATAAAATGTTGAAACATCCCTTCCAGGGTCAGAGCAAGACAAAAATGCCCACCGTCACCGTTACTCAGCTTTGAACAGAAGGGTCCTGCCAGTGGGTTTGAAAATCAGAAAGGAATTATTATACACGTGGAAAACCCAAAAGAATCTACAAATTATAAGAATTCATAAGAGGGTTGGGCAAGGCTGTCCCTATAAAACCAATAAACAAAAATCAATTGTATTTCTATATGCCAACAAGAAATAGTAAATGACAAATTGTAAAAAGTGTAAAAAAGCAAAAACCAAAGAGCACATCTCTAATAAAAGATGTGTAAAACCTTGGTGGAGTCTAATATACAACTGTACTGAAAAAACATTAGAGCAGATATGATTCATGGAAAGATATACCATGTTCATGGATTGGAAGGCTCAATATTGAGAAGATGTCAATTCTCCCTGAGACTTATAAATTAAAATAAACCCAATCAGGATCTCTCTCTACAGGGTGTGTATGCGAGCATGCATGCATATGTGCAAGAGAAACACTTATGAGGTTGTTCTAAAATTTACATAGAAGTGCAAAGAGCCAAGAATAGCTAAGTCACCTTGAAGATGAAAAGATGAGAGAGCAATTTCAGGAGGCCATGATATTCATTTCCAGGGAGTCACTTGGCTGTGGTGGCACCTTCAACAACCAGACAGTTTTAGCTACATTCAAGTTTCCTTACTGTGGTTCTTAACACAGCACACACAAGATTTCCCCAAAGAAGGCTGGGTGCAGTGGCTCGTGTGGCAGGAGGATCGCTCGAGGTCAGGAGTTCAAGACCAGCCTGAGAAAGAGTGAGACCACATCTCTACTAAAAATAGTGTGGTGCTCAGCACATGTCTGATGAATGAATCTAATCAGAAGATCAGAGGGTCTGGGGTCTTTTATTTCCCCCTCTAATTGGCCAGCAAAGCCTTGTAGTTAAGGCTTTGCAATCAGCTAGATCTGTGTTCAAATCCTGGTTTCTTTTACTAATAGTTGTATGATCTTTGTGGAGTCATTGAACCCCTCTGAGCCTCAGTTCCCTGCCTACAAAATGGGGTTGATAATGCTTTCCTTGTGGGTTTGATACGAGAATCATGTGAGGTGCATGTCAGCGTCTCAGCCTAAACCTTGCACTGGGCTCAGCATGCTGTAGTCAATGTCGCTGGCTGGGGACATAAACAACAGGACCTGACATTCGCTGCACAAAAGCGCCTGAGGAAGTGCTACCGTGGGGGTAGCATATCTGAAATCAGAACGTCCCAGAAAAATCAAGGCCTGGATTCCTTGAGACCTGGGAAGAGGGTCTGTCATATGGTGCCCACATAGTACATTGCAGCCATTTGAGGCCCTCCTCAGTGCAAAGCAGGATGAGGGAGCTTATGTGAGGACCCATGAACCCCATGCCCATCTGTCTCCATCATGGCTTCGGGGCCCTGGACTTTATAGGGCCGAGAGGTTAGTTCATTCTAAACCCACAGGCACTTGAGTGGCAGCTGACGCCTGGGCAACCCTGCTTAGGAAGGAGGGAAGCTTGGTGAGGTCTGGTGCACCCAGGAAGAGGGTGCTAGCAGAGCCAGCCACCAACCAAACAGGCTGCTCTGCCAACACCCCTGGGACAACGTGACCCAACCCCAGCTCATGGCTTCCTGTTAGGTGTGAATCCGCTGAGCAAATAAAGTTTGGAAAAGAGAATTGCCCAAGCCCAGCTCAGGAGAATGCAAGGTGTCAATGTTGTTTTAAACCAGCCCTAGGTTCAAGTTTGTATGGCAGTGTTATTGGAATGCAGCTCCAGGTTCGACCTTCAAGTCGCTGCTGGAGAGATGCCATCACAGTCCTGCCAGAGAAAGCAAAGGGATGAATTTGGGAGGTTGCACAGGGCCCGCAGGGCTCTGGCTTCCTGGCTGTGGCCCCAGCCACCCCCCACCAACATCTCTCCTGATCGATACTGCTCTAAATGAACAAGAACAACAAGAACGTCAACAGCTGGGTGACAAACATCTGGAACATTTCTCAATCTTATTAGGCACTGAATAAACACAAAATACCACTATCAAAATAGCAGAAACGGAAACAAACCAACAAAGTTTCTGGGCAGGCCGGGGTGAAGTGAGCAGTCTTGGGTGTAATTTAATACAATCCTTTGGGAAGCTGTCTCAAATAGGAATTCAGCCTCTAAGAAAATAGGAAAAGAAGTAATCCTATTTAGACACAAAGTTTGTGAGGGAATCCTAACAATCCTAACAGCAAAAGGGAGGACACTGCTGGTCAAATGTAGAAGCCTAGGGAATGGATAGGAAAAGTGTGAAAGCTCCATTTGATGTAATCTGTCAACCCTCTGAGGTCTTTAGGATAATGTGACAAATGCCTTTCACATTAAGTGAAAAAATCTGGCCATAAAAGGAAACAATCTGTGAAACGGCAAAGCCCTAAACAAATAAGCAGGTGTAGTCTAAATGGTCACAGTAATCATTCCCTAGGAAATGGATTAAGTCAGGCATGATTTGCTTTGAATGCCTCTTTTAAAATTTAAATGTATGAAAAGAGGGAAGAAATCAGATTTATACATACAAGATTGAAAGTTGTCTGAGACCTATGAAATGATAAACGTTGTGAAACAGTAGGCTTTGACACAATCCCGTCATCTATAACGATCTAGAAGAAATTCTAGGATTTACGTTTCATTGATAACAGAAGTTACTCGTGGGGAGTGGAATGAGGGGATCTGGGTGGGGATGAGTTTATCTTTCTACTTAAAAAAAATAACACTAGTTTTGCAAATAACTCGATTAAACAGTAGGCAAAGACCTGAATAGACAATTTTCTAGGAAAGACAGAAATGGCCAACAGATGTTATGGAAAGGTGCTCAGCATGGCTGGTCGTCATGGCAATGCAAAGCAAGCCGGCAGTGAGACATCACTTCACACCTGTCAGGATGGCTGTGATCAGAAGGGCAGAAGATAACAAGTGTTGGTGAGGATGAGGAGCAAAGAGAAGCCTTGCGCACTGTGGGTGGGAATGCAGATTGGTCCAGCTGCTGTGGAAAACACCATGCAGGCTCCTCCGCAAATTAAAAATAGAACTACTATGAGATCTGGAAATCCCACTTCCGGGTATATATCCGAAGGAAATCACATCACCATCTCAAAGAGGTGTCTGTACTCCCTTGTTCGCTGCGGCATCACTCACAGTAGCCAAGACACAGAAACAACCCGAGCGTCCCTGGGCAGATGACTGGATAAAGAACTTGTGATATACACACACAACACACACCCACCTATACACACATACGGAGGAATATCAGTCTTTACAAAGAAGAAAATCCTGCCATTTGATGTGGCGTGGATGAAGCTGAAGGACATCATACTAAGTGAAATAAGGCAGACACATGGAAAGACAGAAACTGCGCGATCTCGCTTATAATTAGGACCTTAAAAAAAAAAGTCGAACTCACATTATCAGAGAGTAGAGTGGTGGCTCCAGGGGCTGGGAGGTAGGGGAAGCGGGGAGATGTTGGTCAAAGGGTATAAACTTCCAGTTACAAGATGAATAAGTTCTGGAGACCTCATGCACAGCATGGTGGCTGTAGTTAATGTATCGTATACTTGAAATTTGCTAAGAGATTAGATCTAAGGTGTTCTCAGTATACACACACACATATACACACACACACGTCACTGATGTTAGTTAGCTTGATTGTGGTAATCATTTTACAATATATACTTATAACAAAATGTATCCTTTATATAAAACTTTTATTTGTCAATCATACCTCAATAAAGCTGGAAAAAATAATACTACTACTAGTAGTTTTGAAATAATAACTGGAAACATTTTTAAACAAATAAAAGTTATATGAGAGCAAAAATTTATAAGGTATAAAATCAAAATTTCTATAAAAAATGGAAGGAAATACAATTGTGTGCTAAAACTGACTGATAGAAATCAGGGGATATTTTTCTTTTGTATTTCCTTCAACTAGCCTTTTTTTCCCTCAAATTGTTATCATCTGCTTATGGTACGAGGGGAAAATGTCCTGTAAACTGTTTTTAACACATTGACTGCTATACCAGAAAAACAATTTTTTCCCTGGGGCCATGGTGTTTTATTATCAAAAATAGAATAAAAACTTCAAAAACAAAACAACCCTTTCTAATTTAATGAAAAATTTGTTATTTTTCATTGTTTTCTGTGCATAAGTTATATCCAACTCATGCGGAGCTAGATTCAATTTTTACACTGCACGCTAATTGAGTTGCATGTGACTCATGACACACTTAGTGAAGTTGTTTTGGAGAATTGAATCTTCATATGCTTCATGAGGCCCCGGGCACAAAACTAACTCACACGGCAGTTAATGTGTTAAAGAAGACTATGGAACTCACTAATGCTACCATACAAAATATGAGGTCACCTTTGTGGGTTTCCATCAACAGGAAGCAGAGCCACAACGATGGCATTTTGAGTGTCCTCCAGCAGGTAGGGTCAGAACCTTGACCATTGCAGGGGCAGGGAGTGGGGGAGTGTCTTCTTCAAACTCCCAGATGATGAGCTGGTTGCTTTCCCCAAAGATAGAAGGAATTTATCCTTTGACTGAGTCCCTGCCAAACTGGGAAAGCCTCCTTTCCCCAGGGAAGGAAGCAGATTTCAGGCTTGTTCTCCGCTGGCCATGCCAGACACAGGTTGCTGCCAGCACCAAGAAAGCCTCGCTCACACACGTCTGCTACGTGCCCTTCACATCAAACACTCCCGCGGTGGAGAGAATCGCCCTGGGCATGGAGCATGTCTGCATCTAAATCCCTGTTCAAATCCCGGGCAGTGCCAGACAAGTGCCTGAGCTATGCGCTACCCAACTGCATGAAACGTAAATAACTAAACACCAGAGAGGAAGAGAATGAAAAGAATTCAGAATTTAACCAGCTGGTACGGCAATTATTTGGAAGAAGTTAGCCTGAGCCCAGTGGAGGATTCCAGACTCAAAGCAAATGACAGGAATACCTGAGGGTATAACTTGAACCCAGATAAGCCATCATCCTCTAAATGACATGTCATAGTGACTAGAAACCGTGGGCTCAGTGGTTCTTCTATAGCAAGAAGAGAATCATTTCATGTTTCATGTCCCTGTCAAAAAACATCTGGTCTGATGAGCAGACCAATTCCCCTGGGGCAGGAACCCCAATTTCCTTCAGATAGTAAAACGAATTCCTCTGTTTTACAGGGGGCCAAGTGGACAGTCAGGATGTCCAACGCTACCCAGTGGCAGCAAGTCTGCCCCAAGCCCAGTGCCGTGGAGGCCCCATGGAGGCAGTAACAAGCCATCTCTTTCCCGCTCAGCCAGGGAGGTATCAGCAGAGCCTAGTGTGGAGCTAATTCCCACCCTCCACGCCCCCACAAAACACACTCAAAGGCACTACAGATAAATCAAAGTGAAACTCCAAAAAATGTTCAAGTAACCATCAGGAAAGCAAGAAAAAGAAAACCAAAACAGAAAGCACAACAAATAGAAAATAAAAAACAAAATGGCAGACACACCCCAATATACTAATAATTACATTAAATATAAATGATCTAAATATAACAAAAGACAGACTAGCAGAATGAATTAAAAAAACTGTAGGCTATCTACAAGAAACTCACTTCAACTATAATGAAATAAGGAGGTTGAAACTAAAAGAATGGAAAAAGATATACCATGCAAATATTAAAAGAAAGCATAAATGATTTTATTTATATCAGATAATGTAGACTTCAGAGCAAAAAATGAACCAGGGACAGAGAGGGGACATAATGATAAAATGTTCCATCAACCAAGAAGGCATAGCAATCTGATATGTTTATAAACCAACACCAGGTAGGTCCTATAGAGCAAAGCCTGATAGGGCTGAAAGGAGAAATAGACAAATCTATAATTATAGTTGGAGACTTCCACATACTTCTCTCAACAATTGATAGATGCCTGTAATCCCAGCACTTTGGGAGGCTGAGGCAGGAGGATTACTTGAGGCCAGGAGTTTGAGACCAGTCTGGGCAATGTAGCAAGACTCTGTCTATACAAAAAAAAAAAAAAAAAAAATTAGTCAGACATGGTGACACGCACCTGTAGTTCCAGCTAGTCAAGAGGCTGAGACAGGATGATGGAGCTTGAGCCTGGGAGTTTGAGGTTGCAGTGAGCTATGATCATGCCATTGCACTCTAGTCTAGGTGATAGAGTGAGACCCAGTCTCAAAAAAAAAAAAAAAAAAAAAAAAGAACAACTAGATAGCTAGACAGCAAGGATGTAAGAACTCAACTAACAGAATCTAACTGACATTTATAGAACACCCCACCCAACAACTGCAGAACACATATTGTTTGCAATTGCTCACAGAACACATACCAAATAGATCATATCCCAGGTCATAAAGCAAGCTTCAACACATTTAAAAGAATTGAAATCAAACAGAATGTGTTCTCTGACACAGTGGAATCAAACTAGAAATCAATAGCAGAGAAATAACAGGAAAATCTTCAAATATTTGGAAACTAAACAATATACTTCAGAATAATCGATGGGTCAAAAAGGAAGTGTCACGAGAAATAAAAAATTGAGCTGGGTGAAAATGAAAGACAACATATCAAAATTTGTGGTGCTCAGCTAAAGCAGTGCTGAGAGGGAAATTGATAGTACTAAAATGCTTATATTAGAAAGAGGAAAAGTCTCAAAATAATCTAAGCTCCCTCCTCAGACTAGAAAAAGAAGAGCAAAAGAAACTCAAAGCAAGCAGAAGGAAGGAAGTAATGAAGATAAAAACAGAAAGTAATGAAATTGAAAACAAAAACAATAGAGAAAAATCAATGAAACAAAAATATGCTTCTTTGAAAAGGTTAACAAAATTGAGAAACATCTAGTAAGACTGAAAAAAAGAGAGAAGATATAAATTACCAGTACCAGGAACGTAACAGGGAATATCGATGCAGACTCTGCAGAATTCAAAAGTATGATAAAGGAATGCTACAAACAACTCTGCACACATAAATTTGACAACCTAGGTAAAATGAACCAATTCCTCAAAAGCAAAGACTAACACAACTCATCCAGATGAAATAGATAATTTGAATATCCCTATACCTATTAAGGAAATTGAACTCATCATTTAAAAACTCCCCCAGAAGAAATCTCTAGTCCCAGACAGTTTCACTGGAGAATTCTACCAAACATTTAAAGATGAATTAACACCAATGCTGCACAATCTCTCGCAGATAAATACGAGAGATGGGAACCCTCTCCAACTCATTCAATGATACGAGTATTACCCCAATACCAAAATAAGACAAAGACAGTACTAAAAAGAGAAAACTACAGACCAATATCACTTATGAATATAGACATAAAAACTCTTAACAAAATATTAGCAAATTAAACTCAGCAATATATAGAAGAAATATACACCATAACCAAGTGAGTTTTATTTCAAGGATGCTATGGTGGTTCAATATTTGAAAACCAATGTAATTCACCATATTTATAGGCTAAAGAAGAAAAATCACACAATCATGTCAATTGATGCATAAACCTACTTCAAAAAATCCAATAATCATTCATGATAAAAACTCTCGGCAAATTAGAAATAGAGGGAAACTTCCTCAACCTGATGAAGGGCATTTATGAAAAGCCTACAATTAACAACATACATAATGGTGAAAAACTGAATGCTTTTCCCATAAAATTGTGAATAAGATAAGGATGTCTGTTTTCACCACTGTTATTCACCCTAGTACTGGGAGTTCTAGCCAATGCAGTAAGACAAGAAAATAAATAAAAGACACAGATCAGGAAGAAAGAAATAAAACTGTCCCTATTTACAGAGGACATGATTATCTACATAGGAAATCCCAAGAATCTACCAAAAAACTCCTAGAACTAATTATTGAGTTCAGCAAGGTCACAGAATACAAGAGCAACACATAAAAATCAATTTTATTTTAATGTACTAGCAATGAACACTTGGACATTGAAATCAAAATGCAATGCTATTTATAATCACTCTAGAAGTGAAATACTTTAGTGTAAACCTAATAAAACATGTATGAGATTTGCATACTGAAAGCTACAAAAGACTGATGAAAGAAATAAAATAAAATCTAAATAAATAAACATACCATGTTCATGAATGGGAAGACTCGACATAGTAAAGATGTCAATCCTCCCCAGATTGATGTACAGGTTTAATGAAATTATTATCAAAATCCCAGCAAGAGTTGTTTTTTTTTTTTGGTAGATATAGGCAAGTTTATTCTAAAATTATATGGAAAAGCAAAGAAACTATAATAGCTAAAACAATTTTGAAAAAGAAGAATAAAGTGGGAGCAATTTGTCTACCCAACTACAAGACATATCATTTAGCTACAGGATTTAAAACTGTATTTTATTGCTGGAAGGATAGATACAGATCAATGGAACAGAATAGAGAACCCAACATAGTCTCACACTTGTAAGGCCAACTAATTTTTGACAAAGGTGCAAAAGCAATTCAATGAAGGAGAGTCTTTTCAACAAATGGTACTGGAACAAGAAATGTGTCTTAAATAGTGTCCTCTACTCAATAAAATACAGTATTTTTTGTGCACCTACTCTGTGCCAGGCACTGTCTAATCACTAGGGAAATAGCAGTGAGCAAAGTCCCTGCTTTCACATTACTGACAGTCTCCCAGTCATGGTGTCCAGGGGAAATCCTGGGTGCTGGAGAAGGAATGTGAGCTCAGGAGTTGGGCAGGAGCCAGCTCCAGAAAAGGGACGCAGGGGCACTGGCCTTCACCTGGCTGGGTCCCCTTCCTTTTCTCAAAGACAGCAGAGTGGAAGGCTCTCGATGCAGGGAGATTTGTATTCCATCTTCCATCTCTGTCTCTGACGTGCTGCTCATGACTGACGTTCGTCGGGCTGTCGTATGGTTCACATGAGTGGGCTACAGTGTAGAGCAGGGCCTGGCACGTGTTAGAGTCTTGATTTTGCCCCTGTGTGCCCATGAATCCTTCTAGAGCCTGGAAGGGCTCTGCAGTGGAGGGAAGGGAGAGGTGTGGGGGGGCAGGGCAGGGCTGTGTGAGCAAAGAGGGGAGGAAAGGATCCCCCCAACACACACAGCAGGCAGGGGCACCCGGATGAACACTCTGCAGGAGAGGGAGCTTGTCCAGCTTCAGCCAGTCTGGATGATCTAGCCATGCTCCCGATTTTCTGCTTAAAGTGATAACATCAGAGACCTAGAATCCGGGGGTCTTTGTGCCGGAAGGGACTTGGGTGCTCACCAGCCAAGGGACCTGGCCTGGGGGCAGCTGAACAGCTGTCAAGTGGAACAAGCTTGCACAGGCTCGGGAGTCAAGCCCAGCAAAATTAAGCCCAAGCGTCTCCACTTCCTCGTGTCTGTGACCTTGGGTGATTATCCAACTCCTCTGAGACTCAGTTTCCTCATCGGGAAAATGGGGAGAGACATTAAGGTTGCTGTGAGAATCAGAGGTGATGCGTGTCAAAGGCCCGGCACAGGTCAAGGCTACACCAGGGCAGAGCATGGGTTAGCAACCCGCTTAGCAGCCATGTGACCTTGAACATGGTGCTTCACTCCTCTGTAGAAATGAGATTGTAATTGCTGCCCCACTGTGTTATGGTGAGAATTAGAAATAATACAGCTCAAGGACCTGGTGACAGGTGTAGCTCACAGCAGGTATTTAATAGACGGTGGTCTCTGATATTGCCCTGGGTCCTTGTAAATCCATGTTAAACAAAGCCTCAGTTAGCCTCTAAGAGAGTGCCGGGCACTTAGGAGGGATTCAGTAATATTTGTTGAATGAACAGCTCAATAAGTGCTTCTTGGCCGGGCGCGGTGGCTCACGCCTGTAATCCTAGCACTCTGGGAAGCCGAGGAGGGTGGATCGCTTGAGATCAGGAGTTCGAGACTAGCCCTGAGCAAGAGCGAGACCCCGTCTCTACTAAAAACAGAAAGAAATTATCTGGCCAACTAAAATATATATAGAAAAAAATTAGCCGGGCATGGTGGCGCATGCCTGTCGTCCCAGCTACTCGGGAGGCTGAGGCAGTAGGATTGCTTGAGCCCAGGAGTTTGAGGTTGCTGTGAGCTAGGCTGACACCACGGCACTCACTCTAGCCCGGGCAACAGAGCGAGACTCTGTCTCAAAAAAAAAAAAAAAATGAGTGCTTCTTAACTACATCTACAAATGGGTAACGCTGGAGGAATGGCTAAGGTCGTCTGCTCCCGATACAGCATTGCACTGTACCCAGGCTCTGGGAAAGTTCCCTGACCCCAATTCCTTTCCCCAGAATGATGCAATTACAATCACCGGGGGCAGGCTAGCCACGCCAGTCACTGGGACAGCAGCCCAGGTGTCCAGTAATCTGGCCCGAAATGCCTAGAGGCCATTGGGCAACCCTCGGAACAGCCTCAGTTCCTCCGTGAGCTGGCTGGTGCCAGGAAGAGAGGCCCCTTCCTCTGGGTCTCTGGCCTGGATTCTGGGGAGAAGAGCTTGGCTCCCAGCCCCAGAGGCCCCCTCCAGGCTCTGAAAGGGTTAATGCCATCAGCAAGAGTTAACAGCCAGGCCAGGCTCTCAAGGATCCTCAGAGGACACTGTCCTCAGGGACCCCACCCCTGGGTCAAGTGCTGGGCTGGGTGCCAAGGACACAAACCACCACAGTATTCAGCCACCAGTGTTTAGTGAGCACCTAGTTCAAGTCTGGGCACAGAGGTGCAGCCAGGACAGGCAAAGCCCTGCTGTCATGGCCAACTGGGGGACAGACATTTCACACAAGCTGTGGCAAATCTCAGGAAAAGAACAAAACGCTCTGTGAGAAACTGAAGAGCAGCAAAGATGAATCTGCAAAGTCCCTGCGAACAGCCACAGACGTGGGCATGATGGATGCATGGCAGCACTGTTTACGATGCTGAAAACTTGCAAACAGCCTCCACCTCCAACAGTAAGGGAGCAGCTACCTCATGATGCCGCCAGAGCTGCGGGTGTAGGTGGTGCTCAAATAGCCCCAGGTCTGTCTGCCTCCGTCCCTGCCCTCTGCCCTGCCCATCACAGGGCCCACCTGTCCTGAGCGACCAGGTGCAGGTCTGCAAAGAGGCTTTGTTTCCCAAGTGCAGCAGCTTTCCCCAGGCAAGAGTGTGTGTGTTTGTGTGTGTGTGTGTGTGTGTGTGTGTGTGTGTTTCCCTTGCCCCCTGTGCAATAGCAAATAACAATGGCTCTCTTTTGCTTCTCCTCTTGCTGGCCGCTCCCTCGGGTCTCTGGTGGAGGGCCCCCAGGGCTCATCCCTCGGGCTCTGTCTTCTCCATCCAGGCTCACTCCCTAGGACAGCTGGGGTTGTTGACACCTCACAGGTCTGTCCTTTCCATCCTGGTCCTGCCGCTTAAACTCCAGAACTGTGTGTCCAAACACCCTCCAAGGCGTCTCCACACCAACTCACACTCAGCATAGCCTCTTCCAAACTCCTGCTCTCCCCCAACCTTCCCTGCCCGGCCGGGGGCAGCTCCACCCGGCCAGGTACACAGGCCCTGAACTTTGGAGTCATCCTTGATGCCTCTCTTTTCTTTACACCCTGCATCCCATCCATCTGCAGATCCTATTGGCTGCACTGTCACAACATGTCCAGCATCTGACCCCTCCTCCCCTCCTCCACTGCCACCTCCCTGGCCTGAGCCACTGTCATCTCTCTCTGACAATTGATGGCTCCCTCCTGCCACTTTCCATTAGAAACTCAAGCTAGTTCTAATCACATGGCCAGCCAGAGAAATTGGGTTTATTAAGTTTATTAAGACCCGTCACTGTGTGCAAGTAGTCGTGTAGATGCATCGGATCATCGGGCCTGGCCACGTCGTCTGCTGGTACAGAAAGTGGGCTTTGCGCCTAGAGAAGGTAGCCTGGGTCCCGATCCCCACGGTAGGGGTTGTGGGACCTTGGGAGTATCGGGGCGTCTCCGAGCATTAGTGGCTGCACCTATACATGGGCGTCTGATAAGACCCAGCGCATGGGGCTGCTGGAGTGAAGCAGCATTGGAACTCAAGTCTGCCTAACCCCACAGCCCAGCTCTTAATTAATGAGGCAAATCCTTTGTTTCAAAGCCAAAATGAACAAAAACATACACAAAATCTCCAACCTCCGGAACATTCTATGCTCATTCCAGATCCCCAGGCACACCCGCTCTGGGTGCTCCCTGCTGGGACCTGTCCGTCCACCCACCCATCACCCTAGTAGCCGGCAGAGCCCAGCACCAACAGCCCAGGTGCAACCACAGCTCTGTGGCCAAGTGAGTGTCCCCATGGCAGGTGTGGCCCACACTTGCACTGTTTGGTCTGACACCCAGGGGCCCCAGCAAGAGGCAGGCATCCTCGAGTGTGCAGAGAACACACCGGCTTCCAGGAAGATGGGAAGAAGCCCATCTTCCCCTCTCAGCTCTGACACCTGCTAGCTATGGCACCTTGGGCAAGACACTTTTCCTCTCTGAACTTGGGTTTTTGCTCTGTAAAAAGGCTTGCAACATTGAGCCCATAGATGCCTACCTTGAATTGCAGAATACGTAGCTGTGATGAAATCTGCAAAGCACATGTCACATAGACAGGCAGCTAATAAGCCTCATAGTCTGGATCTCTTGCTTTCTGGCTGTGTAACCTCTCTGCGCCTCAGTTTCTTCCTCTGTAAAATGGGTATAATAATGTCACCAACCTCAGAGGGCTGCTATGAGGATGAAATGAGTGGATAATAGTAGAACCTAGTTCACAGGCTTGTTGCAATGAGCTGCTCCAAGTGAAGTGCAGAGAAAGGTGCCCAGCACAGAGAAGACACCTGGGAAGGTGAGCTGTCACGTGGGCAGCCCAGCTGGGGAGGCTTGTCCTAAACCCTGTTGCTCTTGGAATGTATAGCCTGGGCTGTGACCTCTTGCCTAAAATCTCCCTGCTTTTCTCGGCTTCCCCTCTCTGGCACCCCTGTTTGGCATAGTTAGGTGAGGCTGGGTGGATCTAGGTGTTCATGGCCCCCAGGAGAGATGGGGCTTTGCATATGAAGACTCGGACCCAGCCCTTCCCAGGAAAGTGACAGTGCCATCTGCCATCTGCGGGTCCAAAGGGCAGCCCCGGCGCAGAGGAGGACCTGAGTGGGGAGGGACTGAGCTGCTGGGCCACAGACCGCAGGTGCTGACTCATGGCCTCTGCCAGGCGGTATAAAGGAACCAGCCCAGGGGCTTCCTACAGCCGGAGGGACGAGCTAGCTGGACGATGGCCCAGGGGACAGTGATTCGTGTGGCCCCAGAGTGGCCCACCCATGCTGTGTGTGTGCTGGGCACCTCGACTCAGCTCGACGTCTGCAGGTGAGAGGGGGACCTTCTCAGGGCTGGGGGGCAAGTCGGGTGATGCTGGACAAGCCGGTTCTGCTGGCACAGGAGCTCATGTCTCCAGCCTCTGCAGCCACTGCCAGGGGAGCAGCCGGAGAGATGAGACCCCAGCAGCCCTGGGAGGTGCCGGACTCACGGCGGTGGGTTCTTTGCCATGTGCAAGTGCAGGTTCGCTGGGACCTCACCCACAAATGAATTATTATGGGGCAAACAGGGCCATCTGTCTTCCTTTCATCATTAAGGCAACAGAAGCTCAGAGAGGGTCTGTGACTTGCTCAAGGTCACACAGCAAGCGTGCTCTGGAAGCAAGGCTAGAACCTAGGCTTGCTGACCCACACCTGGTCCACAATGCAGTCTGTTACCCCACACCTCTTAGCCAAGGCTCCGTCAGTATGTGCGTAATAGTGTGGGGGTGATGAGAGGGGCTCTGGCACGAGAGAGACTGAGGTGGGAAACTTCACCCTGCTGTTAGTTAGCTGGGCAGCCTTGGGCAACTAAGCCTCAGTTTCCTTGTCTGTGAAATGGGGACAGTACCCACTCTGTAAGGTTGTTATAGAGATTAAATGTGAAAAGATTAGTTGAGTACTTAGCACAGTGCTGGTTCATTCCTATTCCTATATATTCCTATCCCTGGTTCATTCGTTCAACAAATCCCACTTGAGTACCTACTGTGCGCCAAGCCCCGTGTCAAGCTCTGGGTTAAACGAGACAGAAGAGGAACGCTCTCAGGGAGTGCGTATGACTGTCATGTCGTCACTACTGCTACTGCAGTAAGAGCAGGGCTGCCCCTGGCTTCCCCCATCCCAGGCTGGGCCCACAGGAGTGTCTGGGACATTTCCTTGAAAGTGTTACTTGCTGCCTGAATCCCAACAGCCAGAGAACAGCAGTAAATATCAGGGTGGCCTCCCCAGGGCCACAGGGGTGAGGCAGAAGACTGAAAAGTTGGGGGGTAATGGAAAAAGAGAAAGCTTGGCATCATTTGAGGCCCCCGACTCCCCTGAGGATGAGCGGCTCGGTGGTGGGTGTGGAGGAAGTGAAAGGGGCGGGGGCCAGCCCAGGGCCCCGTCGGCATGCCCAGCCAGCCCTCTGCCCAGCGCGAGGATGGAGGATGGAGGGCACCAGTGCTTGTTCTGGCCTCGGAGAGGTGGGCGGGGAGCTGGCCAGGGCCGGGCCGAGAGGAAGGCACCGCCTACCTCTTCCAGAAAGGATGGGGACTCCGAGTTCACAGCCACCTCAAAATCTCCCTTTCCTCCTCCCTCAGCCAGACGTCGAGCCCTGTCCGTCTGGGTCCTGGACGTATCATACAGTGGTGGCTCCTAGTTATAGTATTTATATCCTACTTCCTACATTTGACAGCCTTACGAGGCAGGCAATACTGATATTCCCGTTTTATAGAAGGGGAAACTGAGGCTCCCAGAGGTTAAGTAAACCACCTGAAGCCACACAGCTAATAAGGGGGGGAGCCAGGACTCAAGCCCAGGCAGCCTGGCGCCCAGACCCTCCTCTCTCCCCATTGTCCCTGTTCTGACCCTTCCGTCACTTCCTACCTGTCCTTGCCACAGCCCCAGCCAGCCTCTCCCCCCCATCCTGAGCAGGCATCACCTTTTTCCTGAACAGCAGGGGATGGGCCGCTCCCTCCTCACCAGCTTTGCTTCCTTGACACCCCCCCCACCTCCAGCATGCCCAGGCCTCCGTTTGCTCAAGCCTCGCCCTCCGTCCCCAGGCTCAGAGACCCCAGGGGCTGGAAAGACAAGTTCACCCAGTCAGGAACAGAGCTCAGGGCTGCAGGTGCCTGTCCCAGAGCTGCTGTCAGAAACTCTGCCTGGGACTTTCATTCTGCGTTCGGAAAGTACTTTCCCTACAAAATACATCGATTATATCCAAACAAAATTCTGCTGACCTGAGATGAATATTAAAATCTGTCAAGGGCTTTCTGTGACACTGTGGCTTGGGTCAGGGAGGCATCACGACCCCAGCTGTTATGTGCCAGATCCTTTTTGCCCACAGTTTCTAATCCTCGCATAAATCCTACAAGGTAAACACTGTCACCATGCCCATATTAGAGATGAGAAAACTGAGGCTTCCAGAGGTGAAAACACCTACCCAAGGTCACATAAATTAAAGGTGGCAAAGCCAGGAGATTTGAACCCAGGACTGTCTGACCCTAAACCCACCCTACCTCCTCCAAGTGCCGTGGGGTTGACCTCACTGGGCACTGCTCCCCGGTGGGCAAGGCCTCATTCAGCATCCAAAGGATTTGGAAATGGCCTGGAATGGATGGGTGGGGGCCAGGGGGTGCCAATTACAGAGGACAGTAGACATTCTGAAGCCGCCATCGATAGGGTCTCCTCTTCCTTCCAGGGTCTCAGCAGGGAGCGTGGACAAGTCTGTTAGTGTCTCTGAGTCTCAGTTTACCCATCTGTAAAGTGGGAACATTCACAGCCCCGTGCTGGGTTGTGGCAAAGATTAAATCGTATAATGCGTACCGAGTGCCCCGCAGAGAGGCCCCTCTGCGATAAGGACTGCACGAGCCTCCGTGCGGGAGAGCGCTGCAGACCCTGAGTGCGGTCCCACCGGGGGTCGTTGATAAGGAGATGTTGGATGCTGGCGTTGGAATGATGTCACCATCTGGGGCTCTACAGAGGGTGTCGGAAGTTATGAGAAGATCCAGCTCTGGATTATCTCATGACAACACACACATCTTACGACATACACATGGCAAAAAACCCCAGATGTTTATGAAAGTTCCTTGTTTAGTAGCTGAGAACATCTGGAAAGCAGCTAAAGGAAAGTGCATATCCTAGAGTTGAATCCCAGTGGTGTCGCTTCGCAGCTGGGTCTTGCCTCTCTGAGCCTCAGTTTCCCCCTCTGGCAGCGAGGGTGGCTGTGAGGCCTGGAGTCAGTGGCTGTAAAGGTGGCAGACCCACCTATGTGTGCCCTTCTCCCTGCCCCTCTCGAGCAGAGGGAGCCGGGGCAGCCTCAGCACTTCGGTCCACATGCCATGTGCTCCTTGGCCCCAAGCCTCGGTCTCCCCATTGCTCTCTGAGCCCCTTCTTCATTTTCCTATTGTACCAAACACAAGGCGTGGCCCGCTCCTGTCCCCATCCTCCAGCCACGGTGCCCAGGTGGCTGGGGAGGCCTGGCTCATCTCCGAGGCGTTGCGAGAATGAAGGCAAACAGCAGCACAGAGAGCCAAGGGAGTGAGCCTCCGGGCCCTGGCAAAGAAACAAGGGCCTTTCCTGAGTTCCGGTTCTGCAAGGTTGGAGGCGCATGATGCACGGAGGCACCGAGCAGACGGGCACTGGTGCGGCGGGGAAGCCCTTGGCCGGGAGCCCTGCCCTGGGCACGGGCTGAGCTACGTCCCATTCTGTTACTGTTACCGGCCACCTGGCACTGAGCACGCAACCACGGGCCGGTGCTCGGAACCGCACGACCACCTAGGAGGCTTGGAGACGTTATTGCCCCCTCACAGAGGAGGAAACCCAGACCCAGGCGGGGTCCGTGGCCAGGCCAAGCTCAGGCAGCCTGTAACAAGACGCCCAAGGTCATCGCCCGCCTCCATCCCTTGGAGGCTGCCTGCTGCTCCGGGGCCTGGGAGAGGTTTCCGTGGGCAGCTGAGCCACGGTGCCTCAGGCCTGCGGGGACAGTGTCTGATTCAGAACTGCTCAGACCGGCTGCTGACGCCTGAGTGTGGAACCACAAGCATGTGCGGTGGACGGCCGGCTGGTGCAGACACGGGGCCTCTGTGCCGTGGGTACAGCGGAGTTCGTTGCTCCGTCCACGCTGGCCCTGGCGATCTCCCCGATGGGGAGTCAGCGTCCAGGCCCAGGCCTGTGCCCCCCCGCCCCCCGGGGAACCACAACCCTGCCCCCATCCAGCGTGGGGACCAGCCTGGGAGCAGTGGGAAACCACCGTGAGGGCTGAGGGGACAGGCAGGGACACCTGCGATTTGAGTTTGGCAGACGGAGAAGGGTGTCCTTGTCAGGGAGGGCCTGGGGAGCCCACAGTGGGGCCCTAGATCCTCCAGCTTGTCCGACCCTCCTTTGTCCCCAGCACAAAGTCGGGCACGTAGTGGGAGGAGAGCGAGTGTGTGCTGATTGAGTAACTGAACGAATGAATGAATGTGTGTTTCAAGGGAGGACGACACCTGGCACAAAGTAGAACAGGTGCTCTTTAAGTGTTTGTTGAATGAATGAAAGAAAATTGAGCACAGGAAGCGTCCTATTCATCTGTGCCCGCCATAGTGCCTGGCATGTTCTAAGCGCTCATTATCTTGAAATATTTTTGCAACAAGAGATGGGGGAAGGACACAAGGGAGAAAGAGAGGGGGCAGAGAGAGAGACGTACCCACAGAAACATCCGACCGTCCCAACGTCGGCCATTACCTTCCCTTACCAGGGCCGGCCCGCATCTCAGGCCACTGGGCACGGTCCGTCCTGTTTCCATGGTCCTTCAGGAAGGATCCTCCCTCCACTGCCTCCTTCGGTCAAAGGCTGTGGTGTGAATTCAATGGGAGAGGGAGGAGGAGAAGAGAAAGAGAGAACTTTCCAGAAATCGATGCCTGCTGCGGGCCACACCCTTTTCCCATGAATTCTTCCTTTTGTTTTCAGGAGAAAATCCCCAGTCATAAGCTGGGTTCCCATTCAGGGACTCCTCCCCCAACCCTCAGTCCCCACCCTCGGTGACCTCACAGCCCTCGGGGCTGCACCTGTCACCTGGGCCTGGGTGCCTCCCTGACCCCTCCTCTCTCCACCCCCATCCGAGGGCCGCCGCCACCTGGATGGCTGGTTGAAAACAAACCCAGCCTGGCCACCTGCCCTTTCCTCACCCGGGGGACCAGTCTGCCCTCCCCACTTTCCTGTTAGCCCAGTAACGCCCCTGCCCTGTCCCCCTACCGGCTCTTGACGGGGGTGCGTTTCAGCTGGGTGTCGGGCAGAAGCAGATTCTGGTTGGGATCCCAGCCCCGCCATTCCTGAGCTGTGTGGCCATGTGACAGCCCTAACTTATTCAAGGGGCTTTCAAGACCACCTCCTCACCTCTCATCTCCCAGCTCCAAGCTTTTTCCATGCAGTTCTGAGCCTCCACTTCCACAGACATCATTGTGATTGTGTCACTGCCTTCCTCCAGAACCTACTCTGGCTCCCTATTATCCACTATATTGAGCCCAACTTCTGTTGATCTGCACACTCGGAGCCTCTCTGCCCCACCTTCAGCTTCATCACCTCTTCATCTCTCAAGTGAGCAACTTGGGCATTCTCTTCTCTGGCTTGGCAAGTCTGCAGATCCTGGAACAATTCCACCCACCTGTGTGGCTTCTCCTCCTAGGAAAATAGCAACAACAAGGCACACACAGGCACAACGCCTTACTCATTCTGCCCCGTGCACCATTCAGGGGCCCTCAGATTCTACTCAAAATCAGGGTAATGCGACAAACGCATATTGGCATCTTCTATGGTAGTGGTTCCCACATCTGAGTGTGCGTCAGAATCATCTGGAAGCATGTTAAACACAGACTGCTGCCCCCCTACTAGAGTTTCCACCTCAGTGGGTCCGGGGGAAGCCCGAGAATCTGCATTTCTAACAGATGCCCAGGCGACGCTGATGCTGCCGTTCCGAGGACCACACTTTGAGAACTGCTGGTCTTCAGGCGTGCCGTGCCGGAAGCTGGGCACAGCAGGGGGTGGCAAACGCGGAGAATGAGGCAACCATGGCCTGGTGGAAACGGCATCGGGCTGGGCCATCCGCAGACCTGGACCCGCTGTTAGCAGCCCGCGACCTGGGCAGGTCACTTTGCCTCCCTGAACCTCAGTTTTCTCACCTGTAAAATAAAAATGACCATACCCCACCCAAGGGTGATTGTGAGAACAGAGGTTAATGGCCATGTTGAGACAGGTGACTAGCTGGTCACCTGCTGCAGGCACAGGCATGTGAAGGTCAGCTTGGGCAACACCGTCAGGACAGATAAAGGTGCCAAGCCTGAAATGTCACTGAGGGTGACAGAAATTTTAAATGCTGAATTCCTAAACGGAGGAGGGAAGGGTGTGTGAGTACTGACTGTGAACTGATGTCTTGATGACTGGCCGGCGACTCTTTCTGTCTGATTTGTGAATAAACATTTTTATATTTTCACCTTTTCCTGCTCATATGCTAACAATATGACAAAAATTGGCATTTGGACTTTTTTATTTTTATTTTTTTTAACTGTATAAAACATGCCACCTGCTTCTTCCTTTTTTCTTGAGGACACTGATTTTGGTTCCAGTGTTTCTTTGATTACCTGCCACTTGTCCAGCCCCCAGCCAGGCATCCCCAAGAGAGCAGGGTTTGCCTAAGTTCGGGCGAGTGACACGCAGAGACGGGGCGTGTGTCAGTTTCCCGTTGCTGCAGTAACAAATTGCCGCAAAATTAATGACTTCAGACAGCACAGATTTATCGCCTTACAGTCAAAAAGATCAGAAGTCCAAAAATGGGTCTCACGGTCCTAAACCGAGGTGTCGGCAGGCCTGTGTTCCTCCCGGAGGCTCTAGTGGAGAACATGACTTCTAGAAGCCACCTGCATTCCTTGGCTCGTGGCACCTCCCAGCAACAGTGTCACTCCAGCCCCAGCCTCTGCTTCCATCACCAGATCTCTGACTCTGCCCCTCCTGCCGCAGTGCCTCGGTTTCCTCATCTGTAAAACGGAAATGATGACAGTACCCACCTTACAGGCTGGTGGTGAGAACTGAATGAGTTCATTTATGAAAAGAACCTGAACCGCATCTGGAACAGAATAAATGCCCTCTAGATGATCACCGCAGCCTGAGAATTTGCAACTGACTTCATGGGGCTGGGATGAGGGTCCGCGCCAGGGCGAGCAGCAGACGAGATAAAGTCAGGGGGAAAAGAATTCTCCTTTTCATCTTCTTCAGATCTCTTTGGTTCTTCAAAGCATATGTCAAAATTTTATCTCCTGAAAGATAAATATCAAAATGTTAGTGATTGTCTCTAAGTGGTAAGATCAATTTTCTTCTAGGCACTTTATGTCTTTCTTTTCTTTTTTCTTTCTTTCTTCCTTCCTTTCTCTTTTATTTTTTTTTTTAAGACAGAGTCTCCCTCTGTCACCCTGGCTAGAGTGCAGTGGCATCATCTTGAAACTTCACTACAACCTCAAACTCCTGGGCTCAAGTGATCCTCCTACCTCAGCCTCCCGAGTAGCTGGGACTACAGACGTGCACCACCACGCCCAGCTAATTTTTTTCTATTTTTGGTAGAGACAGGGTCTCACTCTTGCTCAGGCTGGTCTCAAACCCTGACCTCAAGCGATCCTTCCACCTCAGCCTCCCAGAGTGCTAGGATTACGGCGTGAGCCACCACACCCAGCCTCTTTCTTCTTTCTTTTTCTCTTTCCTCTCTCTCTCTCCCTTCCTTTCCCTTTGTTTCTCTTTTTTTTTCCTCTCTCTCCAGCTCCTCCTCCCTCCTCTCTATCTGTCTTTTGGTACACTGTATTAGTTATCTATTGGTGTGTAACAAATTGCCCCAAAACTTAGTGGCTCAAAACAACATTTATTATCTCATAGTTTCTATAGGTCAGAAACCCGGTGTGGCTTAGCTGTGTCCTCTGCCCCAAAGTCTCTCACAATCAAGGTATCAGCAGAACTGTGGTCGTGTTAAGGCTTGACTGGGGAAGGTGCCACATCCAAGCTCACCCAAAGGCATGCTAAGCCTTTGCCAGTTTTACGCTGTGAATATATTTTCTCCTTAGCTTGTGCTGTCTTTTCACTTTATGGTGTCTTCTGATGGACATAAGTTATTTATTTTCATCTAGTTGAATTTTTCAAGCTTTTCCTTCATGTCCATTGGTTTTGTGTCGTTTCAGAAAGAGCATAAAGATGTTCTCCTGCATCTCTTTTAAAAGATTCAAAGTTCTGCCTTTATCTGCCCAGAGCTGATTTTCATGTATGGTGTGAGGCTGGGATACATTTAATTCTTTTATTATTTACCCAATTTAATAATTTTCTGTATGGATGAAAAATTGTCTCAGCATTTATAATATAGTCTCCACTGTGCCCTGGTCTCTGCAAGACCATTCTCTCATAGATCAAGTGGGATTTCTTTTAAGTTTCATCCTTCCTTTGTCTTGACTCGAGCCATTACAACCCATCTTAATTTCCATGGCTTTATATTTAATTATTGTAAGTCTTATATCTGGTAGAGTAAGTGCCTCACCTTTTGAATACCTTGACTATCTTAGCCCATTGGTTTTCCATGTAAATTTTAAAATCAACTTGTCAAGTTCCATGACAAACCCTGGAGTTCCATTGAACATATAAGTGCATTTGGAGAGGACTCACACCATTGTGACCATAAATAAGCCTTGCTAATAATATACGTGATATTTCTTTCTATTTACTTGGGTCTTCTATAATGGCTCTCAATAAGCTTTGATCATTTTCTCCATAAATGTCTTACACATCTTTTGTTACATTTATCTTAGGTACATGACAGTATTTTTTGCCTATTGTAAATTAAATCTGTTTTTAAAAATTGTGTTTTCTAACTATGTATTGCCAGTGTATAGAAATGTAATTGAATTTTTCCTCTCGATCCTACTAGCCACCTTATTAAATTCTATTTGTCTTTTTAATTGCTGTCTTTTTGATTTTTAAAAAAAATCTTAATTTTTTCTTTTGAGGTTTGCAGACAACGGTATTGTCTGCAAATATTGGCAGCGTTCTTTTTCTTGCTTTTCATTCTTTATAGTGTTTACTGTCCTTCTCTTGATGCAGTGGCTAGAACCACCTATCCAATGTGGAAAAGATGTGGTGACAGCGGGCATCCTTATCATGCTCCTGATCTTAAAGGGGAGGATTTCACGTTTTCACTGTTATATAGGATGTTTGCATTGGGTGTTGCGTTTACCTTTTATCAACTATCTATAGAAAAAATCCGCTTTATCTGTAGTGATGTTTCTTTTTACTTTCCTAATATTTTTTCCCGTGGTCGATCTTACCGGAGATGTGTCAGTTTTATTAGTCTATTCCAAAAACCAACTTTTGGCTTTGTTGATTGACTTGCTTTCTATCTGGTAAGTTTCTGCCATCTTTGTTTTCTTTATTTGGGGAGATTACATTATATTTTCTATTTTCTTAATTTTCAGCTTTTACTTTCCTTTTAAATAAATATAAACATGCAAGGTACAAAGCACCACGTTTACATCTCCTTTAAAGTTTTGAAAATAGCATTTTAATTATTGCTTAAGTATTTTAAGCATTATTACTTAATTTCCATTTTTAATTATCTTTGGACAGTTATTGAGAAGTCTGGTTTTAAATTTCAAAAGGTATGGGGTTTTTAAAGATGTACTTTGTGTTAGTGACTTCTAACTTAGTTACATTGTGATCAAAGAGTATGCTACCTGTATATTACCTATCCTTTAACATTCGTTGAAACTTGCTTTATGGCTAATTACATTGTCAATTTTTTTAATGACCCGTGTGTGCATTGCTTGGGAAAATGTCTGTTTGCTAGTTGTGGGATTCTATATATGACCACTAAATCAAGCTTGTTAATTGTGTTAGCAAAATCTTGTATATCGTTACTAATTTTTTGTCTGCTTAATCTATTGTTAATTGAGAAAGAAGAGTTGAAATCTTCAACTATGATGGTAGTTTTGTCAACTTCTTCCTGTACTTCTAACAATTTTTGCTTTATAGACATTGATGCTATGTTATTAGGTGCTTACAAGTTTATTACAGAATATCTTCTAGGTGAGTTAAACCTTACATTATTAGTCCTCTCTATTGACAATAATGTGTTTTGTCTAATAATTTATGGTTTTGATGTTAACATATCCATCCCAGCTCTCTTTCGGTTAGTATTTGCTTGATGTATCTTTTTTCCTTTTTAAAAAATCTTTGCCTTTTCTGGATGCTGATATTTTAGGTGTGTTTCCTGTAAATAGCATATAGCTATATTTTGTTTATTTAATCTAAAACTCTCTTTTACTGGTAATATTAATCCATTTATATTTATTTTGATTATTTGTATTGGTTTTTACCTATTCTTTTTTACTTTTATTTGTCCCATTTTTTTCTATGTTGCCTTTTTTGAATGGGGTTTTTCTGTTCATTTTCTTATGATTGTCTTTTTCCCATGTGTAGCAATCTGCAAACTCCATTTCTATTCTTTTGGTGAATACTTCTGTATTTTAACCATAAAAAAGTTTAACTCTATACAATCTAGAATTACACATTATCTTAATTCCCTCTTCAGTCAAGGACCTCAGACAAATCTTATCACCCTCTCCTGCCAATTTACATTCTGCCCCCTTTTTATCCCACAATTTTGATATTTTTATGGCTTTTTGTATACACATGTTTGTTTAGATTTACCAAAATATTTACCATTTTATCTGTTCACCATTCTTTCTTGCATCTCAGACCATGCTTATGGAATCAGATACCTTCTTCCTAAACTATGCCTTCAAAAGTTGCTTTGGTGAAAATCTGTTGATTTTAAAATATCAATTTTTGTTCATATGAAAAATTTCTTTTTTGGGAGGTGTACAATTCTAGGTTAATAGTTATTTTGTCAAAATACTATGAAGGTATTATTCAGCTGCCTTCTGGATTTCATGATTGCTATGGACAAATCTGCTTTCAATCTAATTGGTATGCCTGCATAGACACTCTGACTTTTTTTTTTTTTTTTTTGAGACAGAGTCTCGCTTTGTTACCCGGGCTAGAGTGAGTGCCGTGGCATCAGCCTAGCTCACAGCAACCTCAAACTCCTGGGCTTAAGCAATCCTACTGCCTCAGCCTCCCGAGTAGCTGGGACTACAGGCATGCACCACCATGCCCGGCTAATTTTTTATTTATTTATTTTTTTTTTTGAGACAGAGTCTTGCTTTGTTGCCCAGGCTAGATGAGTGCTGTGGAGTCAGCCTAGCTCACAGCAACCTCAAACTCCTGGGCTTAAGCGATCCTACTGCCTCAGCCTCCCGAGTAGCTGGGACTACAGGCATGAGCCACCATGCCCGGCTAATTTTTTCTATATATTTTTAGTTGGCCAGATAATTTCTTTCTATTTTTAGTAGAGATGGGGTCTCACTCTTGCTCAGGCTGGTCTCGAACTCCTGACCTCGAGCGATCCACCTGCCTCGGCCTCCCAGAGTGCTAGGATTACAGGCGTGAGCCACCGCGCCCGGCCTCTGACTTTTTTTCTAGATGCCTTTAAGATCGTCTCTTTGTCTGGGTGTCCTCCACTTTAACCACCGTGCACGTGCACGTGCGTGCTTGTGTTTGCACGTGCATGCAGAGAAGGCTAGTCCTTGAAGATTCACCTTACTTCTCATGAGCTCAGCAATGCTTTAAACAGTATATTTTATCCATGATCCAGCTATTTTGTAAGAGGAAG
Source organism: Varecia variegata (assembly GCA_028533085.1). Taxonomy (NCBI): domain Eukaryota; kingdom Metazoa; phylum Chordata; class Mammalia; order Primates; family Lemuridae; genus Varecia; species Varecia variegata. The sequence continues at coordinate 97,822,633 of CM052444.1, read as the reverse complement.
GCCCTTCAGAGTATCTGGTCTGCCACAATTCCAGAAACAGGAGTCTGTGTGGTTTTTTGTATGTGCACAATTCCGCGTGTGCATATTGGTGGAGTGCAAACCTCTGGGTGTGCACATCGCTCTATGCATACATCCGTGTGTGTGTATGTGTGTGTGTGTGTTTGGTGTGCACATCCCTCTGCTATCTTGCTAGGTCAAGTGTATGTGCCCCAGGTCAGGGGGTTCTCTTTCTGTGTCTCTCACCACCTCCTGACAACCTCACAGTACTTACTCACATGGTCAGAGTAAGCACTGGCTGTGTCTGCTGTTTACACCTGTTGGGAAGAGGAAGAATGCCAGGAGAACAGGGGGGGACCAGGCCCTTCCTCACTGTGTCCGTCTGTCTCCTCCACAGCTCTGCCCCTGAGGACTGCACGTCCTTCAGCATCAGCGCATCGCCAGGAGTGGCCGTAGATGTTGCCCACAGCCCTCCAGCCAAGAAGAATCCCACGGGTTCCTCCAAATGGCCCCTGGACCCTGGGCTGGAGGTGACGCTGGAAATGAAAGCTGCCAGCAGTAGCACAGATGACCAGAAGGTGAGTGTGGTAGCTGGGGTGGCAGCATGGAAGGACATCAGCAGGGCAGCAGCTACTGACAGTGTCCTGCCTTGATCCTCAGCACCAACCCTGGCAGATCCTCTTTCCCCTGGAAAAGGTTGGGATGGCTTGAGCCATTGCATCCTTGCAGATGACAGAGAGCTGCCAGGGTTTCTGGAGGCCGGGGTCCTGATTAAATTCATCCATTCAGCAAACGTTTACTAAGCACCTAACACATGCCAGGCACTGCCAGGCACCGGGAATACAGAAATGAATGAGACAGATGAGGCTGCAGCCCTCATGGGGCTTACCACCTATAACTGGAGACATCCGATAATATTCGGGTAAACAAACAACTGCCAGTGGTGCACCCCGGTCCTGTATCCGTTTCCTGTGGCTGCTACAGCAGATTACCACAGTCAGCCTGAAACCGCAGAACTGCATTCTCTCACGGTTCTGGAGGACCGAAGTCTGAAATCAAGGGGTCAGCGGGGCCCGATTCCCTCTGGGAGCTCTAGAGGTGAATCAGTTCTTGCCTCTTGTGGCTGTCACATTCCAGGACTTGCGGCTGCATCACTCCAGTCTCTGCCTCTGTGGTCACACTGCCTCCTCCCCTTCTCTATGAAACCTCGCTCTGCCTCTCTTACAAGGACACTTGTCATTGGATTTAGGGCCCATCTCGAGAGACTTAACGTACATCTGCAAAGAGACTTTTTTCCCAAATAAGGTCACATTCACAGGTTCCAGGGATTAGGACATGGATGTATCTTCTTGGGGACCAACATTCAACCTGCTACACCCCCTTTGACAGCAGAGGGGCTCAACGGGGAACCTCTGGAGTTCCCGCAGACATCTGGGCCAATGGCCACTTGCTCCCAGCAGAACAGGCCACGCAGGCTCCTCCCTGGGGGGACACGGAGCCGGAGTGTCCAGGCAGGCTGTGGAGGACGTGGTCGGGGGAAATGTCCTATAAGAAATAGCAAGTTGAGGATGGCACGAATGGCCCGCCTAAGAGAGGGAGAGAGGAGAGAGAGCTGTACGCAGAGGCAGTGGCCCGTGTGCAGGCTCTGGCTGAGGAAAGCGTGAGACACATGATGGGGAAACTGAGGAAGTTCTACATGGCAAGAAAGGAAGGTGAGGAGGACGGTGAACGAGAGAGGGAGCCAGTAGAAAGGGTCTGCTAGCAGGGACCTCATTTTCTGAGGGCAACAGAAAGTTTTCAGCCAGGGAGCACCAGGAGCGCATTTGTGTTTTAGGAAGAGCCCACCGGCCGCAGCGCAGCGAGCAGACTGATCTGGGGTGTAGGCGGGAGGCAGGGAGCCCAGACAGGCTGATGCCACGGGCCAGACAGAGCGACGATGGCTGTGGCATTTCCCTGGTCCAGAGGCCTCCGTGTGTCCCCTCAGGAGCTCCTCTTCGTCGGGGACGGCTGTTTGGTTTTGCTTTGGGGAACGCCCCACGCCCTGTTTGCGAGGACGTGTCAATCCGGACTCCCCGCCCTCCTGCTGCCGCCTGGTCAATCGTCGCCCTCCCCTGCATGTTGAACCTGGGGCAGAGGGGGTCGGCGTTTTGTCATCTCCACAGCACCTGCCCTGGAGAGACCACCACCCATGCTAAGCTCCTGTGTGCACACAGGCCACCTGTGCCCCAGGTCCCCACAGGACTTGGCGTCTGCCCCCTCCGCGCTCTGGTTCTTCAGGTCCTTTCTGGATCCCTTCTGCTGCCGGAGTCAGTTTCTGTGGCTCATAACCAGCTCTCTCCCTCTAATGCCTCCTCCACCCCATCTCCAGCTGCTGAGCCCCTGCTCCCCTTCCAAGATCTACCTCCAAGTGTACGCCTTCATGACACCCTCCCTGCCGCCAACACCCCCACCCCAGGCAGAGTGAGTCCCTCCAATCCTGGACCCCACAGACCCCTCTTCTGTGGCATCAGTCATTTGAGCTTTTTGCCATCCCTCCATTCCCATCACTTGGGGGTGCTCCTTACAAGCTCAGACCAGTTCTTGCCCATCGTGGTCTCCCCGGTGCCCTGCCCTGAGCTGACATATAACAGAGGTCCAGTCAATGTTTGTTGAATGACTAAAAGAAGTCATTACTGTTCTGCTGCTGTCTTGTAGGTTCAGATTTTATACTATGGACTTAAGACCCCACCAGTCCAAGCTCTGCTCTACCTCACCGGGGTGGGTAAGTGATGACCAGGATCCTGGAGCCCCACCCTCTCCCCTCTCCCTCCACACCCCTCCCTTCAGGTTGTCTCTCCAGGAGAAATTATACCTGGAGCTTATTTTAACTGAGCAGAAATAAAGGACAGTTTCTAGCCAGCCATATGTCTGGTAGTTCATAAATATTCTATCTCCAATCAGTAAACCACAAAGAAATACAATGGTGGGGGTGGGGAAGGTTGCAGGGAGCCTTAATTACATCTTAATATTTTATTTCTCAAGTTAGGAAGTGAGTACCTGTATTTTCAATTTATGACACTCTATACTTTTTTGATTCTTCAAATATTTATGACAAAAAGTAGATGATGACACTGTCTTATACAATAATATAGACAGCATCCCCAAATTTCATTATTTATATCTCATCTTCACCATTTTTGCCATATCAATGATCCACCTATACTCATATTTATTTAATATTCTTCCTTAAGTAAAATCCATTTTTAACTTGATCACATTTTAAACAGTAATACATTATTATTATTTTAATATGTATTAAATATACAAATAGCATGTGAAATCTTCAGGCTTCATTAATGGATTGTTCATTAATACATATTTAAATAATAATATTATATTAATAGCCCTTACCCTATTGCAAGGCACTGTGCTAAGACTTTACATTTAATCCTTACACCAATCAATGAAATTGGTACTATTATTATCATCCCATTTTACAGATGGGGAAATTGAGGCACAGGAGGTAAACAGACTTGCCCACAGTCACGCAGCTGGTTAATGAAGGAGCTGGGAAATCCGGGCCACTCAAGGATAATGCTGTCCTGGCCCTACACTAATATGTACAGCCGTGGATATGTTAAAAGGTCATCTGGGTCAATTGCATGTGGGACGCGGGCCACTCTTCATGCTGCGGGGCACACGGATCCACGTTACACATATGCTGACGAGGGAGGAAGGATTTACAAACAAATGTGTGCTGTCTCGGCCTCGCCATTTGGACAGAGCAGGGTGTCTGAGGCCACTATTTGTCCCTGGATGCAGTCACGACACACGTAATCAAGAGCAGGGTGGGGCTGCGTAACCGCGGTGCCCCCACCCCGAGGTCACTGAGGGCTGGAGCTGGGGCCAGAGTCCTTCGGGAGTCTGGCATTGGGGTGACCCTCCCATCGGGGTGGCTAGGATTCCGTCTGAGGACACACAGGGTCCCGTTGGCATCACAGGCGTGGGCCCGAAGGAGAGCAGGTATGGTCAAAGCTCTGCTGTCTGAATCGCAGCCAGACTTCTTGGGGGCCGTGGGAGACAGGTGTCTTGAACCTGCGTCTCCCCTGAGGAAAGGGAGGGGCTCGGCCCTTGGGGCGGTCTCCCGGGGACAGGCCCTGCCCATCCGGGCCGGCCGGTGCCCCCACCCCGAACCCTCACCAGCCTTCTTCTCTTCCATGTGGGATTTCAGAAATCTCCCTGTGCGCAGACATCACCCGCACCGGCAAAGTGGAGCCGACCAGAGCGGCGAAGGATCAGGTGCGGCTCAACCTTGACCTACACCCAAGCGCCTTGCGGTGGTCCCGCCGGGTTCTCCTAGGGCGCCCCCTTGCGGTGCCCGCGCGAACGGCGGTCTGTCTCGCGCATGCAGTGTTAAAGGTCAAGATCCCTCTGGGGTCAGTCCAAAGTGGGGGAAGAATTACGACTCTGGGAGTGGAATCCGTCCCTTACGTCCCTCCCAACATGCATTCATTCCCCGGAGGCAAACGCTCTTCTTTAAACGGAGGCGTCACCACCATCAGATCCCTATAGGGTGGGGCCGCTTAATTTGCTTTAATCTTTGGGTAGATAGTAATTGGCTGCTAAGAATAGCCCCCACACTTTGGTGAGTAATTAAGAGTTCGCATAATAGTAACCATTTAGATTAGAATCTAGACGTACGTATGCAGCTCCATTTGGTTTGTTAATCCAACATTACCTTTTTTTTTTTTTTGGAGACAGAGTCTCACTCTGGTGCCCGGGCTAGAGTGCCGTGGCGTCAGCCTAGCTCACAGCAACCTCAAACTCCTGGGCTTAAGCGATCCTACTGCCTCAGCCTCCCGAGTAGCTGGGACTACAGGCATGCGCCACCATGCCCGGCTAATTTTTTCTATATATATTTTTAGTTGTCCAGATAATTTCTTTCTATTTTTAGTAGAGACAGGGTCTCACTCTTGCTCAGGCTGGTCTCGAACTCCTGACCTTGAGTGATCCACCCGCCTCGACCTCCCAGAGAGCTAGGATTACAGGCGTGAGCCACCACGCCCGGCCCCAACATTTCTTAAAAGCTGTTAAAATCAATTTTACTGTCTTGGGCTCCTTGTTTTAAATGGACGAATTGTATTTTGGGGTGAATTTGGTTATGACTTTTGGAGCAAAAGGCAAAAACCCACTCTTGGGACCAAAGCGTTATTTGATGTGGGAGCAAGACGTGTAAACTGCACCGGCTAAAGACATGGTAGGGAAGGTTGGCTGCGCTTCTCCCAGGAGTCGGAGGGATCCATGTGGGCCCCACACGTGCCCTTCTCTCTACAGAGCACCTGGACCTGGGGCCCTGGCGGACAAGGCGCCATCCTGCTGGTGAACTGTGACAAAGACAATCCCAAGTCTTCCACCATGGACTGTGAGGATGATGAGGTGCTTAATAGCAAAGGTAAAGACCCTTTGAGAGCCGGTGGGAATAGGGTTCTGTCTTCTTTTTCTTTTTAAGAAACAAGGTCTCACTCTGTTGCCCAGGCTAGAGTGCAGTGGCACAATCACAGCTCACTGTAACCTCGAACTGCTGGGCTCAAGCAATCCCACTTCAGCTTCCCAAGTAGCTGAGAACACAGCTGTGCATCACCACACCTGGCTAATTTTTTTAGTTTTTGTAGAGATTGGGGGTCTCTCTGTGTGGCCTAGACTGGTCTCAAACTCTTGGTCTCAAGCAATCTTCCTGCCTTGGCCTTCCAAAGTGCTGGGATTACAGTAGTGAGCCACCATGCCCAGCCAGGCTTTGTGTTTTTATAAAGGCCTTTTGTCCGTGTGGCCTGCAGCTCGTAACAGCTCTCTGAAATAGGGATTACTGAAGGCAAGGCCTGCTCTTGCTAGCATGTCCATTTTACAGGTGAAGCAATGGACAAGAGTCCTGAGAGGGCAAGTGACCTGCCTAAGGTCACACAGCAGTCAGGGAAGAGCCAACCAATGCTGAGCATCCTGATGCCTCCTACAGGCTCCAGTGTCCACGCCCTGGACACTGCCCAAGCCAGATTTCTGTTCTTGGGTCAAACCTTGGGCCTAAAATAATTCAAAATGAAAGCTTTACCCAAATTGACATCAGAGCAGCCCCTGAGATCCCTGCCATGCGCTGGGCACTGCTCTCAGCACTTCAGAATGATTAACCCATTTAATCCTTCAACACAAAGCTTTACAGATGGGGAAACCGAAGCATGAAGAAGTTAAGCAATTTTCCCAAGGTCACACAGCTAACAAGTACTCAGCATTTGAACCCCAGACATCCTGACACCAAGGCAGGTGTAGGGGCACAAGGACAGTGGTGGGTACAGGGTCTCTGTGAGCACATGTCGGGGCTGCAGAGGGTGGTCCAGAGGAGGACACATTAGCTACCGGCACTGGAGGAGGGTGCTGAGGGGCTGAGGCTGGCGGGCTTCCTGGGGAGTTGCTAGAACAATATAGAAACAGACGCATTTTCCAATTGCATGCGGTTGGCCTGGCCCATGCCAGGGGACAGACTCTGGACAGCACCTGGCACCCAGTAATAATCACGACAGCTGCCCTTTGTGGGTGCTTCCAGGGCCCCAGGGCTGAAACGAGCACTGGACGTGTGTCAGCTCACCCTGTCTTCACAACACCCTATGGCGGGTACTGCTCTTGCCGTGTCTTACTGATGAGGAAACAGAGGCACCAAGAGCTGAAGTCACTTTGCCAAGCTCGCACAGATCCAGGGTTCAAACCAAGCTGACCCCAAAGCCCTTGAGCCCTTGAGCCCTTGACTGTGGGTCAGTCCTGCAGAAACTCTTACTTCACTCCCCCACCTGTGCTAAGTGTCATCCACGCTGGCTCACAAACTCGATTCCTGCTCGGGCCCAGTGCGGAAGCCTTTCACCCATCCCTGCGCAGACTGTTAAGGAGAACCTGCCTGCGCTGGTCACTGCTGCTCTAGGTGGTTCTCAGCTTCCCCGGTTCCAGATGTGGGGACACTGCAATGAGCAAAGTAAACATGGGCCCCGCTTCGCCGAGCTTATGTCCTCAGCCCATCCTAGTGGGAGAAGACCAAAACCTCAATTAGCTTTCCTTCCAAACCAAAAAACATCATTTAAACACTGGAAATAGGCCAGATGCAGTGGCTCATGCTGGTAATCCCAGCACTTTGGGAGACTGAGGCAGGAGAGGCACTTGAGACCAGAAGTTCGAGACCAGCCTGGGCAACATAGCAAGGCCCTATCTCTCTACAAAAAAAATTTTTTTTTAATTAGCCAGGAGTGGCAGTGCATACCTGTAGTCCCAGCTGCTCGGGAGGCTGAGGCAGGAGGACCATTTGAGCCCAGGCGTAGGAGGTTGCAGAGAGCTATGATGACACCACTACACTCCAGCCTGGGCAACAGAGTGAGACTCTGTCTCAAAAAATAAATGCATACATACAAACATACATACTGGAAATAGCATAAAGAAAAGAAGACCAGGCGATGTGGTGAGGGGAGGTCTGAGGGGAGACCAGGAGGCGGCTAAGGGGGACCAGCCAGCTGTACCCTTCTCGCTCCAGACCTGCAGGACATGTCCCTGATGACCCTGAGCACGAAGACCCCCGGGGACTTCTTCACCAAGCACCAACTGGTGCTCCACGTGGCCAGATCGGAGATGGACAAAGTGAGGGTGTTTCAGGCCACAGGTGAGTCGGCCTTGGCCTCATGCGCCCGCCTCTGACAGCCTCCCCCCATCCCCATTCCCTTCCCGCCCAGCCCTGGGGCGCAGCCCCGTCACACACCCATGTGGCATATAATTCCTGAGCACCTACTGTGTGCCAGGTTCTAAGCACAGGGAATCAACAGTGGGCAAGACAGACAACATCCCATTCACTACTTATTAGAGGGAGAATGGAGACAAAATTCAAACAAAATCATGCCTGGTGCTGGTGGCCGTGGAGAAGGAAATAACCTCCCTCCTGAGGACTCTTACTGGTCTCTGCTTCCCTCTCTCTGACACATGCACACAGGCACACACATACACACATGCACGCGCGCACACACACATGCACACATGCACACATGCACACACATACACACTCGTACACACACACCTCTTGTTTACAGAGGCTTTTTAAAATCTTTTTATGCTTAATTATAAAATATACATAAACTAAAATTGACCATTTTAAACTTTCTTTTTCTTTTTAAGACAGGGTGTCACTCTGTCACCTGGGCTAGAGTGCCGTGGCATCAGCCTAGCTCACAGTAGCTTCAAACTCCTGGGCTCAAGCAATCCTCCTGCCTCAGCCTCCTGAGTAGCTGGGACTACAGGTGTGCACCACCACACCATTTGATTTTTTTTTTTTTTTGAGACAGAGTCTCTGTTGCCCGGGCTAAAGTGCCGTGGCGTCAGCCTAGCTCACAGTAACCTCAAACTCCTGGGCTGAAGCAATCCTTCTGCCTCAGCCTCCTGAGTAGCTAGGACTACAGGCATGCGCCACCATGCCTGGCTAATTTTTTATTTCTATATATATTTTTAGCTGTCCAGATAATTTCTTTCTATTTTTAGTAGAGATGGGGGTCTCGCTTTTGCTCAGGCTGGTCTCGAACTCCTGACCTCGAGCGATCCTCCTGCCTCGGCCTCCCAGAGTGCTAGGATTACAGGCGTGAGCCACTGCGCCCGGACTTGATTTTTTTTTATTTCTTGTAGAGATGGGGTCTTGCTGTATTGCCCAGGCTGGTCTCAAGCTCCTGGCCTCAAGCAATCCTCCCTCCTTAGCCTCCCAAAGTACTGGGATTCAGGCGTGAGCCACTGTGCCCAGACCATTTTAAGCGTTTTTAAGAGGACAGTTCTGTGGCATTTAGTACATTCACACTGTTGTGCAACCATCACCACCGCTCAGCCCCAGAAATATTTTTTCATGTTGCAAAATTGAAATTTTTTACCCATTAAACACTAACTCTCCCTCTCCCAATTCGTCCAGCCCCTGGCAGCCATGCTGCTTCTGTCTGTATGAATTTGACAGCTGCAGATACCTCACATAAGTGGAATCACACAGCATTTGTCCTTCTAAGACTGGCTTATTTAATTTACGTGATTCATCCATGTGGTAGCGTGTACCAGAATCTCCTTCCTCTTTAAGGCTGAACATCCCATTGTGTGTATATATATCACACTTCATCTCTGTGTCACCTGTGGTGGACACTTACGTAGCTTCCACCTTTGGGCTCTTGTGCACAATGCAGCTATGAGCACAGGTGTGCAAACATCTGTTGAAGTTCCTGCTTTCAATTCTTCTGGGTGTTATATACCCAAGTTGCTGGATCCTATGCTAATTCTATGTTTAATTTTTTTGAGGGGTTAGGCATGTGCTCTTGTAGTTTGAGTTTTTTCACTAACATCGGCTCATTTGCCGTTTTCCACATTGCTTCGGAACCTAGCCATTCCTCTTTGAGCAGAGTGGCAGCCTTCCAAGCAGGATGTTGTCCTTTCACCTTGGAACTGTCATCCACAGACCTGGCAGCTCCGGGTGGGTCAGTCTGGAGCAGCTTAGAGGGCGCTGTAGAATCCAGCAGCTCCGCGCGATCCTGCTGGTCAGTCCTGGGAGCGGAGGCTCCCTGCATGAAAATCTGTCCTCCTAGCCTCCTCCCAGCGCGACTGTTTACTGGTTTACTGTAAAGGACATTACAAAGGGTGCAGATGAAGAGATGCATGGGACAAGGTATGCGGGAAGGGGCACGGAGCCTCCGTGGCCTCCCCAGGTACACCACCCTCCAAAGTCCTCCCCGGTTCCATCAGGAAGCTCTATCGAGATTTCAAATGCAAGCCGACCCCACGTGTCATGTCATCATTTGTTCCGCAACATCCTGCTGATCACAGACATCAGTAACTTTTCAGCAGCCCAGAGCACCTGATACTCAGTTCCAGGCTCTGTTCTAGGCACGGGACAGAGAGTCATGAATGTGACCAAGTCCCTGTCCTCATGTTGCTGTCATCTCAGTGGCTGGGAGAAACGATAGGCAAAATAATTAACTAAAACACCCAGTGTGTCAAGTGCTGTGAAGTGCTGCCCAGAAGGACACAGCAGGAAGGGCATATGAAGCGAGGGGTGGAGTTGAGGGGTGTGGAGAGGGATGGTCAGGGAAGGCGTGCCCCCAAAGGTGTCATTTGACCAGAAAGAGGTGCAGGAACAGCCACGCAGACACCCAGCTGAAGGGCATTCCAGGCAGCGGGAATAGCAAGTGCAAAGGCTCTGAGGTAGGATTGTGCTGGTGGGTTGCAGAAACGGCAGCGAGGCCAGTGCGGCTGGAGTGGAGTGTGCAAGGGTTAAAGTGGTAGGTGAGGGCAGAGGGGAGGGGGCCATCAGGGGGCCGTCAGGGGGCATGTCTTGACTTTGGCTTCTAGACAGAGGTAGGTGGGGGAGGCCGTGGGAGGGTTTTTTGGAGATGCCTGACTTGATTGGACTCACTTCCATTCTTAAATTGATTAAACTGACATTGGTTTGGTGACAGAGCAACTTCTTGTCTCTACCCAGGCATCACCTTCTCCAGGAAGCCCTCAGGGCTTTCTTCTCTCCCAGCACTTATCACTGTTGTTTTGATGGTCTTTGCTCCTCCCTACTCACCCATAAGACTGTGCAGGACATGGTAGTGGGGATGGGAGGACAGTGACTCTGTCTCCTTAGTCCCCTGCAACAAACCTCCCCCCCCTGCCCCTAGTGTCAGCTAACACCTGGCTGGAGCAGAGGCTGGGGAGAGAATTAATGAATGGTGCGCCCTGGACTTCCTGCAGAGCTGGCAATGGCTCAGGCCCGCCCTTCCCGGACCTCCAGCCAGGGAAGCAGTGTCCCTGCTGAGGCTTTGGTCCCTTTCTCCTAAGGGGAGGCTCCAGCCAGATTTGGCTGCAAGGGGCCCTCGGGTGGTGACACGTGGTGGCCCTGGGAAAGGCATCCCAGCACTGGGGAGAAGAGAAAGGTCTTCGGAGGTGGGCACGCAGCCCTGAGCCTCCCCTGCCTCTCTCCTAGGGAGCAAGGTGGGCTCCAAGTGCAGGGTGGTCCTGGGGCCCGAGCAGCCGTCTCACCCCCTGAAGCTCCCAGGCGGCCAGCACAGCACGGACTTCTACGTGGAGGGCCTCGCTTTCCCGGACACCGACTTCCCCGGGCTCATCACCCTCACCTTCTCCCTGCTGGACACGTCCAACCCAGTAGGCCACCAGGGCAGCCCAGAGTCGGGGGGCCTGGCTGGGGAAGAGGGGCAGAGTGGAGCCGGGCACGGGGGTTCCAAACCGCTGCCAGGAAGCAGTGGTGCCTGTGACAGCCCCTCCACCGTCCCCCGCAGGAGCTCCCCGACACCTTGGTGTTCCAAGACAGCGTGACCTTCCGCGTGGCCCCCTGGATCATGACTCCCAACACCCAGCCCCCGCAGGAGGTGTTCGTGTGCAGGTGAGGGGCCCTGGGTGCTGGCGTGGGGCGCAGACACCTCAGGGGCAGCCTGAGTCCCGGCCACAGCGCTCGCCGTGAGGATGGGCAAAGTGGCGTCCCCACCCTGACTCACCAGCGCTGCCGCTCGTTTGGGACCATGAAAAAGCAGGGGAAATTTGTTGTCACTGTCTCTACCCCGCCCTGATGCAGGCCGAGGCCTACATTAGCTCCCAGGGGCCTGCAGAAGTTGCTAGAACTGGAAGAGGAGGCCCCACGGCCCCTGACCCGGCTTGCAGGGTTTCTCAGCGTGTGCTTGTGGACTTCGTGCACCAGAAACTCCTGGGAAGTTGTTTTAAAAGCACCTTCCAGGCGACCTCTGAGCGGCTGGGTCTTGTCCCTGGGGAGGGGGCCCTTCTGCGTTTGGGGGAGGCCTAGGCATCCATCCTGTGGTCCCAGGGTCCCCGGGGACTGTGCTGGGGTCTCAGGGGACCCTCCCCTCTCCTCTTTCCATTGCTTTAAGGGCAGAAAGAGCGAGAGGGCAATCTGGCGGTCAGGACGCAGGCAGGAAGCCAGTGAGGACTGGACCCAAATCCCAGTGCTGCCCCAGGTGGTGCGACCTGGGCCAGCGACCTCCCCACGCTGTCTTCTCCTTGTTGGGAGGGGTACCTGCTGGTTCCCGCCTCATGGACTGTCATGAGGATTCAGTGACAGAATGCTCGCCGAGGCCACACAGGCTGGACAAACCCGGAGTCTGTCTCCCGGGCACCTGTGTCCCTCCACAGCCCTCTAGCCCTGAGCTCCAAAATCTTTCCAGGGTTTTCGACAACGAGGACTTCCTGAAGTCAGTGATGACTCTGGCCAAGAAAGCCAAGTGCAAGCTGACCATCTGCCCCGAGGAGGAGAACATGGATGACCAGTGGATGCAGGTACGTGGCCCTGCCGGGCAGGCAGGGCGAGTGCCCCTGAGGGCCAAGGGACAGTTGGGGGACCCAGGCTCCGGGGGCTCAGCCTAGTGCCTTGCTGGCCACCCTGCCTCGGATGGACAGGTAGGTAGGAACTTCGAGGGTCCTTGCGAGAGGGAGCTGAGGCAAACGACCCATCTGACGTTGCTGCGGGCCCACGGTGGTCACCAAGACAAAAGCCCCTTCCTGCTTGGAGACTCTCAGACGGCCTCGGGAAATGATGCAAAGCTCAGAAGGCTGGCGCTCAGCCAGTCCCTGGAGTGGCCTCCCTCCAGGCTGGCCTTCCTGGGCTTGGCCACCAGACCAGGCCTCACCCCTCCTCCAGTGCTTTCCATGGCTCCCACTTGCTCCTGCTCAGCCTGCAGCGTGCAGGGCCCTCCCAACCTGGCTGCCTCCTGCCCCGGGACCAGCCTGCCACCGCGCCGGCTGCCACTCTGTCTCTGTGCCAGTCCCCCACCACACCACGAGTACCCCACAGACGGAGACTGGTGGGTCTCATGCAGCTCAGCACCCCCCGCACTGGGCAGCGCCAGTGGGCACTTGGTGGGCCGAACTGGACCCCCTCGGCACTCCCTGCCACCCACCTTGCTCGGCCCCCACACCTGGGCCCTGCTGTGGCTTCTCCTGGCCTGGCCTCCCCATCCCCCCAAGTCATGCCCAGCGAGTCCCGGCTGGAAGGGCCCCCCATAAGTTTCCTGAGTCCCCCCAGTGGGAACTATCCTTCTTCCTTCCAACCCCCAGATAACACCCTCTCTTCCTTTCTCGTCTTTCCGTCTTTCTGGTACCCGGTTGAACTGTGAGAAATGGCTGACACGCACCATTTTTGACCTGCAAGCTCGGCAATTCCATCTGGTTCAACCTAATAGTGACTCATCGCGGTGATTCTGTCCAGTATCGCATCTGCCTGCGAGAATACCCGCCCCGGAGGCGGGTTTGCACCAGATGCATCTCTGAAACCTGCCCCACCCCCACCCCCTGGCCTAGGCCGGGCCTGACCTGCCCTCCCTTGGGGACGAGGAGGGTCCCGCTCACTCACCTCCCGGCCTCCCGCCAGGAGGTCTTCTCTGGTCCTCTCCCCTTGAGGAACAGTGTTCTCGGGGATGGGGTCTGAGTTTCGCTCTCCAGGGGGTCCCCGGCACCAGCCCAGGGACCACCAGGAGGGGAGGGAAGGGCACCCCTGTGGTCCCACAGCCTGCCGTGCGCTGGGCAAACACAGGACAATCTGCTTTCTCTGGGGTCAGACATCTCACGGGAATGTGCCCTTGACGGCAAGCGGGAGGGCGGGGGCTGGTTCCGCACGCCCCGTCTCAGGGTCTCCGCGCTGGGGCCGGCCCCAGGCAGCACGTGTAATAGTGTCCTTTCCGCCCGCCCGCGCAGGACGAAATGGAGATCGGCTACATCCAAGCTCCGCACAAAACCCTGCCCGTGGTCTTTGACTCCCCAAGGAACAGAGGCCTGAAGGAGTTCCCCGTCAAATGCGTGATGGTACCTGCATGGGGCGAGGAGAGGGCACAGCGGCCGACACCCCCTGGCCTTGAGGCCTCCTTCCTGTTAGCCTGTCCCCGCCCCCACCCGCCCCTGCTGGTAGCCCAGCTCCGCAGGTGGAATTCTTGCTGGAGCGGGATCCTGCAGGGGCGGGGCTTGTTATTTTTGTTATTACTGTGATAAGGTCTGGCTGTTGGTTTCCCAAAGCCCTTGTCACCCATGAGCTCAGCTTGTGCTCAAGATAACCCTGCTGGGGAGGTAGGTCAGGCTGCGGCATCTTCGGCATCTTCGTGCTACTGAAGATGCTCGTGCTGCTGAGTGGGGGTGGGGCTGGGACCTTTCCGGATGTCCAGCTGGTCGCTGTGTCTCTTGGGTGGGGTTTGGCTTCCAGGGGTTCCATCTCGGACATGGGGGATTCAGGATCAGTGGTCATTTTCTGGGTGTGACTTTTATCAGCCAAAGTCTCTCCATGTGGGGGTGGAAAGTGACATATTGGTGAGTCGTGCGTGACTAGCCCGGCAGGTTGAGGCAAACTCAGCAAAGAATTATAATAATAATAATAACAGTTGCATTTGTTGAGCATGCATTCCGTGTCAGTCGGTGCTGAGTTCTTTATGTGCACTGACTCACTTAATTTGATAACCTTTTATGGAGGTGCTACTGATAGGCCCATTTTATAGATGAAGAAACTGAGGCTCAGAGTGGAGAAGCTGGAATTTGAACTAGCTCAGCCTGGCTTGGTGAGCATGCTCATCCCCATCCTGCCCCCTACTTTCCCAGGAAGACCCCAGGCCTGCACTCTGAGCTGCAGCTGTGGCAGACCCCTGACTCAGGTGCCCCGGGGAAAGGAAGGAAGCAGTGTGGGGCACAGCTTTCCTAGGAGCTTTCCAATGAGCATCTGTGCCCCCAGGGAAGGGAGGCCTTGGAAGGATACTTCAGTTTAACTCAACAACTTATCCCGACCCCCACTTGCTCCTGGCCAAGCCCTGCGCTGAGCGGCGGAGACCCAGAGATGTCGCTGGGTGCACGATGCCTGCTCAGCCGCGGAGCCAAGTCAGCCCTGACTCCAGAGCCTCTGGCTGAATGAGCCGCTGCTGTGACTCTGCCCTCGTCCCTCCAGTGTCAGTCCTGCCTTGTGCAGGGCCTTTGATGCTCCAAGTATGACAAAGACCAGACTCTCTGATGCCACAAGAGTCCCACTGCAGACAGATATCTCAGCACCAGTGTCCCCACCTGTCCCACAGACAACCTTGGGTGAAGACAGGCTGCAACGTGCAAGGCTGAGCACATCTGCTTTTTCTGACTCAAATCACTCAGAATGGAAAAAATTAGAGTAAAATCAAACTCATCACCACCTGCTTCCCCAGCATCCTGTGGGCCACTCTCTCCTGTCCCATACCTGGCGCCACGTCCACTGGGCTCCTTCCTTCGCATATGCAATTCCCTCTGCCCGGCATGCTCTTCCCTGCTCACGGGGTAGGCAGCTGCTCAGCCTTCAGGTGTCAGCAGCCACGCCCTCCTAGCGAGACCCCACCCCGGCCCCGGCCCTCCCGACCACAGCACACTGCTGGTTTCTTCCAGAGTGTTTATTATGAATCACCCACTTTCCATCGTCTGCCTGCCCTGCTGGGCGAGGCAGGGCCTGAGGCTGTCGTGCCGCACACGGTACCTCGGGCAGCGGGCCTGCGACTGCCCCCACGGTGGGCGTCTTCCCGTATGGTAGGGTCAGCAAATTTCCTGTCACCACCGTAAATGGGAGACAGCAGAAGATAGCGGGCAGCTTCCCACAGGTAGAGGCAAGCATGAAGTCAAACAGAACTGAAAGGAAATAACGCCACAAAAGCCAGGTCCCCACGAGTGACGGCAGCGACTCTGAGCTCCGGTCTGTGCTCCGATGGCTACATGAAAAATCAGCAGGGGGTACGGATGTGTTGGCGTCACTCTGAGACTTCAGTTTTTGAGGAACCCGAAAGACTGGAGGAAAACGGAAAAGGTGACGCCTTTCCAACTTGGTGCCTGGACTCTGCGTCCCCCAGTACCTGTGAGCATCCCTGCACGGCCCACCCTGGGGAGCACCTTCTGCAGACGGTGGACACCCCTTCATCTGCCTGCAGAAATCCAAGCTCGAAGCCTGCGCGACTGACCCCCTCTCACGGCGACAGCCAGGGCAGTGATGGGTATGAATTCATCATTCATTCGTCAAACATTGAGTGGCAGGCCCTGTTCTAGGAACTTGGGATACATCAGTGAGCAACACCAAGGTCCCTGCCCTCACGGAGGTGACATTCTGGTCCAGAGAGGCAGACAGCACACAATAAATATAACAAAGGAGTTATACGGTATGTTGGAAGGCGGTGGCAAGAGCTACAGGGAAAACAGAGTAGAGCAGAATCGAGGGGCCCACGGTGCCAAAGGGGTGTGGTGGGCAGGGGGGACGGAACTGCAATCGTAAGTAGAGTGTTCAGGGTTGGCCTCAGTCGGAAGCTGACTAGGAGGCAAGGGAGTTGGCCATGTGGACATTGGGTAAAGAGTGTTCTAGGCAGAGGGAACAGCCAGTGCAAAGGCCCTGAGGCAGGAGCGTGCCTGCTGTGTTCAGGGAGCAGCAAGGGGGCTGGAAAGGGCCCCGGCTGTCCCGAAAGCCAAGTGCAGAACATGCGGGCACGGCGACCTGATTCAGATGCTGCTGGGGGAAGACGGGGCCAGGCATCGCCACTGGGCTTAGCTGTGTGGCTGGGAGGGCCTAGATAAGAAAAGTTTCGAGGTTGGGCGCGGTGGCCCACGCCTGTAATCTTAACACTCTGGGAGGCCGAGGGGGGAGGATCGCTTGACTCAGGAGTTCAGGACCAGCCTGAGCAAGGGCGAGACTCCGTCTCTGCTAAAAATAGAAAAATCAGCTAGGTGTGGCGGCATGTGCCTAGAGTTCCAGATACTCGGGAGGCTGAGGCAGGAGGATCGCTTGAGCCCAGGAGTTTGAGGTTGCTGTGAGCTATGATGACACCACTGCACTCCAACATGGGCAACAGAGCAAGACTCTGTCTTAAAAAAAAAAGTTTCGACAAGCAGTGGGTAGAAGGCAGGTCGGCTTGGGTTCTAGAGAGAAAGGAGGGAGAGTTATTGGGAATGTGGTTTTTAAATTCATGGAATCGCAGACTTCCTTGAGACGACCCACCTTCCTAGAAGCTCGCACCCAGGACACAATTTGGAAGCTACTCTCAGGGAGCCTGTGGCCCCCACAAAGCCCCAGGGAACAGACGGTCTGTGTGTGGAGGGCCAGATCCAGACGCGCAGCCTCTCCTGGGGGGTGCGGGGGAGACCGAGTAACAGCCCTCCACACCCTGATCCTCGACACACAATGCTTCCTTACAGGACAAAAGGGACTTCGCAGGTGTGATTAAGTTAGAAATCTTGTGATGGGACGATTGTCCTGGATCATCCAGGTGGATTCTGTAACATCGTAACCCTCCCCACGGATGGGGGAAGGAGGGTCGGAGCGGGAGAGGTTTGATGACGGAAGCGGAGATCGGAGGGACATTCTCTGAAGACGGAGGAGGAGGCCGCCGGCCGGGTGGCTACGAGAAGCTGAGAAAGGCGAGGATTCCTCCTTCTGCGCCTCTGGGAGCCCCCAGGCCTGGCACTCCTTGGCTCTAGCCCAGAGAAGCCAATTTCAGACTTCCGGCCTCCAGAACTTCAAGAGCACAAACGTGTGTTATTTCATGCCACTAAGTTGGCGGCAATTTGTTGCAGCAGCTACAGACCCTCACACGGGGGCTCAGAGATGTGTCACCCGCTCCTCTGATGAACACCCAGGTGGGGACGTCGCAGCCTCTCCGTGAAGCTCGTTCCAGCTGAGGTCGGGACGCAGCACCGTGTGGACTAAGCACACAGGCCGTGGAGACAGCCCAAACCCCAGCCCTTCCGCGGACTGGCCGCGGAACCTGAGGACGCCACGCCACCACTCTGAGCTTAGTTTCTTCATCTGCAAAATGAAGATAAAAATGCTATTTTGGGCCGGGTGTGGTGGCTCACGCCTGTAATCCTAGCACTCTGGGAGGCCGAGGCGGGCGGATCGCTTGAGCTCAGGAGTTCGAGACCAGCCTGAGCAAGAGTGAGACCCCGTCTCTACTAAAAAATAGAAAGAAATGATTTGGACAGCTAAAAATATATATAGAAAAAATTAGCCGGGCATGGTGGCGCATGCCTGTAGTCCCAGCTACTCGGGAGGCTGAGGCAGGAGGATCGCTTGACCCCGGGAGTTTGAGGTTGCTGTGAGCTAGGCTGATGCCAGGGCACTCTAGCCAGGGCAACAGAGTGAGACTGTCTCTCTCAAAAAAAAAAAAAAAAATGCTATTTTGTGGATTCGTTATTATGCCCAAGTTAAGGTTTACCAAGCAGCTGGCATGCATTAGAGTCTCAACAAATGCCAGTCCCTTTACTTGCCATGGAATTGATTCAACATTCTACAAATAATAATGGCACCTGCCATGCACCCGCTGCTGACAGCCACTCAGTTCTTTGTCTTTAAACTTGGGCACCTCTCACTCAGGCACTAATTCCTGTAACTCTCAGCGCATACTTCTCCCATCTCAGGGTCCAGATTTTGGCTATGTGACTCGAGGGCCCCAAACAGGGGAAGTCACGGGGCTCGACTCCTTTGGGAACCTGGAAGTGAGCCCCCCGGTCACCGTCGGGGAGAAGGAGTACCCGCTGGGCAGGATTCTCTTCGGGAACAGCAGTTACCCCAGGTAAGGACGAGTGGGACAGGAAGGGGTGGCCAGGACCCAGGGATGTCGTGGAAAAGCAGAGGCCAGAGTGGAAGCCTCCCCTACTGGCTCCCAGCCCAAGAGGGCTCAACAAACTTCAGGGAGTGCGAGAGGAATCAAAGTGCAAGGCAAGGAATATGGGCTTCAGAGCCAATGGACCCGAGTTCAAATTCCAGCTCTGCCACTTACATTCTTTCATTCGATGAATATTAACTGAGCACCTACTATGTGCTGAGAGCTGGAAATGCAGCCATGAACATGAAAGACAAGTGGCTGCCACTATACTAGTGGGGGTGACAGATGATAGAAATGTAAACGAATGAGGTGATTTTAAATAAGTGAGGAAAACTAAAAAGAGAGGGCAGAGGAAAAATAGGAACTCTAAGGCCCAGGGAGGGCCGCTCTGGGGAAGGAGCTTTTGAGCCGAGGACTGATAACAAGGGCATGGCCGCATGGAGATCTGGCGGATGAAAAAGCACATGCAAAGGCCCTGTGGCAGGAATGAGCTTGTGTGTTCTAGAAGGCCAGGGCGGCTAGAACAGATTGTTTGAGAGAGAGAACAAGAGGCTAGATCACAGAGGGCCTTGTAGGAAAAAACTGAGGCTCAGACAGGTGAAGGGATGTCCCCAAGGCCACACGGCTAACAAGGGAACACCAATGCAGGTTGTACTGGCTCCAGCCTCCTGTTTACCTATGACACCAGCATCTAGTCTAATTCAACAGGCAGTGCTTCCTGTGGCTAAGCTCTATTTACCCTAATGACTCCATTCCTCAGTTGATCTCCCCAATAAAACTGGAATGACAATTCCTAAATTTCTCAAAGTTAAGGGGATATAATAAAGGCATTCCAGGCTCCTGACTCCCTTCCCAGCTGAAGGAGAACCCTGACCCCTTGGCCAAGCCCCCAGTCCCCCAGAGACCTCCCTGTTGCCCTCTCCACCCAGTGACACCCCTTGAACCCTGCCTTGGCAGGAGCCAGGGCCGAGAGATGCACCAGGCCCTGCAGGACTTCCTCAGTGCCCAGCGGGTGCAGGCCCCCGTGAAACTCTACTCCGACTGGCTGTCCGTGGGCCACGTGGACGAGTTCCTGAGCTTCGTGCCGGCAGCCGACAGGAAGGTACAGTCTGGGGGCTGCCTGAAGGAAGCCATGCCCCTTCCTGGGCTCCAAGCCCGGCTCTGCTCTCTGCCTGGGGGCCCCACCTTACATGCCTGGCTCTATTTTTCCCTCACCTGGAGGAGAAGGGTTGGAGGAGGAGGCCGGCCTGGGTCCAGGTCTGCACGCCTCCCATCCTCAGTGGAGCCCCCTTCTTGGGAGCCCCAGGGCGAAGCTGACCTCTGACCCCAGTGTTTCTGCCTCCAGGGCTTCCGGCTGCTCCTGGCCAGCCCCAGGGCCTGCTACAAACTGTTCCAGGAGCAGCAGCAGGAGGGCTACGGGGACGCTCTGCTGTTCGAAGGACTCAGTAGTAAGCGGGCCTGCCTCGTTCTGTCTGGGCACCTTCCTCTGCTTCCACGTGGTCTCCTATCACCAGATGGAACCGTCCAGGCAACAGATATCTCCTGAGCACCTACCACGGTGCTCCTGGCACCTGCCAGGCGCTGGGGATACTCCGTGAACAGGGCAGATAGCTCGCTGCCCTCTGGGCTCACCGCTACGACACAGGGGCATTGGGGGTGTCTGGGTGGAGCTCAGGGAAGGTTCGGTCTGGCCAGAGCACAGAAGGAAATATTGCTCTTCCCGTAAAGTCCACAGACATGGCCAGGCTCACGGGGGGAGAAGCCTCCACGGCTGAGTTTCCACCTAACGGTGCGTCGCGTGGCCTGGAGGGCATGGGCTGACCAGTTTCTTCTTTCAATGGGATCTCTTTGGAGATAAGAGGATTTAAGGGAGTGAGAACATTTTTAATGAGAACTTGCACCGCTACAATATTTTATTAAAGGTATTTGCCCCACAGATGCTCACAAAAACCTGTATGTTAGGAATGATACTGCCCCATTTTACAGATGGGAACACTGAGTCCCCCGCAGCACCTGCTAAGAAGAGGGAAATCGACCTCTAAATTCACTTGCCTTTTTTTCCCCCTTTTTCTCCATAACAGAAAAAAAACAGAAAATAAAGAACATTCTGTCAAACAAGACATTGAGAGAACATAACTCATATGCGCAGGTACTAGCCCTGGTGCCAGGAGATGCTGCGTCCTGCGCAGACCCGACACCCCCTCCCCGACGCCCCCTCCCAGCCACTTTCCCCCGGGGGTTAGGGGCCCAAGCCAGGAGCCCTCCACGGGCTGCATACTGGAAACGCCCTCGCTGCTTCCTGACGCTGTCCCTGGTCCTTCCCTTGGCCAGGGCCTCAGCGCCACACTGTCCCCTAACCCAGCAGTCCCCACCCACCGCCCCTCTCCCTCCGCCCAGAGCTGCATCGACTGGAACCGTGAGGTGCTGAAGCGGGAGCTGGGCCTGGCGGAGAGCGACATCGTGGACATCCCCCAGCTCTTCAAAGTCCTGGGGAACCTCAGAGAGTCCCGCAAGGCCGAGGCCTTTTTCCCAAACATGGTGAGGAGGTGGCTGCCGGCCCAGCTTTGCAAACAGCCTTAAAACCCCAGTCTGAGAGGCCACCGGGGATCTGGGGTGGCCCAGGGGGCTTGCCCGGCCCTCCACGGCTCACAGAGCACCTTCTGGTATCTCGCAACAACCCCGGAGCCAGGGACCCTGCTCACCTCCGCTTTAGGGATGAGACACAGAGAGGTGAGGTCTCTGGCTCAAGAACACACAGCTGGCCAGAGGTGGGCTTCGAGCTTGGTTCAAGGCCAGGGCTGTGGCTGCAGGACCTGGGCCCTAACCACCACGCCGCACTGCCGTCTAGCGGCTCCCCTAGGTGGGGGTCGCGATAAGCACCTTGAAAGGAGTGCACGTGGGGGCCCCACCTCAGACTGGGGGCCCCAGAAGGCCTCTCTGGGGAGCTGAGGCCGGCACTGCCTGGGCTTGGTGGGATTCACCCATCCAAAGGGTGGACTCGAGGGTGATCCCACCTTTGTCCTGAACTTTTAACTGTGACCCCCGAGCGCCATCTTGATGTCATCTGCTGTACGTTTACACCCCTCTGCCTGGTTACCCCCTTTCTTGGGTGCTTGTATGGCGGGTGGCCTGGCGGGGTGGGAAGATGAGGATTTGGACTGCAGGCCAACGTGGGCTTGAATCCCAGCTCCGACACTCAATAGCTGTGTGACTTTAGCGCCCAAGGTCCAGGCAGAAACTTCACCAGTTCTACTGGGGCTCGTCACCACACACTCCCTCTGGAGGAGTGCTGGGACTGGAGGCCACAGTTCAGGGAGGAGCTAGCCGTCCCTAACATGGTGGTTTTCAAACTGGGTTCCTCAGGGCCCTCAAATCCACTGGTTCAGGTTTTCTGTTTTATGCATTGAGGTTCTACAAAAGATTGTGTTTAGAATAAAGGGTTCCTTGGCCAAAGGAAGATAGGGGGCACCTCCCCCTTGCCTCTTGAATAAAATTCCTTGGCCCCAAGCATTTCATTTGCTCTCTGGCTGAGCCAAGCCAGGCTTCCCTGCACAGGTGTGAAAGCCAATGCCCACAGTGAGGGGAGGAGGCACCTCCTGATCAGCGATGCTGGGGGCTGACCCTGGGCCTGCACTGTTCCGGGCCCCAGGAGGGAGCCTGAGCATGAGACATGACTCTCTCCCAGGAGCCGGCGATGGGAGCTGGGGCGGGTGTGGAACAGCAGAGACACTAACAGTGCGAGGCACTCGGCACAGGCTTTATCTGAACCTTAATAGCGAATGAGATGCCCCCTCCGGGACCCATGATCTGTGGAGGATAGTGCTGTGCACCTACTATGTGCTCTTACCTCATTGTCATAGCAATGGAAACATGCATTTGGACTCATTTTGCTGATGTGGCTCAGAAAGGTGAAGGGACTTACCTAAGGTCACACAGCCATTCAGAGCTGGGATTCAAACCCACATTGGCCTACAGTCCAAATCTTCATCTTCCCATCTCGCCAGGCCACCCACCAATACAATGGAGGAAACAGGGTCATTACGTAAGTGATCACATACAGAAGGCGCTACAACAGAGGCAGTCATTTATTCACCCATTCAACAGATATTTATTAAGTGCCGACGATGTGCCAGGCACGGTGCCAGGAGTTAAGGGAGCATAGAGGAGAAGTGACTGCCGAGTTCGGGGAGTCATGGGCAGCTTCACACAGGGGCTGGCATTTGAGCTGGGCCTTGAGTAGCAGGGTTTACAAGAAGGTGGCAGGCGGGGAG
Organism: Varecia variegata; assembly: GCA_028533085.1. NCBI lineage: Eukaryota > Metazoa > Chordata > Mammalia > Primates > Lemuridae > Varecia > Varecia variegata. Next base: position 97,799,760 of record CM052444.1, on the reverse strand, counting down.
GGGAGTGTAGTGTTGAGAGCATGGAGCCTGGAGTCTAACAGACTTGGCTGTAAGTCCTACAATAGCTGGGTGGCATTAGGCAACCCACTTAACCTGTCTGAGCCTCAGTTTCCTCATCCTTTCAGTGGGGCTGTTACTTCTGAAGGTCGCGGGGAGGGGATGCCGGGATGGAGACACAGGCTGCACGCTGCCGCCTCTGACCTGGCCCCTCTCGCCCTGCAGGTGAACATGCTGGTTCTGGGCAAGCACCTGGGCATCCCCAAGCCCTTCGGGCCCATCGTCAATGGCCGCTGCTGCCTGGAGGAGAAGGTGCGGTCCCTGCTGGAGCCGCTGGGCCTCCGCTGCGTCTTCATCGACGACTTTGCCCCGTACCACATGCTGCACGGGGAGGTGCACTGCGGCACCAACGTGCGGCGCCAGCCCTTCTCCTTCAAGTGGTGGCACATGGTGCCCTGAGCCCGTCTCCCCTGGCCAGAGGTTGCTGGCCCTCTGCAGTACGGCACAGCAAGGGCTCTTGGGGACAGTTTGGCTCCCCAGGGTGGCCAGCCCTCCCAGCAGTGGCTTGCTTCCTTCTCCTATACCCCAGTTCCTGGGGTCCCCCTCTTGGGATCCCAAGATGGTCCTAGCATTGTAAACTCAGTTCTGCTCTGAGAAGCTGCAATAAAGTTTTTTTTAATCATTTTGTACATGAGGTCGAGATACTGTTGCTAGCATTCATTCATTCATGGACTCCTTTGTCATGGCTGAATTGACTGCTACAAACTCAAATGCCCTCAGGAGGGGACATGGCGGGGGGCCAGGCAGCTCATTTCCAAAGACAATTCCAGAAGCGGGACTGCCGTGCACATCCAGCAGCTGGGGGAATGAGTGCGCCCTCAAAAGAGGGCCTCAGTGGCACCACGGCATCCACCACAGTGACCTGAAGTGACCGTAGGTCTTTTGACGACCTAAGAATGCTGAGCAGACTTCATCGCGTTGCCGAGGAGAACTTCCTGCCCTGACCAAGGACGGGAGGAGCCGTGGGAGTCAATAGAAAGTTGCTTTGTGACTACAAACTGCTGGGTTCAGTGGAGACCCCCCTGGAAGCCCACTGGGCTATCTTTTTGGGGGAGGACAAGGAGAGGTCATTTATTCATTTGCTCCACAAGAATTTGTTGAGCACCTACTATGTCCAGGGCTCTTCTGTGGGTGCTGGGGATTCAGGGTGAACAGGAAGCCCCTGGAAGGAAGAGGGCTCGCTCTAGGGTCTCCATCCACCAGGCTGAGTGGGGAGCTCGGTCCTTCCCTGCTATGTTCAGACGGGGCCCTGGCACAAGGCAGGCTGCCCTCTGAACCCAGAGCCCAGCCTGCAGCGACCCCTCCCCCCAGCACACCTCTGGCTGCTTGCGTGTGAGGACAGCTGAGTCCTTAGGCCAGTGCCTCCTGCCTGTTTAATTTTGCCACCTTCAATCCCATCAGAGGGGACTTTGGGGCCTTGCTGGCCAACCACCTGCCTCCAAGAGCAACTAAAACAGAGCCATCCGTGACAGTTACGCTGCATGGTTAAAGCCTCCAAAGAGGGGATGTTATAACTTCAGCTCCTGAGCGAGCTCAGCAGAGCAGCCTTCACTCAGTGCCAGCCTACACGCCCTGCGCTGGCTACGCACGGACGACTCTCAACAGCTCCGTGTGTCAGAGCAAAAGGCTGACAACAAATGCATACACAGCATTTGTTACATACACAGCATACATTACATACACGGCAGCACTGCCCCGTGCAGAGTACACAGCCATAAAAAGGGACAGGGCTGCGTTTTGCATACTCACAGGGAGAACGTCCCTCCGGGTTGCACCATGAGGTGGAAAAAGCAGGCTATGAAATACTGTGTAGCCTACATTTATGTAAGAAAAGAACAAGGGGAGGACGGACATGCTTGCTTGGTCTTGCATAGCATTTATTGGGAAAGAAATGAAAGAAGCTGGTGACACTGGCTCCCCCCACCTATGGGTGGGCAAGGGACAATGCAGAAGGGAGAATTTTTGGACTTGGCACCGTGGTGTGAACGTGGTAACTATCCAAGAATAAGCATAACCCAAGCTTAAGACGTAGGATGAACACTGTTTCAAAGGAAGCTGGGTAAGTTCCTTGTGCCGGAGCAACAGTTCCTGTTTCTTTGCTCTGTGGGCTCAGCCGAGATGGACAGCAGCAGGAGCACCTGGCTCCGTAGGGGCCCTTGATTTGCTCATTCCACCAACACTCGCTCTGCCCCTGTGCTGGCACAGCTGTGAGCAGCCAGCTCACCTTGATCACCTGGGGATGGGATGCAGGTTCCTGGACCACACCCCAGACCTTCAGGGCCCAGGAGTTGCAGTGTTAACAAGCTCCCTTGACAAGTTTGGCAACCACCAGAGCGTTGAGAACCATGAGCCCAACACTTTGCTGGGCTGCCCTCATCAATTTCTAGGAAACACACACCCTAGAATGGAGGCCCCAAAGCCCGGGGATGCTGCCCCGAATTGCCCCAACTGCCCCCAACTGCCCTCTGCAGATATTTGTCCCTGACAGCTTCAGCCAAGTCGACCACTCCCAGGCACCAGCTTCCCAAGCCCCTCTTGCTCCCAGCTGAAGGCCCAAGACCCCTAAGCAAGCAGCGTCTGACTCCCGGGTCTGCAGGCTTGCAGCCACGAGCTGCCTGTGCCTCTACCTGCCCTCAGCCACCAAGAGAGCCCAATGGAGAAAATCAGTTACACCTGGACAGCTGCCGATCTTAACAAGGGGGCGGGCTGGAGAGGCCCTGACCGCATAACAGGAGAGTGTGGGGGAGCTCTGGGTCACCTGAGGCCGCTGTGCTGAGGGAGGGTTGCGAGCAGGTCTGAGGGTGGTCAGCTCGGGGGCTGTGCCATGTCCTTCCAGAACGTCATCCGCCTCTCCCTGGACAGCCCTGCCCACGCCGTGTGTGTGCTGGGCTCGGAAATCTACGTGGATGTCAGTGGGTAAGGTGCTGGAGGCTTGGTCCTGGGTGGGGAGGCTGGCACCTGGCTCCCCTGCTCCTGGGAGTCGGGTCGCTTCTCTTCACTGCGTCTCACGGTCCTGCCCCACCTCGGGAAGCCTGGGTTGGGTTTCTAGAGAATCTCCCCGTCCGACACTGCGGGATTCTGACTTAGCTCCTGCCTCTGCCCCATGTCGGCTGCGGGCCCTTAGAGAGGCGAGCGCCTTGGCTTCCTGCCCCCTACCTGGGAAAGGCAGGTGAGGCTGGCCCTCTAGGGGCCTGGGAGGAGCAGGTGAGGGGGGGCCCTGGATGCTGGAGCTTTGGCGTGGGGTCTTCCCCAGGGTCACAACATGGACCTCCCATGTCCCACGCCCTGTTTTTTTCCCTACAGGATCCCTTGTGGCTCAGAAAAATGGCTCTTACCTCCTTGGGGTTGGGGGCTTATAAATAAGATGCCTCTTTGGTAACTTCTAGAGCATCAGTTGGAGGGTGGGGTCTGGGCTGGAGCTTGGCACAGGGTGAACACGGGGGTCCTTGGGGTCAGAGTGGTAGGAATAAGGCTGATTGTGTTGAGACCCCAAAACCACCCTGACCAGGCCTCTGCCTGGGCACCCTAAGGAGAATGAGGATTTGGGGGCCGTCCCCCACCGTCCCAGCCACCTCCTAGGCTGAGGAGGGGAGGCTTTGTGCCCTAAAGTCTGTCTCCTTGCCGGGCAAACAGGTGTGCCCCGCAGATGTGCGAGTGCTTCACCATCCGCGGCTCCGGGAGGGTCTTGATCGACATCGCTGACACGATGATCACTGACAAGGAGGACGCCACCATCTGGTGGCCCCTGACTGAGCCCACGTACGCGATCGTGAAGATGACATCGCCTAGCTTCATGGTGGATGGGGACAAGGTCAGCCTGGGGCAGCGAGATAAGGGGTGTCTTGAGGGTGGTACACAGCACAGCCGCTGGGGTCCCCTCCTGACGGCTGACATGCCCTGAGGCTGTGAGAAACATGGTGCCCAGTGTCCTGCGTGTCCAACCTCACCCAGCGCTTGCAGCGAACCTGGGGGATGGCACTTCACGGCCCGATGTTGCAGATGAAGAGACTGAGGCACGGGGCATGCCCTGCCCAAGCCAGTAGTCGGCAGAACTGGACGTGCACCTCTGCGAGTGACGCTGGGCGGGCTTCCGGTCCAGCTGCTGTTAACGCCTGGCTTAAAAGTTACCAGCGTAACTCAGATGGGCTTTTGGGCTAAGGCAGCTCTTCTGGACGTGGAGACTCTAATGAAGCTTAATTGCTAAGGTGTATTTAACGCATGCTATAGGCTTGACAGCTTGAATCAAGGGACTTGCCTCTACCCTCATTTCACCTGAGGAAACTGAGGCACAGAGTGCTGTATCAGCCTAAATAGCATAACCAGAGTGGGGTGGATCCGGGATCTGAGCCTGAGTCTGTGCTCTCGCTCCTGGGCGGGCTGTTTCCTCGACGGGGCACCTGCGGTGGGGGAGGTTCACCTCCACCTTGCACAACAGGCTGCCGGTCTCATAGACGGGGGCAGCGGTGGGGGTTCCGTGGTAGAAGCTCCAGCAGAGCAGTGGGGCTCGACTCTGGCTGCAGATTAGAACCACCGGGGGCTGGGTAACACCCAGTGCCCAGGCCCCGCCCCCTACCAATTAAACCAGAACTCCCGGAGTCCCTGGCTGCTGTAGTTGAAAGCTCCCCAGGTGCCTCCCATCCAGAGCTGGGGTGAGAACCGCAATGAAGCAGTTCCCACTGGAACATGCTGGAGCTGTCGCTGGCAGGGGCTGGAGCTAGGATGGCTGATGTGTAGTACACACTCACTAATGCTCTGTGCCCGGGTAGGCAGTTCCCTGAGGGTACACCTAGGTAGGAACTGAGGACCGTTCTCTGCCCAGGGCTCAGCCTCCAATACCCTCAAGAGTGGCCAACAGTGAGATGCTTGACCCTGGGCTACAGCGTCCATTTAGGAACAGGTGGTAGATGGCACATGCAAGCATTTTCTGGCTAACGGTTGGGTCTTTGGTTCATGACAAAGCCCATGATCAGGGCCCTCGGCTGAAGGGCAGGTCTGCTTAGAGCATAGAGGCCCCTTTGGAAGCAGAGGCTGGTTCTCGACACAGGAAAGACTGGGTTCCAGCTCCCCTCACTGTCCCGGGTGTCCCACGTCCTTAGCAAGCAGTTGAAGCTGTCAGAGGCCCCATTGCCCCTGCCCACCCCCTGGAGCAGTGCGGGGGACCCGGGAGGGCAGGTGTGGTGGGTGGGTGTATGAAGTGGTTTATAGCTTAGGCTCTGAAACCCCATGCTGTCCCTTCCCTGAATGGTACAGTGTGACCCCTCTGCCTTTGAGGGGGTGGCTCCCACCTGGGTGGGTTTAGCCTAACGTAGAAGAGGTTGGAAGGGTGGTGGCAGCTTATAAATGCTCAGGACTGACTCTGTCCTAAGTGCAGTGCCACCACCCTGTACCAGCTCACAGTAAGACGCGGGAAGCTCAGAAGCTGTAACAGGAGACCGAGGTCACACACAGAGACTCGGCGCGTGGCCCAGACTGTGTTCCTGACCCCTGCCTTCTAACGTTCCCACGGGTCTGGACGCTGTCTCCACAGGTGTTGGTCACGTACTATGGTACTGACGAGGAGATGTCCCTGGGCACAGCGGTGCTGTTCCTTACCGGCATCGGTGAGTGTTGTTCCCACTGGGGCCCAGCCTCCCCCTGGGGGTGGGGCGGGGAGGGCATTACAAGAACCAAAAAGGGTTTCTCTGCGAGGAGGTGCCTCCCATGGGCTCACGGAATTCTTGCATGAATTCCCAAGCAGATTGACCCAAGATACTCACATACTCTTTGAAGCTCGGTCATCTCTCTTCCCCGCTTATGTACCTCTGACCAACTTCCTGAGAACAGAAGCAACCAGAAATTCCACGTTACCGTCACCTACCCACCTACTCATGTCACTTACCTTCTCTGTCACAGCTGATGTGTCTGTTCCTCTTTCCTGTCTCACTAGGTCCTCTCCCCCTCGTTCAAGTCATCCCTTTAGCAATTCTTGTACGTAAGATGCCACCACCCCTCCCCCTCTTCTGGGTCGTTGCCATCAGCCCAGGAACAGGAACGAGCTGTAGCATCTCTCACCTGATTCCGTGTTGTCCTTAGGCTCCATCTCCCACCTCTCTGCTACATGGGAGCCACCTGTATGTCCTCGATTTCTCCTCTCTCCCCCCGAATCTACCCGGATACCTACCACCGACAAGCTCTTACCAAAGACTCTAGGTGCCCACTCCCTGTTCCCCTTACCTGTCAGCAGTGTCTAATACAGCTGGTCGTCCCGCCCTGGCACACTTCACTGGAACATTCCAGGGGTGCTGCACTCACGTCTCCGCTGCCTGCTCCTTCTCAGAGCGCTTTGCTGGACTCTGTCTCCCAAGCTGGCCATTGAAGTGTTTCAGGGCTCGGGAAGCCAGTCACATGGCTTAATGTCACCTATAGGCAGACTACTCCAGAAACTATCTCCAGCTGGTCATCTCTCGTGAACTTGACTTGGGCATTGCCTACCCGACATACACTCCTGGGTATCTAATGAACATCTCAAGCGTAACATAGCCCAACAAACTGACTCTTTCTACCCCCGCAAAACCTCTTTCTAGTCGTCTCCCCATCACTGTAGGGGGGTAGCTCCACCTGCCAGCTGTTGAGGCCCGTAACCTTTGCGTCACCTGGCTCTCCCCACCCCATGTCAGTCTGAGTCCTGAGGGTGTTACCTGGCGCCTAGCCAGAATCCAGAGACTCGCGGTCCTCACGCACTTGTCCTGGTCCAAGTCCCTGTCCCCTCCCACCTGGATCACAGCCTGGGGTTCGCTGCTTCCACCCTTGCCCTTCTGTAGGGCTGGTCTCAATCCTGCCACCAGAGTGGCACATCTCTAAGACATTAGATAACATCTCAGTTGAAAGCCTTCCAGCTGCTTCCATGCTGCCAGATCAGAGCCAAAGTCCCTGCTGCCCACAAAACCTACATCAGCAGCCCCTTGTGACCTATGACTCTTCTCCTTCCTTCTGCTCTGGGCACTGTTGGCTACTTTGACCCTTGAACTTGCCACCTGTACTTCCTATTTCCTCTAATAGCTTTTACCCCAGATACTAGCACAGATTATTTTCTTGCCGCCTTCAGGTCTCTTTTTAAATTTCAACTGAAATGTCGTTGATTTTTCTAAAGCTGAAACACCCCCGCTCTGTCCCCCTGTCTCCGTTTCTCACATTCTTGCGGCCATAGGACGTAATGTGTATCTGTTTGCCCCGCCCCTGCCGCACACTCCCATGCTAACGTATGTTCCAAGAGGACAGGGCTTCCGTCTTGCCCACTGCCATCTTTGAGACCTAGAACAGCTGGGCTCACAGCAGGTATCTATGTGCCAAGTGCTGCAAACCAGGTCTGTGCTCGTGGCTCTGACATTCCAGTTGGGAAACAGTATGTCCACAAGAGGTGGACAAAATCCCATGACAAAGCCACGCAGTCAGGTGCATGATAGGAGGGGTGGGCGGTGGGGTGCCAAGGCAGTCGGGGGCCTCTTCGGTGATACGTGGGCGGAAGCCTAGATCCTTAGCTTTAAAGGGGAATTTGCATATAGAGCCCTTCCTACATCTTGGAGAGCAAAGAGCTTTCCAGAAGGCTAGGGAGGTACATTTTCCAAACTAGAACCACCTGGGTAGAAGGTGCGAGGCCTGAGATGGCATCACAACTGCAACAGGCCGGTTCTGTGAGCTCCCGGGAGGTTTGGGATAGTTGCGTGAGCACTCGGGCCGCTCCGGGCTTGCCCCTGGGGAAGGGGGCCACCTTGGAGCACGCCTCCCGCCTCTAAACCTCCCGCCTGCCGGAGAGGCTGGTGGCCGATACAGCCCTGGGCAGTGCCCAGGGGCTCACCTGCAGCTTCCAGGCTCTGTCTAGGTGGCTGATGCCCTTCCTTTGTTTCAGAGGTCTCCCTGGAGGTGGACATCTACCGCAATGGACAAGTCGGGTTGCCGAGTGACAGGAAGGCAAAGGTGAGGGCGGGGCGGGGCAGTGACTTGCTGTGTCCGACCCTCAGGGTGTCTCTTCAGTCAAATTGCTGCAACTCAAGTCAGAACTGACAACGGCTAACTTATTCAAGACTAGAATGTCTGACACTAAGGTCATGTCCTGGCCTGGTCGTATGGTCACCTAGAACAGAGGGTTGGTTAGCTGCCACCCCCAGGTGGGACATGTCTTCCCATATGCCTGTGTCCCTACTTCCCCCAGCACCGAAACAAAGTAGGTCACTGGTAACTCGAATCCAGCTTTTTCCCTTCCTCTTAGCCCACTTGCCCAATGTTACCCTCCTGTCCCTACGGGTCCTTGGCCTCAAACTTTGTTCTCGAGGTCACTGTTGCCCTGGAGAAAGGCTTGGCTCTGCCCTCTGACGTGAGGTGGCGTCTGAGAAGCAGGGGGTTTACTTGGCTTTTTCCTGAGCTGACATTCCTGCTGTCTTACTTGCAGAAAAAATGGACCTGGGGTCCCAACGGCTGGGGTGCCATCCTGCTCGTGAACTGCAGTTCTGCTGATGTAGGCCAGCCTGAGGACAGGGACAAGGACGAGAAGACCAAGATGGTGCTCCTCTCTGAGGGTGAGACCTCGGACCGACCCTACCTGTCCTTTGTGGGCTCAGCCTTCCCAGCCCTGCCCCTCAGCAGACACGATTCCGTGCTGACCGCCCCTCCTGCCCCCTCACCCCCAGGTGGGCAAATCACTTGTCCTGGCTGCTTGGAGCTGCGTAACTAGGAAGAAAGAGGCCGCATGGGCTGTTACAAACTGTTACTCCCTGGGTGTGAACTTGGGCACACTGGCTTCCCTGACTTGTCTTGCCCTCTATAAAATAGGGATGATACGGTTGGCCTCTCAAGGTGGTTGAAAAGACTAAACGAGGACAATAGGGGTATATAAGCTGTTTTCTAAAAAGCCTCCCATGTCCTGGGCCAGGAACCCTGACTGTCTTAGGAACAAGTCTTGGATCTGGTCCTGACTTGTGGCTGGGGGTCAGCAGTGGGAGGGGGTTCCAAGGCTAGAGGTGAACCCTTGCTGAACTGAGCCAGGCCCTGTTCTGTGTCTGTGTGGGGACTGTGGGTAAATGCCACTCTCACTCAAAATTCAGCCTTCCAGTCTGGGCAACATAGTAAGACCCCCATCTCTACAAAAAGAAAAAAACCTAGCAGGGCGTGATAGTGCACACCTGTAGTCCCAGCTACTCTGGAGGCTGAGGCGGGAGGATCGCTTGAGCCCTGGAGTTGGAGGTTACAGTGAGCTGTGATCACGCCACTGTGCTCCAGCCTGAGCAACAGAGTGAGACCCTATCTCAAAACAAAACAAAGTGGGCCCTGAGGTTGGTGACTTGCCTGTGGCCAGGCAGAGAATAGGCAGCAGGGTGCAATGTGGCCTGGCCACGGCAGAGGGTCCTCGGTGCTCCCTTGTGCAAGCCTCCACCCTGCCCTACTGCTCTTCTCTCCCCCCCTGGGGTGCTGGCCTCCAGAGGCCCCTGAACCTCTGCCTTGTCTTTTGTCCAGAAATAAAGAATCTGTCACAGATGACACTGAATGTCCAAGGCCCCAGCTACACCTTAAAGAAATACCAGCTGGTCCTCCACACCTCCGAGGAAGAGTCAAAGAAGGCGAGAGTCTACTGGCCCCAGAGTGAGTATTCTGGTGCCAACCCCAGCTTTGTCTGCTCTCAAGGTGCTGGGGCGAGCTGTGCCCACACCTACTCAGCAGGTCCCCTCTGAGAACTGTAGGTAGGGGCTGCTGTGGCCAGACCTGTGTCCCTGGGGTTCTCTGGCTGCCACCTTCACCAAAGATGAAGTCTATACACATGGGTAAGCTATTGTACCTCTGGGCCACTTTCTCCATTTGTAAAACTGGGGGTGGTGCCTACCCAGCAGGATTCTCACAGCTGGAAATGCAGCAGAAATGCAAATGCATATTAGCCAAAATGGGAGCTATTGCCTTATATAGATGAGATAACATCTCCTGATAATTCCTATCAGAAGAATCCGTCTTCATTTTAAACCAAAACCTCATGCCATTAAAATTCCAGAATTCAGAGGCCAAAAAGCCAGAGTAGCAGATACAGTAGCACCTATACCCCAGCCCCCACGCCAACCACGGCCCCTCTTCAGCGCTCCTCTCCCTGGGAGGCAGGTGGCATGCTCAGTTCTGGGGCTGGAGGGCGGCCGACTTAGAAGGTAAACGTGTCTAACTCCAGCAAAATGTCCTTTACCAAGTCTTTTCTTCCCTTAACTGGCATAGTATTTAATGCCTCTAAGTTTCTCAAATGGAGGCCTAACTCTTCATTTCTGGAGGCATATACTAACATGCCACCCTTTAAAAGCCACACTTAGCTTCAGTTGGGCAATTGGGAAGCCCTGTGGTCTTACAATGGGCCTATTCTCAGAGGGGCCATCTGTCACCAGTACTGGAGAGCTGTGCCTCTACTTCCTCTCCTGTGCTCAGGGGCCCTAGCACAAAGTCCCTGCTCCATCTCTTCTACAGACCCTAAGTCACAGATGGGCTTGGAAATAGCCTGGGATTAGCCAGAAGAGGCAGCCCAGGTTGGATGTAGCCCTCTGCATGTGGGCTAGGAGTGGGCCTCAGACCCATGGCTCCAGGCCTGGTCCAGGGCCCCATGAGTCCTCCCAGGCATGGATGATGCTGTGGTAGGCTAGCCCAGGACAAGTGGTCCTGGGAGTCCACGCAGGAGGCCACCAGTTCAGCAGCCTGCTAAAGATGCTGTATTATTTCATTGTGTGGATTGTAGTGAACTACGTGTTTCTCCTTATTAAACTTATTCAAGAATCCAGGGCAGGGTGTTTACCAAGCCTTCCAGGTTATTTTGAAGCACGCTAAAGCTGGAGAACCACTAGTCTAGAAGAGATAGCAAAGGGATCTGAAGACTGTTCTAGACACAGAGAAAGTCAGAGCATAGGCTCTGGAAAAAGCCTTTTGAGGAGGCAGTGACCAACCGTGGCAAATGCGGTTGGTAGATGAAGGTGCCAAAGCCCGTAAAGTCATGGTCTTCCAAGTGACGTCATCAGTGACCCTGACAAAGAACAGTGGATAAAAACCAGGTTGAAATGGGCAGGCCTGGTGAGCACGGCATGGAAGGAATTTGCCTGCTGGGGAGTCGTATGGTGGTCACAACCGGCAGGGCTGGCGTGGCGTCGGGGGCACATCTGAGGCTGGTAGAACGTGGGTGCACCTGTGTGCAAGTGGGCTGACCCGACGGGGGGGGCAACGGCCCTGGAGGAAGGAAGCTTAAGAATACGTAATGCTCGAAATACAAATGTGACAGTGTTTGGAGTGGCAGTGAAGGCTGGCTCTGAGGTTGGTCACAGCTGGAATGAGGCCGTTTCAGTACGGTGGCTTCTCTAGCTGTTCGGGTATGAGAGTGAGTTTTAAAGAGTTGGTTTAACCAGAATTGCAGTCTTTCCAGGCATGTAAACTAAAAGGGTCTGGGAGTGGACGGTCGTGTTCGAGGGAGTAGATGTAGTGACAGATGTTTGGGTCTGAGAAGGGTACAAAGGAAGCAAAGGGTAGGAGTTGGCCGCAGGAAGATCTGGGGCTGGGGTCGGAGACTGAGGCGGGAGTGTAGATGAGCTATAAAAAGATGGAACATCCTGGAGGGGCAGCTATTCTGGGCCGTGACCCCAGAAATAGGCATCTAAGGTAGGACAGAACTCAAGTTCAGCGAGATAAGTTCGAAGAAGATGAAAATGTCCGGTCCGTGGTGTCAAATGCCAATGATGACAACAGTGGCGGGGGTAAGCCGGTGCTAGGACGACCCACGGAGGGATGGCAGTCGGTTGTAACGAAGGAGGCAGGTGGCACTACCTGACAGTGCCTCAAAGGGACCAGGATTCTTGAGGAATGCGGAGCAATGGACCAGAAGTGCTAATGAAGAACAAAGGGGACACCTGCCCCACCTCTAGGTCCGGTGGTATGCGGCAGGTAAGAACAAAGCTCGGCTCCACACGTCAGTGTCTACCGTGCTCTGAGGATCCGGTTCTGGGAAGGTGAACACACTACCTGTTCTCGGAGCCTGCCGGGGCAGGGGGACAGCCAAGGACCAGGTAGGGGCTGGGGGTAGCCCTTTGAGATCCAGGTGGGCAGGAGCTGAAGGGTAGCTGAGCTAAGACCTCAGTGGTAGCAGGGCAGAGCCTGAGAGTGGGAAGGGCCTTCCAGGCGGAGGTGACTGTCGTGCTGGGTCATGAGGCTTCTGGCCCTGCCCATCTGCTTAATGGGGATAAACGAGCACCTGCCTCAAAGGGTTGTGAGGATGCAGGTG
>CM052444.1:97767123-97786944 GCA_028533085.1 Varecia variegata | reverse complement strand
GCTGCAGATGATTGTGATAGGCAAGACCCTGGGGATCCCCAAGCCTTTTGGGCCCCAAATCAAGGGTACCTGCTGCCTGGAAGAAAGGGTCTGCCAATTGCTGGAGCCCCTGGGCTTCAAGTGCACCTTCATTGAAGACTTTGACTGCTACCTGACCGACGTTGGGGACCTGTGCGCCTGTGCCAACATCCGCCGGGTGCCCTTCGCCTTCAAGTGGTGGAAGATGGTGCCTTAGCCCCAGGCCCGGGGCTGCCTGCTCTGCCCTGGTGAGTGGCCCCCTGCCACTGGGCGACAGCGCGACTCCTTGCCCAGAACGGAGGCTGCAGAGTCAAGGCAACACAGCCCTTCCCTGCCCTGTCTGCCCCTGTCCCTCAAACGCTGTAGGATAAGCAAATGTCACCAGCTTGAGCCCCTGTGGGGGGAAAGGTGGAAAACTACCTTCAGCCAAGAAGTGTTTGCTGAATGGCCAATAAAGCTCTAGCTGTTCTGAATGCATTTTTGCTGTGGCCCCCTTGTTTGAGACAGCTGGGGACAAAGCAGAGCTGCTGAGAACCCTGTGGTCCTGCTGTCCCACTTGGGTGGGGGCAGGGACTGGGCTAGACAATGCTGCCGTCCTTCCCCCTCAATCCCCGCCAATCTGGGTCTTAGCTCTAGAGCCCAGTGTGACAGACCCAGGCTGCAGGAAGGCAGAGGCCTCCCCTTGGGCCCGGCAGGAGCTGGAGGCAGGCCCGAGAGGGGGCAGCGCCATACCCCAAGGGCAGCTGGCCTCAGCAGGTGGACGCTCTGGGCTCCTGGGGGTCTGCAGGGTGTGCCCTGAGGGACAAGGTGCAGCAGGGGCGGGTCTGGGCTGACTTTTAAAGCTCAAGTTCCTGCTCCAGGACTCAAAGCCACCTATTTCCATCTGCCTGGCCACCCCTGTGACGATGGCACAGATGCTATTAAAGCAAGCTGAGATTCGCTGAGGTTTAATGATCGCTGGCTCCCATGCTGCTTCTCCCTGCAAATACTTCTCCAGGACACCTTCCAGTCCTCAGGGTTAGGCCCTGCGAGGGGAGTCGGGCAGAACCGGGCTTAGAACCAACCTGTCCTGGCCTGATGGGGCCATGGGTGTAGGGGTGCCTCCTGGATGGGGACCCATGTCCCCTGGCCACAGAACAGCGGCTGTGCAGGAGCTCCCTGTTCCAGGTTCCCGTCAGGATCAACAGCCCATGGAGGGCTGGTCACGTGCTGCCTCAGTTTCCCAGCATGCAGGATGGGATCACGTCTCACAGGGTGAGTGGAGTGCATGTATGGCCCTTGCTGAGGTTCAAAGCAGCCCCTTTAGTCATCTCAACGACCTCCTAAGGTGGGTGCTACTGTTCTCATTTTCCACGGGGGAGAACTGGGTGATTTGCCCGAGGTCACACGGCTAGGACCAAGCAGAGCTGGGACCCCAAGCCTGAACACTCCCAACCAGCCTTACTTGGGTTCCTCAGGGAAGTAGGAACTGAGTGGCAGAAGCAGGAGAGGGTGCAGCTGGGAGCATGGACACGGTCTTGGGGCCAGATGCGGGTTCTGATCCAGGAGCTGCTCTCTGGCTGAGGTGGGTGTGCCACCTACCCCAGAACAGTCCACGGACCGCAGCTCATCAATCTGCCCGTGGCGCTCGGTCTGTGACCTACACTGCAGAGACCTTTGGATTTACGGTTGACCCTGTCCCAGCCCAGGGCTGTGCCACAGACCAGGCCTTCAAGTGAACTGCAAAGATGTGAAGGGATGGATTAGCTAATATGGGGCAAGGTTGCCACCTAGGCCAATGTACATTTCCAGATAATCTGGAAAAGCCAAAGTGGGGGACTTTGTGTCCCAAGGGCTGGCACTCGGCCTCTAAGAAAAGCAGGGAGAGGGGGAGCCCTGGGGCCAGAAGTGGGGTGGGGAGTGTCCACTCTCATCTGCCGCCTTGCAGGGACTTTTCCTGGGAAACTCACATGCCTCTAAGGGCTGCCTGAGGGTGGGGGCGTTCATACCTCTTCCGATCAACCCCAACCACGGGCTTCTCCAGTCAGCCCTGGGCCCTTCCCTCCCCAGCTGAGTTAAGGGACCTACAGGAGACCCTGACAGGCTTAACCCCTCTCCAGCTACCCACGGGGTCCCAGCAGCATCACCCCGATGGGCACCTGCTCCAGGAAGCCCCCCGAGCCCTGCTGGTGAGCAAATACCTGCAACAGACGAGCTGGGCCTGCTTGGCCTGTGCAGTATTTTGTTTCTCTACATCAGGCACCGACAACCCAAGGTCTGGATCTCCATCCAGCTCCTGCTGCCACGTCCTTACGCCCGGGGGGTTCACAGCTGAAGCCTTGCTGGCCACACCGTCTAGACAAAGATGTGCGCCCCAGGCCCCACCCCTCCCCACCGTGTCCCGGGCCAAGGGCAGTGGTCACTGGGCACCATTCTTGTGCTACTGTCCTAGCACAGGAGAGGCAGAAATGTCCCCTGTACCTGTCAAAGTGGTAAGACAAGCTCCCTAAATGGGCTCTGTGCCTCAGTTTCCTCACCAGTCCAAGTGGGGCAAGAGCAGTGCCTGTCTCAGCATCGTCAGAAGGACCTAAGTCACTCACATAAAGCCCTAAATGACGCCCAGCACTGGGCAGTCAGCTGTTCTCCCTGAAAGCCGAGACCCATCCCTGCGGCAGCGAGGCCAACTCCTCGTGCCTGCCCTGCCCACCAAGGGTGTGGATGGAGGGGTCTGGTGCAAGGGAGGCAGCTGTGGGCTTTGGAGGTCCCAAACCTCCCATGTAGACCCCAAGAGGCCCTCCCCCAGGGCTGCCTCGGTGCCCAGAATGCCCTCGGCCCTAAGTGCCCCCTTTACCTTCCAGAACGTTTAATAGGACTTGTACATCCCCCCTTCCTCACCTCCCCACACCCCTGCCCTCTTCCTGGAGGAGTGCCCGGGCTCCTGGGCCTGCAACTAGCACCTGTCAGGATGAGGTGGCAGAACCCGCAGTGCACTGTCATCCCCTAGGTCCCGTGTGGCTTTTCATACACTCCAGCCTCGTGGCAGGACTGGGCAGCCAAAGGCACGCCCCCTCCCACTTTCCTGGTCCTTCCACTCCTCTCTGGGACCCTAAGTTGCGGGGGGCAGAGGGCATCGGCCAAGGCTGCTGGCTTGGCGGGGCAGCAGGACTGCGGCAGCTTCGCAGGTGAAGAGGCCCCAAACTACACCCAGGGAGCTGCCCCCAGCCACAGCCCCACGGGGCCAAGACTGATTGATGATGTCCTTCCCTTGGAGACCCTCTGTTCTGAAATGACACCAACCAACGCAGCCCAAGGAGGAAGTGAGGGTTCTGCTGGCTGTCTCCGCAGCTGTGCCGGCAGCCCCTCCCAAGTGGCCACAGGCTGCACGGGTTCTGTTCCCGGCCAGGGGTTAAGCTCCTGGAGGGTGGGGTAGGAGTTTGATGTTGGGGCCTTTTACCAGAGTGGGTCCAAGCACAGACTTGGGGCAGCCTCGCCTGAGCCGCTGTCTCCGCATCTCTCTGCTACGAAAGGGGAATAAATGGCCCTGCCCCTCAAGATGGCTGCTGTGGATTACTGGGGGGCTGGGGGGGGTGCTGGGGGGGGTGTTATACAACACGGCAGCCAGAATGTGTCAACCATTCACTTGGTCCACAGATGCTGCCCAGAAGGGTGGCCACTTCCCTTGCAGACCATGGGGGTCCGTGGCTGGGAGGGTCCTCCAGGGCAGGATCAAGGGGTGGGAAGCTTCAAGCAGCAAGGCGTGTGATGGGGAATCCATTTTGCACATGGACAGACCTGTGACCTGCTGCTGCTTCTGCCGCTATAGGGCTTCGGGCCAGGGTCTCCTCTCCAGCATGGGGGCAATGCCTGCTGGAGGGGCTGGTCTGACCACTACTGCTCTCCGACCTAAAGCAGACAGCACCCAGAGGCTCCCGTGACCTGTGCTGGCATACCTCGGCTGCAGGCAGCTGGTGACCTGTGCAGATGGTCCAGTCTAGAACTCAGCCACGTCGGCCAAGAGCAGCAGCCTGGAAGCTAAAGCCCGTCCACCCAAGTGTCCCCCCGGCGTCCGAACACAGGACTGGCCTCTTGGTACCCCCTGCTGGGCATCGGGCCACTCTGCCCACGACGGTGGGTGCCTGACAGCAGGCTCCCTCCTGAAGAGTCTGGGGGTGAAGGTGAATGTGAACACACATTCAGGGCACATGGTACGTGCCAGCCCCTGTTCTGGATGCTTCCGTGGCTAATCTCACCTTACCCTCTTCAAAGCCCCAGTGAGAATAGGAAAAACTCCATTTCTGAATTGGACGACTGAGGCAGACAACCCCCCACCCAACCCCGTTTCAAGGGGCAGAGTTGGGGGCTCTACTCACCTCACCCCTGTGTGGTTTAAGCCTAGATGCTGCCCCCGAGCCACCCTTCTCCGCCACCCTTCTCCGCGGGTGCCAGGGCTGGGGGAGCCCCCGTACGAGGAGCTGAGGACACGGAGACACCTGCTAACTGAAGAAAAAACATCAAAGCCAAGACAGAGTAAACAATGATGTAGTTTATTTAAAATGTTTACTCCAAGAAATATATATATAAAAAAAAATAAGACAATTACAGCACTAAACCAGGCACCTCTGACCAAACTGCAACCTGCTCTTCAACTTCCCTGCACTCTTAAGCCTCTTCTTCCAAATTCTCCTTCCTGAGCTGAAGAGTGGCCAGACACCCTCGGGGCCAGTGCCAGGCACGTCCCCAGCCAGGCCAGGCCGCTGTGTACCTTTAGGAGTGCAGCCCCCCCAACCAACTCCTGGTCCGAAAGGATTTTCCCGCTTAGGAAGTTCATTTAAAATCTAAGCCAAAAGGAGTTGGGGGGGAGGGGTCAGGCGGGGGGACAGGGCAGTCTTTACTTGGAAGGTCCCTTTCTTTCTCCAGTCCCTGGCAAGGGTTCCGGAAGAGGCTGAGGCTGGTTTTAGGTAAGTCCACGGAGGACCTAAGCCCAGCTCTGCCCAGGGCACCTCCTGCGAAGGCCAGGGCCCAGGACACTGCTTCCTCAACCCTCTTGGTGACCACACCACCCGAGGGTACAAAGAGCACAGATGCCTGAGCTTCATGCAAGGAAAGAGGCCTAAGCAGGGAAACTGATTAGGTTGTCACGTGGAAGCTTGAGTCAGAGGCGGTGGTTTAGGAGTGATCTGGACAAATTAGATTAGTTTAGCAGAAGCTCTGAAGTTGCAGAAGCTTCTCCCCTGGACTACTGATCGAACACAAGACAGAGAGATGAGCATGAAATCAGACTAACTCTTAGAAAGATGCAGGCCTGTCTCCTCCCGCAAGGCCTTGGAACTGGCCAGGACAGATACTGTTACGCGCCCTGTAAGGGCAGAAGTCACCATAAGGAGAGGCGGGGGTGGAAGATAGAGAAAAAAGCAACAACAACTAGATCATTTTTGGCATTTTAACATAGATACAATGACAAATGGTAACAACAATAGCAAAAGCAAAGAAAATTGAAGAGACCAATATTTAACTTTCCCATCCACCCAAGTCTCACACTTAAGTTCTATCCCCACCTCCCCCATAAGCACCACTGAACTAAAAATCTATTTTAAAGCACCCAAACCAGTCCAGACCCTCTGGAAACCAAGAGCCCCAGCCAGAGCTGTCACCTCTCTTGGGTCCAAGTGAGCGGAGGGTTCCGGGAAAGGCACCTCGTAACTCACGCAGCGCAGCGCACATCGGTGGCAAGCTCGGGCAGAGGGCACTTGACGGGAAGCGGGTGGCAGTCACAGCATCGGCGCTGACACGCAGGGAAGGGGGACTTCTTCAGTAATCCCAACTATTTGGTACCAGAGCCAAGCAAATGCGACTAAAGAGAGCTGGGTTAGCGGAACAGTACCCCAAGTCTCAGAAACAGGACCGCCCGTTGCAGGCCGGACCCAGGAGTTGGGGGTGTGGGGGGAAGAGAAAGACAGACCGAAGCACAAAGGCGATAAAGGCTGGTACGACAAAGGCCTGATCCTTCTTTGCAGGGACTGGAGAAAGCACTTTTCACTGCTGGCTGATCAATCTCTAATTGGCGAGTGCTAGTGACGGGCCCGGGCTCCACAGGGAGCCATAAAGCCGGACCTTTCAACAGATACAAATGTTCCCCACCTCTGCCCCACCCCCAAGTCCCCATGGTTCCACGGTCACCTGATTTTCATTTGGGCTTCTTTTACAGCTAAAGTAGATAAAAATGGCTAAACACAGACCCGAAACCCCCACCAGGGGGGAAACGGCAGATTCTATTCATGGTGCAGCCAGAAGGCTCGGGCTTTGCAAGCAGCCAGCCGAGGGGAAACAGAACAAGCCGGTCTGCAAGAAAAAGCGGGGAAGGAGCGACCCGGGTGCTCCAAAGACACAAGCGTGGTTTTGGATGGAGATGACCCCATGGACCGTCTTTGCCTGGATGCTGCTGGTTCCTCTAAGGACATCTTTTCTGAGCAAATGGCGATTCCTCTTCCACGCAGCACCCACTTGGGTCACAGTGCTAATCACGACTGGAAAGGGATGTTTTGGGAAGTGTATTTAGGAGAAGGGGAAAAAACCTAGATTGCTCAAAGTTTCTGCCTTTTTTGTAGGAATGGTAAGTCAACTATGAGCAAATATTTTAATTAAACATTAAGAGAAAAAAACATACTTTGGAAAGCATACAGAAAAAGGTAGTTAACGTTGGATCACTTATAAAACGGAACCTCGGGGAGTCTAACAAAAATGCACCTTCGATCAACTTTTGCTTTTTTAAATTCCTCGTCTGACTTCCCGTCCCAGTGCACATGGAAATGACAGCTGCCGCGAGAGGTGTGGGATCAGGAGTCTCCAGGAGCATCAGAGGGTTCGGGGGTTGTATTCTGGTAGTTTCTTGATCTTCTCTTTCTCGGTCTCACTTTCATCTCTCGCTATCACCAGGGAGTGTGAGTAGCCCATGGCGACCTGCGAGAACACATCGGCACTGGCTGTGCGTGGGGCGCGTCAGCACATCAAGGCCAGCCACTGACAGACACCGGAAGCTGGGCTGGCCAAGAGGTCGGTATGGAGAGAACCGGGGGACCCTTGAGATGCGTAGGAAAACCCTCTGCTAAGGACAGCAAGTCTCCACGCGATCCTGTCACCAATGCCCTGCCAGCCTCAGCCTTTCGGGCTGCCACGGAGACCCGGCTGGAAGGAAGCCAACAAGCTGTCTCTGCCAGCAGGGACAGGCAGAGACTTGCGCTCTAGCTCCCCATTGTACACGTCTCTCTGGAGCACCTCTGGGTGAGGTGCGTGCCCCATCTGTGTCTCCGCAGACAGGGCTGGCAGCCTGGCTGACTTGGCAGGGGCCCTGCCCCCCGCCATCGGCGGACCTGCCCCCCGCCTAGCAGCGGGATCCAAGTCTAAGGCACAATGGAGCCGCGATGTGCTTCGCCTGGGGATGGATCTGCTGTGGCCATACCGCAGCGTGTGTCAAGAGTGAGGACAGCCATCGAGCCTGGCCACCATTCCCTTGCACTGTCTCTTTCTCCTACTGCTGGCTGTTACCCATTATAAGGCAGGCTGCTCGAGATGTAAAGCAAGACTTGCCCTTTCCCTGCCAGGTGCCTGTTGGCGCTCACTGGCACAGCCGCCCACACTCACCTGCTCCGAGAAGATGCCGTCCAGAGTCTTCACCTCTTGGGCTGCAGTGGAAGACTTGGGCTTGTGGTCCCCGTAGCCCTGGCAGAGCAAACAAGACACTCAACCAAACACAGATCGATGTGGCTCAGTCCAGAAGTGGGGACTCACGGCACCACGTCCCGGCAAGCCGCTAACCAGAGCCAGAGAGGACGCCCGCCATCTGGCCCCTCAGTGACTGAGCCCAGCCACCCTCAGATACGGGGGCCAGGTCGCCAACATTTCCCACAAAAGCTACGACCAACAGATGACGCGCTCTTAACTTAAAGAAGACCAAGGTGCTCAGTTCTAACCTGTAGGAGTTTATGAGATAATGGAGCCCTTTTGGGGAGTATAGAAAGGTGACAGGAGATGACGCCATGAATATGGGAAGAAACAGCAACTGCAGCCTTTTAGGATGACAAGGTCACTGAGAACACTGGTCAACAAGACGCCCTTGACACTTTGCCAAATAACCACCATCCAAACCACAAGACGTTGGGAGTGAAAGGGAGCACTACCAATTAGTAATGACTGCAAGGCACCAGCGTCCCCACGCCACAGACAGGAGGACTTGGTCAAGGACAGCTGGGGGGTGGGGCATGCAAAGGCGACTTAAAGGTCACAGACCTCCCAGCTCAGCTGAAACAGATGGTCCTGAAGGGCGGGAAAGGCAGCACGCCCCCAGCCCAGGGTCTGCCCTCACCCCTGAGAGGCTTCCCAAAAAGTTCCCCCCTTTCCCCTCTAGTTTCAAAATTCATATTTAGAAGGTCAAAGTCTATTTCTGATAGGCCCAAAAAAACATCTGTTCTTCCTCTAAGAATAATCCGTAAGAACTGGACCAGGTTCCATTCCTTTCCTTTCAATGTTTCAGAGCCCCCCCCCACCCCCAACCCCTGCTCCGCCCCGCAGCGGACTGCGAGCGTGTGCGGAGCCCCGAGGAAAGGAGCATCCGCCCATCCACCCAAGCCACCGCTCACAGGACCAGGAAAAGCCCTTCCTTCCCCTCGTCTCCATCAACTGGGTTGGCTCCCACCCACGAGACACTAGGGCAGAGATACGGACCACGTTTCTAGCAGGAAATAAGCCAAGATAAACCACCAAGAGCCAGGCTGAGGATGAAATCATGACTACAGCAGGAGGCCCATCAGGATGAGCTGCACAGCCAAGTGATTCTTAACAAAAAGTTAAAGATTCGCCTAGGACCAGGACCGAAAAATGAAAGACATTGGTTCGGGGAAGGACCCATTTAGGAAAAATAAGGGGAAATGTCCCCAGATCACCCATGAGGCTGGCCCGACAACCTATGCTCGATTGATCATTGCACACTCATTGGTTTAAAATGACAGTTCCCACCGATTGGGCATGGTGGCTCACGCCTGTAATTCTAGCAATTTGGGAAGCTGGGGTGGGAGGATCGCTTGAGGCCAGGAGTTAAAATGACAGTTTCCTACTGACTTAAACTCTTCCGGGTAGAGGGAACAAACAGGCCCCCTTTCACATCATGCAAGCACCACAATCGCATCCCAATCATGGCTTACAAAATGCAAGAGGAACTGGATCTGACACTTCCCAATTTCTGTATTTTACAATGTGGACAGAGATCACTTTCATCGTAATTGTTTGATCAGCACAGACTCATCCTTAAAAGCTCATGGGACCCAAAGATTACAGACTGTTGCAGAAAGTAATGCAACAAAGAAAAAAAAAGCCCACACATTTTCTCCCCAGAGAACCCGGGAGAGAGGCGCCGGATGGGGCCCCACCTGTCCCCGCCGACGCCTTACCAGTTCCCCAAAGGTTGGCGACGGTCCCCAGCTGATGGTGCTCTCGTCTGCTGCCACGATGATGCTGCTCTTCCTGCAAACAGGCAGGCTGTCACCACCACGCCCAGGAGCCCAGCCTTGAGCCCATGCAGGTGCTGCTCAAGAGCATGGGTGTGAGCTACTGCTTTTAAAAACCAAGGACATCACACTAAAACCTCTATAATGTACTCATTTCCAAGTAACAAACACAACAAAGGGGCCAACAGGCTTCTTCTCCTGAACCCTAAGATTGATTGTCCCATGCAGGCCATTCAACACTTCGAATAAACAGAACCCTTTAGAAGTCTGGGTTAGGATCCAATGGCAGGAGAACTAGCCGCCCCACCCCTACCCCAGGTTCTAGGGCTCTTGGTGGGAGGTGACTTTGAAAGACACACACACTGGGAAAAGATCAGACCAAATCAGGATTTAGCAAAAGCCCATTGCCAAGGTGGCGGGCCTTCCTGCACAGTAACTCGGGCAGGGTTAGAGGTTTCAACTGATTAAAGCCACACTGACCCCTCCCAACACCTGCCAGTTGATTAATCAACTCCTCATCGTAAGTGCTAGAGAATGCAATAGGTGTCCTGAAATGCACTGAGAACCACTGATACAAAGAGCATTTCTTCTTCCCAGTGTGTCAGAGTAACTAAGATCCAACTATGGTTCCAACCACAAATAATTTCCAACCTGCAACATAAGCAGAATACACCAATCTCTGCTTGTATATTTCTTTGGAAAACAAGTGTCTTCAGGATGCACTCCCACACCCAAAGACAGGGAACAAGCCATCCATTCTAGTGCCTCCCAAGCCCTCTCCCCTCCTGCCCTCAACGATTCAGTACACGCAACGCCCTGACAGGGACGGCCTGGCAGCAGATGCAGAGCCCTCTCAGGATCTAACACCCCCAGGGAGGGAAGAGACATCACAGTCACCAGGAGATGCTGCCACCTACCCACAAGCCAGGCTCCGGATTCTCCAGCCACAGAGGTCCTGTACTGCTTTCGGGTACATGGTAGACTCACGGGAAGTGTTGGTGGCCCCCCAGAAAAACAGACCACCTGGGAGAAGACAAAACCCATTCCCACTGTGACCAGACATCGCAAAAGCTGAAGTCTCACCTTCAGCACTGTCAAGGTGAAAGGCAAAAGGGCTGGATGACAAGTGGGCATTCTGTTTAAAAGAACATCGGGGAAAGATTCGAGGTTCATGGTCTTAAGACAGGGCAAGGGCCATGTGGTTCCCCAGCAGAACACTGATCTGCAACGGAGGGAAAAACCGCAACTGGGTTCTGGACACCTCTGTCCTGAGGCACAGGCGAGGGGAAGAAATGACTAACCTACTTCACTGACGGCGAAGGAGCAGGTGTACCCAGCGTAGATCTGGGACGCCCCACGCCCAGGGAAGTCAAACAGCTTCACCAGCCGAGGGACCATCTCATCCTTCTGCTCTGCGTGGCCCAGCCGGCCATAGCCACCGAAGCCCCAGGAGAAGACTCGCTTCTGAGAGTCCAGGACCAGCTGCAGGGAGAGAGGAAACAGTGTTGGAACAGGCTTCCAACAGGTGACAAAAGGCGTCACCACTTCTGTCCAGAGAGCCTGATGCAACAGCTAACAGCACAGGAGCAGCAACCTTAAGGTGCTCAACCTTAAGGTGATCTCCACCTGCCTCCAGCAGGGGGCGCAGCCACCAGGAGCACGGCTGGCAAAACCCTGCGCTCCATGGGAGGCCAGTAAGCCACAGGTCTTTCCCCCTCCCTGGTCAGAAGCAAGAGGGCTATGTTTCCACACCGCAAGGCAGTGAGTTCAATTTCCTATTAAAACACTGATTAAACTGCAGAAAGAACAAAGGAGAGAAGGCCTCCGTGTCCTGGATTTTTCTTTAGACCTCCTTCTCCTACAGGTACACAGAGGTAACCTGCACTGGTTCCTGGTGAAGTGAGCAAAGACACTTCAACCACTTAGCACATTAACTGCCGTGTGAGTTGTATTTAATGCATGCTAGTTTTGAGCTCGGGGCCTCGTGAAGCATATGTAACTCACACGTCTCTATCTTGGGAGCCACATGAACTATTTTTCAAGTCGCATATAACTCATGCACAGAAAATGATAAAAAAATAACAAATTTTTCATTAAATTAGAAAGGATTGTTTGGTTTTCAGTTTTTATTCTATTTTCACAATAAAACACCGTGGCCCCAAGGAAACAAATTTTTTTTTCTAGTGTGGCAGTTGATGTATTAAAGTCTATCTTCATTTTTAAAGTGTCTTTCCTCAGGCCGGGTGTGGTGGCTCACGCCTGTAATCCTAGCACTCTGGGAGGCCGAGGCGGTCGGATCGTTTGAGCTCAGGAGTTCCAGACCAGCCTGAGCAAGAGTGAGACTCCGTCTCTACTCAAAAAAATAGACAGAAATTAGCTGAACAACTAAAAACATATACATATAAAAAATTAGCCAGACTTGGTGGCGCATGCCTGTAGTCCCAGCGACTGGGGAGGCCGAGGCAGGAGGATCGCCTGAGCACAGGAATTTGAGGTTGCTGTGAGCTAGGCTGACGCCACGGCACTCTAGCCTGGGCAACAGAGTGAGACTCTGTCCCAATCAATCAATCAATCAATCAAGTGTCTTTCCTCCACCAACCTCTGACACGCCAATTCAGTATCTTTGTACAACTTACTAGAAAACTTGATCTAAGAGGCCCTAAATAAGATCTAACTTTATTTGCCCTATTTAATACATCAGACAAAACAGAATCACAGTTTTCAGCCTTGCAGGAACTGAAGCCTCCTACTCCAATCCTAGCCAATGCGCGGTGCTCTATCATCCCGGAAGGAGGTGGGCAGGGAGCACTCAGCCAGGAGCACCAACTTGGTCTCTGGACTCCTAGCCCAAGGCTCTTTCAACAAAAGAGAATCCAGCTTTACTCACAGACATTCACAGGGAAAATAACTACAAGAAGACAAGTAAGATACAAAGACACATAAAAAAATTATATTGCAATTTATATAAACTGACCTTTAAGGAAATAACCTTAATAATCAAAAACTATTCAATTCCCCAGTATAAGATATTATCTGTTGACCTGGGAAGATGTCCATGATATTCTGTTAAGACAAAAACCAAACACCAAACAGTGCTTACTGGATAACAGGGGGATGGGGGTGGCAAAATGTCTGCATGTTTAGATATGTCTGTAGAAGTGATGGGAAAAGTTAACAAAGGAGGCGGTGACAAGGAACTATGCCCAAGGGCCACATGAACGGGACAAAGTCCTCTGAAGAACGCAGAATGTCCACCTGGGATCAGTTCCTGGGCAAAGCCAAGTGTTGGGACACCTGAGCACAAAAACACCCTCTACCCTGGCAAGACTCTCTGGAATTGAAAAGAAAAACTCAAGCCTTACTGTGTGGTTAGCGCCACAGGCCACATCTCGCACAACCACGTTTGGTACCGGCAGAATCTGCCCATCTTTCGTCTTCTCGATGAAGATGGCCACTCGCCGGGGTACCAGCTCACAGTCGTACTCTATCCGCTGTGCCCGGGCGATGAACTTCCCATCGGAGTTGTGTCCTGTAGTGATCACAGAGCCAGCATCAGCAACCACAGACAGGGCACAATCGACGTGGCAGTGTGCTCGCTGACCGCAGCAGGCAAGATCCCAGATCCCGGCAGTCTGCAGCAGGCCCAGGGCACCTCCCCCAATCTGGCCAGTCGGGGCTTTACACACACTTTGGTCAACAAAAAAAGGCAGCATTTTCCCATCTGAGGCACAGCCCAATTAGCAGGTCATGAAATCAATTTTGTGAGTTGAGACCAGTTACTTTTTAAAAATTAACAGAACAGCATAAAAACACCAAAGGATACTCTACATAGTAAGGACATTATGTTGTATGTCAGTGTTCTACATTCAGACTGGGTTGCAACGTAGAACTTACTCCGCACTATGGGATGCAGTCAAAAAAGTTGGGAAGCTGCTCATCCAAAAGAATGGTCTACATCAAGGACCATCTGTGCCACAGTTCGGGGACCTCAAGGAGCCCCAGATGGGCCAGGAATGGACAGAAAATATCAACACACAATTCCGTACTTCTGTTTTTATGAATTATCAGTAACTTAAACGTATGGTTATGGGTCACTAAAGCCTGCAGTTCATATGCTGAACTGACACAAGGCAAAGGTTCCCAAGGACCCAGCTCAGCACAGTGCATACTGGGAGCCAAGCTGCTGCACAGGCCGAGAACACACCAGAACACTCTGCTCCTGCAGCTACACACCACACTGGCAGTGCTGCTATTTGTAGTTATAAACTACTTCTAGCCTCACATTGCAATCATCAGTTCGTCAGCTGCAAAACTGTCAAATCATGGTTTGTATGTAGGTTAGGCCCCAGCTTGTGGCTTATCCCACCCCCTCTCTCTCCATGGCATGCTTGTTTGCACACTGACACTTTACTGGTGTGTGAGAGAGAATACTATGTTATTTAAATAGTCAACCTTCTGTGTCCACAGGTCCACATTTGCAGATTCAACCCACTGCAGACCAAAAATATTGGGGGGGGGGGGAATCACAAAAAAAATTAACAATAAGAAATAATATGAATAAGACAACATAGTATAATAACTATTTACATAACATTTACACTGTATTGGGTGTTCTAAATAATGTAGAGATGACTTAAAGCATTAATATATGGGAGGGCTGGGTGTGGCGCCTTAGGCCTGTAATCCTAACACTTTAGGAGGCCAACGCAAGAGGATCATTGGAGGCCAGGAGTTCAAGACTAGCTCGACAACATCGCAAGACCCTGTGTCTCTACAAAAAATGGAAAATGTAGCTGGGCGTGGTGGCACACACCTGTAGTCCCAGCTACTGGGGAGGCTGAGGTGGGAGGATTGCTTGAGCCCAGGAATCTGAGGTTGTAGTGAGCTATGATGACACCACCACGCTACGGCCCAGGCAATAGAGCAAGGCCCTGTCTCAAAAAAAAAAAAAAAAAAGTATACAGGAGGCTGTGCATACATTTTATATAAGAGACTCAAGCATCCTCCTCCCTCCAGTATGGTACCTGTAGGGGGGTTTGGAATCAATCCCCCATGGTTACCAAGGAGCAACTGTATCTGGGAATCACAACTAAAATAAGCAGGATAAAATTAGTGGGTTTATAGGGCACTGGCTTATAACATTCTTCTCATAAGCAGTTCATATCACGACACCAATTCTCCAGTGTTCACATATTCTCTTTCTACTGGAATGTGCCTGTCAATTTCAAAGTCTGAGGCTGCCACTAAGAGACTCCTCAAACTTCAAAGCTATGATGAATTTAAGGACATCATAGTAAATAGAATGCATCATAGGACGTGGGAGCTACTTCTCACACAGAAATGGTATTTTTCAGACACCTGCACTCTTCTGGACAAGGTTTCAATAAAGCAGTCAACAAATGACTTCTGGGGTCCCTTTTATGTGGTATCAAAGTGATGGATACTAAGCCAGACAGTCCCAGAGACAGAGGGGGCACATCTTGGGACTGGTTTTCCCTTCTACCTCCTTTAAAGGAGCTACACACAATACCTGGTTTCTCCCAAAGTAAATTACAGGCCAGCAACTGCTCCAGAAAACGTGGAATGAGAGGGCTTTCCCACTCTTTTAGAGAGGTGACAGCTCGTTAAAATAGAGCTAGTGGCATTCTTATCTTTGCCTTACCTGACCCAGTACATGCCTTGCAAAGAGCGCGCAAGTGAGTGTGTGCTGGTGACACACTGCCAAGGTCACGCTTATGTTCTAATTCTAAAAGGGATCTGTCTGGATCTAGACAATGAGATCTGAGATCAAAAACGTGTTTTAAAACAAGGTGGCACGTCAAGAATGACCAATTCTACAGCCCCAAATCAAGCCAACTTCCCCAACTACCTTTGTGAGTACAAACAGGGCGAGTAAGAATGTGTACGAAGCGCGTAAATGGCGGGTGGCGGCCCCTGCCATTACCACCACCCCTGCACTTTCCTGGCTTGCTAGGCCCGCCAAGCCCGCAGTCGGGGAGGCCAGAGGCTGCAGGGCCGCGCGCGTGGCCGGAAGCACAGCCCTGCACTTCCGGTATCTAGCCCGGAGCGGCCGTGGCCATGGAAACGGCTCTCCAACAGGCCGGCAACTCCCCGGCAACCAACAGGAACGCGCACAGGGCTGCACTTCCTTATTCACTTCTGACTCGGGGTATATTTAGTTTCACAAAGTCACCGTTCCCTTAAGTCCAAGGCCACCGCGTCTCCGCGTTCTATTTATACAGGTTCCATCTGCCTGCTGGTGACGCGAGACCCGGCAACCCAGATCCCGGCCGCGGCGCGCGGGCCGGCCGGCAGGGGGCGCCCGCGCCGCGCCCACCGCACGGGCAGGGCCGGCTCCGGTCGCCAGGCGGCTGGCAGGGCGGGCAGGCCAGGCGGGGTGGGGCGGGGCTGGCAGGCGGGCGGGGAGGACGGAGGACGGAACCTTCCCGCTCACCGAGAAGTGCTTTCTGAGTCTGTCTTTTCTACTCAGTGAGACACACACAGGGCAATGGTTTTGGACGGGGCATTCCGTTTGGGGACGATCACGGGAGGCCGTTCCCTGGACACAGAACGCAGCAGCTCCTCACGTGTGAGCTGAGACAACGGCCAGGCCGGGTTTTCGGAACACCCTTCATCTTGGGCAGCTTTCCTATTTTCAATAAAGGCAAACCTTTTAATGTGAAACTGAATGAAGGTGCTTTTTTTTTTAACTTTGAAATCCCTTTATATAAATGAATTCCCAAATCAGAGGCAAGAATCTTTTGTCAGACTCCAGTCCTGACTTTTTCATTGAGGCAGTCGCCGGAACACTCTATAACCCTGTGAATTACGACACACTGTTCCATTAAACGTGAGATCCACTTAATGGATAAAGGCTATTATCTGCGATCAATTACCCACGTTTCTAACACATGTGTGCAACCCCACACTGATTTCTGGTTCTGATATCCAGATAGATTACAGAGCTTTTAAAAAATATATTTCCATACCCAGCTGACCATATTCAGGGCACCCAAAGGAATAGAGGTTCCCTTTGCAGTCCATTATCATACTGAATTCAGCCCCACAGGCCATTTTGGTAATTGGCTGGCCGTTGTACATTATCTGAAAAGAAAAGACAGTAGACTTTCAGTCATTCTTTAAAGGACTGATAAAAAGTCTCTACCTCCCTGCATGGTGGTGTGAAACAATTACTAGGTTACAAAGGTATTTAATAAACTCAACAATTCTGAAGGCAAAAGTGAGGGCACTTCTATAATATGAAGCTCAGAATATATGTAAAGAAACACCCTCATGACCCCTGCCCCTTCCCAGTACAGAGCAGAGTTCAAAACCACTGTCTCTTTTTAAGATCAAGAAATCCAAGTCCCTCCCTTCATCACCTAAACCACTAATTAGGCACGTAGCATTCTTCTGTCTTGTATCAGTAGTTCATTTTTAAGGTACAAACCTCACCCCACCAACTTAATCCTAAATTTCTTAGGAATAAGAGAATCTACCTCTATTTGTGTTCTAAACACCTGCCAGGTGAGTTCATACAAACAAAGTATTTGCAGATAAATACAATTACATCCATATAACATTTTTCACTTTCTTTGGAATAGAACAGGCTTAAATCAAGACCTCTCTAACAAATTTCTCCCATTTAGAAAGAAAAACAGTTTTCAACCTTACCACCAACTAAACCTGTTTTAAAGACCATAACGTGACTGCTACTTAAGGCATCCGGACCCTCTTTTCACAAGGGGTCAATTAACTCACAACAGTGGGAGAAGTGCACTGCCCCACCTTAAGAAACCAAACACAAAAGTCAAGACAAGCAAAAAGCCATAGAGGCGCTGGAGCCAGGGAGGAGGGAAGCACGCACCTGTGCCGGGCTGGGGACGGCATCTGTCTGGTTGCCGAGCCCCAGCTGCCCCATCTTGTTCTCCCCAAATGCAAACACAGAGCCCGTGTCTAGAAGGAAGGAAAAATAATGCTTCATGTTTTGAACTAGATTTGGAATCAAAGGCATCAGAACAATAAAAACAGCCCATTTGCCAGGCAGAATGCAAGTGAGAGTCCAAAATATGGTGAAACGGATACTTAGGGGCAACACCAATTCACATCAGAAACTGGGTGTGCAGAAAAACACAAGGAGACGTGTCTCAGACTCCCCAACGGGCTTCCTGTGACCATGGGGGAGGCTTCCGATGCCCACAAGAAGCCACCCACCATCTGGGGTCCCAGGGCATCTTTCCAATCTTGGCCAAGAGTGACTCCACCCCACCCCCAAGGTGGACCATTTGGCCTCTTGCCTAATTTAGAAGGAACCAGCCACTTCCTTACCCGTCAAAGCCAGGGTGTGGTTCCGCCCACATGCTGCCGACACGATCACTTCGTGGCTGAGAGCCTCAATGAGTCTGGGGGCTTCCACTCTCTTGGTATCGCCATGTCCCAGCTGCCCCTTCTCATTTCGACCTGCAGATCACAGCAAGATAAAGTGGGAAGGAGACAGGGTGGCCGAAGCAGCCACAGGGCAAGGGCACACTCTCTCAAATGAGGCCAATCTGTGTCTCCTAGAAGGTGCCCTCCAGACTCGACTGCCGAGATCCAGGGAAAAGAACATTCTGGCTTCTCTGCCCACTGGAATGGGCTTGGGTGGCCTGCGTAAGATCTGGTGCAGCCAACAGCAAGCGCCTGCTGCACCTTCTCCAACCCCCTTCCTTGGGGCAGCAGTGGGACACACCTGTGCACACCTCCAGCACCTCCCACACCTCTGCTACCAATGGAAATGGGAGAAAGGCTCAGTCTGACCCGGATGCCGCACACAGGCAGGCCTGCTCATGGAAACACAGTTCCCACTTTCCACAGTGCCTGCAAGACAACCACCCCCTCTGAGATGTATTTTAAGACAGTACCCATGCTGACACCTGGCTGACAAATTTTAAGTACCTCAGTGCCCTGGGCATCTACTGTGGACACTTTCTGCCTTGTGAATGGTGCTCACAGAACAGTGCCGACCCCACCCGCTAGGATTGTCCCTCACAGGACCCCTGCTACATGCCCCCCAGCGTCAAAGTACAGGCCTGCCCTGAACACACACCCACCCTGTCAGGGGCCAGCTCCACCTCTGGAGCTGCTTTTAGATGTCAAAGCTCCACATCTATGGATCTGCGATTTCCTGTGGAAGGCAGGCCCAAGGGGGCCACTCCCTGCCACCAAGTCCTCTGCAACACACAGGCCCTCTGGAAAACAGCTCCAAAACACAGTGGCAAGTTGGCTGGGCCAAAAGGAGGGCTAGAAGCCCCTAAACCTTACCTAGTTTCCAACATAGGCTACACAAGTTCCAAAACAAAAGAACTCAACGGGCCACTCCCAATGATGAACTTTTCACCTTTACAGGTCATGAGGAAGCAGAGCCAAGGAGATGGCACCCGTGGTCCCACAGGAGGCTTGCAGAGTCAGTGGATGGCCTCCAACCACACGAGGCATTGCACTACCAGGAGGAAACCATCCCCGACATGCCCTTAAAGAGAATTTGGCTTAAGGGCCAGCACCAGCACTCTGGCAGGAGAGGCAGATGCCGATTCCAATAGGAGCTGCCCAAGTTCACGGTAAAAGGCATGTGAAATGCAGAACAAGCACTGGGCACAGCTTCCGCCTGGGCTTGGCATGCTGAGGCACGTGTGGGGAAGGCTGAGAGGCCCGTGGGGGCAGACGCCACACGAGCCACACATCACCCACTCTCCCGTGGCACTAATTCTATGGATACTGGACAACGCCCCTCTGCGACACCCCCCTGTAGCATTAGTCTGCTCAGGGACCACACACCTAGACAGCAAGATGCACCTTGCTCCCTGCCCACAGGTCAGCACAGAGGATGCTTTTAGAATCACCCGTTAAGAGAAGCTCAGTAAAGAGAGTAGAAATAAGACAGCTGAAGTTTGGAACACTGACATAAAGGCTGTGTGCAGTGTTGAAACGAGAGTAGGAGGGGTGCTTTGGGAGCAGGGACACACCTTGATGCCAACCGGGAGAAAATAAAAATCGTGGCAATGTCAGCATGTCATCAAGAGACTATAAAGTATAAATTTGGGCCAGACACACTTGTTAGTTTTTTTTCAACAGAATTACAAAATTAGCAGAGTGCAGGGAAGACAACAGATGTTAATATATTTGGACTTTGGTACAGCAGCTCATGAAATCACAAAAAATGGTTCAAACAGACCGAAATAAAAATGCAGTCATATGGACTAAAAGCTAGCCAAAGGACCAGAAACAAAGGGTGGGGACAAATGCCAACATACCCAGCTGGAAGAAGAGTCCAGGAGCTACCAGAAGGGCT
>CM052444.1:97722782-97766623 GCA_028533085.1 Varecia variegata | reverse complement strand
CAGAAAGGCAGAGGGTGACGTTCCAGGCCATAGGTCCCCGGCACAGAGAAAGTGTGCGGTGGGGCCATGCCCTCCCCCTCCCCACTGAACTCTCCAGGGCGTGGGCTCCGCAGCTCCCATGTGCTCACGGCTTCCTGCCCTGCCTGCTCCCGGGGTGGCACATTAAAGGGGCTGCAAAAGGGCTTCCTAAACTGTAAAGTGCTATTCCCAAATAAGAGGACCTTGGCAGCAGTGGGTAGTGTGGCTTCAGGGCAACGCAAGCCCTCTGCGTCTCTACCCTCTGGCGAGAGGTGGCCAGGAAGTCATCCACTCAACAGGTATCCATGAAGCCCCTACTTGAGGCATCTGGCAGAACCCCTCTTCGTGCCTCAGTTTCTTTATTATGCAATCATTAGAACACCTGAGCAGAGTACCTGTGAGTGAGTTGGCAATAACTTAATGTTTTATTGCCTGCTAAGGCTCAATATGAGATATAACAATGTAAAGATAAAATACAGGCCAGGCGCGGTGGCTCACGCCTGTAATCCCAGCACTCTGGGAGCCCAGGGCGGGAGGATCACTTGAGCTTGGGAGTTCCAGACCAACCTGAGCAAGAGCGAGACCCTGTCTCTACTAAAAATAGAAAAACTAGCCAGGCACAGTGCCACACGCCTGTAGTCCCAGCTATTTGGGAGGCTGAGGCCAGAGGATTGCTTGAGCCCAGGAATTTGAGGTTGCTGTGAGCTAGGATGATGCCATTACACTTTAGTCAGAGTGACAGAGCAACACTCTGTCTCAAAAAAAAACAAGGTAAAATATAATCATGTAAGGAATCATGATTATAATATTTGCATAATGTTTTGTCTATTTTCAAAGACTGATATATATTGTCACTGGCTTCAGGGGCTCTGTCCACACCATTTCTACACCACTCCACTGTCCCCACTAGCCCTTCCTCCTGCCCCCCACCTGCCCTCCCTCATTTCCTTCAATGCCCCCTCCTCCTCGGACCCTTCTTCTTGCCTCTCATCTTGCTATCTCTACAAGGGCCTCAGTCCTGAAGCTGGAAACAGAGGGGCCTCTTGGGAATGAAGAGCCTACGCGGTTCAGTGGGCTCTGAGTCTCACGGGGAGGCTCGGTCTCAAAATATGAGCTCTGCTGTAGGTGACGGTGATGCTGGGCGTGGGGCTGGACAGTGCCAGGGCCCTGCTTCTACTCCAGGTCTGTGCTGTTCTGGGAGTGGACCATATGGGCTGCAAGTCAATGGTGGGGGCTGAGCACCTGCTATGTGCAGGACCCACCCAGGCTGGGCGTGTCACCCATCATGTCAGGGGCTTGGAATGGGCCCCTCAACCACAATCAGCATTGAGGTATGGGGTCCACCAGCCTCCGCTTCCTCTCTCAGCTCAGCCCCTCTCCTCTGCTGGCACTGGAGGCTGCTCCAAGGGAAGGAGGGTTGCCCTGGACTGGGACATCCAGCCAAGGGGAGGAAAGGGAGACCGTGGCAGAAGGGCGTGTGGGGGTGAGGACTGGGTGTCTGCATACACCGGACGTCCTCTGGGGATCTCCCAAAATAAATGGGAGAACTTTTAAGGGCGCTGAAGATTTTGCAAGAACAAGTTGATACAAGAGCCTGAGCAATACCATTTGTAAATTGGGTTTGGAGAAAAAGGCCAAAGGAAAATAACAATTTGTATCCAGGCAGAGGAGACAACCTGAAGGGAGGCCCAGGGGAGATGTATGAACCGAGCCAGGGAATTAAATTTATCATAATTTGTAATAAGTGGCCACACAAGGCCAAGGAGCATGATTCAATCACCAAGGACCATGGCTCAAATGAAAAAAGTTTGAGGATGTGCTCAAAACACATACGCCTCCCATCCTGGTAGTTTTAGTAACAACCAGTGCTGATAAATATGATAGCTCTAAGTTTCCTATCTAGTGCCAGTTTGAACATGTATTAGGTTGGTGCAAAAGTAATTATGGTTTTGGACCAGGAATTTTAAATCATTATAACTAGGCTCAAACACATCTTTGTTAATCAAAATAGGAACCATTACAATCAACACATTTTTGCCAATGAGAAATAAGTTTATTTATTCCTGTAGCATAAAAATCCATGCTTCAGGATTCGATGAACTCTCAGAAACCATTTTCTGCCTCCTGCTGGTTGTGGAAGCGTTTTTCCTGCAAAAAGTTGTTGAGATTTGTGAAGAAGTGGTGTAGTGGGTTGGTGAGAGTTCAGGTGAATATGGCGGACGAGGCAAAACTCTGTAGCCCAATTCATTCAACTTTCGAAGCGTTGATTGTATGATGTGCGGTCGGGCGATATTGTGGAGAAGAATTGGGCCCTTTCTGTTGACCAATGCCGGCTGCAGGCATTGCAGTTTTCGGTGCATCTCATCGATTTGCTGAGCAGACTTCTCAGATGGAATGGTTTCGCTGGGATTCAGAAAGCTGTAGTGGATCAGACCGGGAGCAAACCATCAGTGACCGTGACCTTTTTCTGGTGCAAGTTTGGCTTTGGGAAGTGCTTTGGAGCTGCTTCTTCATCCAGCCGCCGAACTGGTCGCCAGTTGTCGTACAAAATCCACTTTTCATCGCACATCACAGTCCCATCGAGACATGATTCGTTGTTGAGTACAAGAAGAGAAGAGGACACTTCAAAATGATGATTTTTTTGATTTTTGGTCAGCTTACGAGGCACCCACTTATGGAGCTTTTTCACCTTTCCAATTTGCTTCAAATGCTGAACAACCACAGAATGGTCGATGTTGAGTTCTTTGGCAACTTCTCGTGTAGTTGTAAGAGGATTGGCTTTGATGATAGCTCTCGATTGGTCATTGTCAACTTCTGATGGTTGGCCACTGCG
Organism: Varecia variegata; assembly: GCA_028533085.1. Taxonomy (NCBI): domain Eukaryota; kingdom Metazoa; phylum Chordata; class Mammalia; order Primates; family Lemuridae; genus Varecia; species Varecia variegata. The sequence continues at coordinate 97,763,772 of CM052444.1, read as the reverse complement.
CTCATCATCTTCAAGGCTCTCATCTCCTTTGCAAAACTGCTTGAATCTCCACTGCACTCTACGTTCCTTAGCAGTTCTTGTGCCAAATGCGTTGTTGATGGTGTGAGTTGTCTCTGCTGCTTTACGACTCATTTTGAACTTGAATAAGAAAATTGCTGGAATTTGCTTTTTGTCTAATGTCATTTCCATAGTCTAAAATAAATATAAAATAAACAGTAATACTTAGCAAAAAAAAATAAAGTGAGAAATGTGCATTAAAATGATGTATAACATAACCACATTTATTTAAGAATGTATTCCAATATCAAATGGCAAATTTCAACAATGCTTAAACCACAATTACTTTTTCACCAATCTGATATTGGATACTACTCTGGTGTGGTGCTTCCTGTGTGTAATAGTGACAAGAAGTTCCTTTATCTACTAGGTTTGCATGAATTTAAAAAAATTGTTGGCAGGAGCATTGCTTGAGCTCAGGAGTTTAAGACCAGCCTGAGCAAGAGTGAGACCCCCGTCTCCACTAAAAATAGAAAAATTAACCAGGTGTCCTGGCAAAAGCATGTAGTCCCAGCTACTTGGGAGGCTGAGGCAGGAGGATTGCCTGAGTCCAAGAGTTGGAGGTTACAGTGAGCTATGATGATGCCACTGCACTATAGCCGGGATGACAGAACAAGACTCTGTCTCAAAAAAAAAAAAAAATTGTTGTGAGTCTACAGACATTTGCATCTGCCTTATCTGGAGGTATGTGTGGCTTCAAAATCCTAATCTTAGATACATCAGCTTCCCAAAATCCATGTATGTAATGAAATGTTTACCAGCTCAGAGTGATTTCTCTGTTTATCCACCATTTATTTATTAATTACAAAAGAGAATGACAGCATTGAAAAATAATATTATAACTTATATTTGCTTACAGCCAGAACAGTAGAAATAGCAATAGGCTAGAGGCCGAGAGATCAGAGTTCTGGTTTCTGCTGCCATTAATTAGTTTATCCATTCATTGCACTAACATTTATTGAGCCCCTGCTCTGCCAGACACTGTCCTAGGCGCTTCCCTGAATTATGAGGGGGGGGGGGCAAGCCACATAAAGATCCAGGGAAGAGCAGTTCAGGCCTTGGGAATAGCATGTGCAAAGGCCCTGAGGTGGGAATGCATTCTGTTCCTTTGGGCAAAGTGATAAAGGAGGAAAAGAATGATTCTAGACCAAGTTCTCTTAAAGTGCCAGCCTGTGAGATGTGCCCTGTGCAGGCATAGTATTTATTCTCCACCGCAGGCATGCCAAGCAGGATGTTTTATTCCTGACTGAGAGTTGAGGAAGCTGAGACTCAGAGAGGTTCTCAGACTACCATGACAATTATTGGTACTCTGTGATTCTGAAATCCACTCTTTTTGCCACACCTCAACCCTGCCCTCAACCCTAAGACCTGGGTCTCTTCTCAGAAAATGCACCAATGATGTTAAGTTTAGGCTGTGTGCAACCCTCCTGGACCCTGGGCATCCTCGCTGCAAAGTGAGGAGGATGGGTCTGTGCTCCGTGGACATGCAGCATGGATGTATTCTGTGGACGTGCCCGATGAACATGCTCCATGGATGCCCACCAAAGCCAGGCACTGTGGACACACATCATTGGCATACTGCCTGAATGTGGACCCACATTAGAGACATACTCCTTGGGTGTCCTCCGTGATGCGCACAATGAACCTGCTCCGTGGACGTGCACTGCAGATGGGCACCTGAGGTGGTGTTGGCTGGTACTCAGATGAACATTTTTTAAATTTCTATTGTTATGTATTTATTTCAGTGCATATTAGAAATATGTGTATGTGGTTGGGCATGGTGGCTCACACTTGTAATCACAGGTGAGATGGAAGGATCACTTGAGGCCAGGAGTTCGAGACCAGCCTGGGCAACATAGTGAGACCCCATCTCTATAAAAAAAAAGAAAAAAAAAAAGAAATATCTGTATGTATGTGAAACTAGCAATAAAATCTATGTTTCCAATAATGATAAAGATTTTCCTTTATAAAAAGGATTTATTTAAGTTTAAAATAAATGTTTGGATGATTTTGTAGTTCATAAGCACAATGACTGGGTTTTCAGGCTCGTGTGTGAGCTGTGCCTCCCTCAAACCTTGTTAGGGAATCAGCACATTACCCATCTGAATGAACTTAGAAAAAATAACTAAGATGAAATAAGTGTTCATTTAAGGCAAGACATTTGATCAGGTGTTGTACAGATCTTGCAAAAATGAGGAAGAGGGTTCACAAACAACCTTGGCTTGAAGGCCGGGATTCCATGCTCTCTGACACCTTTCCCAGCTCTGATGTTGTCTGGTGTGTGACAGACCGTGGCCTCTGACTGCCTGGAAAAATCTATCGGGAAGGGAAGTTGGGTAGTGGACGAGAAAGCAAGGCTGCTTAAACATACACACTGAATCTCGCAGGCCTGGACCGGATCCGTGGAAAACCTCTTGGCTTTGAATGTGTCCCCAGGTGTACGCCCCATCATCAAACAGCAGCATGATTATGGGGTTCGGGAAGCAGGAAGTTGGCACCGGTGGGAACCCGAGCCTGGCCTGTCATCTCTCATGTGTCCCTATGAAGTACAGTGCCCATCGGGTCGCTCCGGAAAGGATCACGTTCCAGCTGGAACCCGATGCCCTCCTTTGAGGAATGAGAAAACGAAGACCAGGGAAGCTGAGCCGTCTCCATGTCTGCATGGAAGGGAGGGGGACCGTGTGTTGATTCCCTCCAGTCTGTGGCTCGGTCCCCACCACTCTGCCAGGAGCCACCCTAGCAACTAAACCACTCATTACTTTTTATCTTCTGGGTAGTTTAAATAACTGTCATTATGCACACATTTTTCAACAGAGTACGTTTATTACCAAACCTCAAACCTCATTAAATTTCTCGAGACTCGAGCTGGCCCCCCTTCCCTGCCTTGCAGGGAGGGAGGAATTTGGCTGGACACAGAGGCATTCTCCTCCCACACCATCACCGCCTCCTGCTCTGTGTCCAAAACAGGGCGCTGGGGACACCTGGGCAACTGGTCTGATAGGGAGCCGGTTTCCAGATGACTCACAGATCAGGGGTGGGCACAGGTGACCCTGAGACCTCAGGCAGGGCCCTTCTGAGCAGGCTGAAAAGGGTGCACCGGAGCGAGAGACAGCGTGCTAGGGACATGGAGAGTACAGACTCCGGAACTGCCTCGGTTCAAGTCCCAGCCCTGCTGCTTGCTGTGTGATCTTGGGCAAGTTAAGTAGCCTCTCTGTGCCTTGCTTCCCTCCTCTATAAGTGGAAATGATGACAACAGAATCTACCATGGAGCCTCATTCTGCGGCCTAAGTGTCTTAGAATAGTGCTAGCCTAGAAAGTGCTAGCATGACCCTTAAGAGGGCAGCCCCTGGATCCACGGACCCCAGCCTGAACCTCAGCTCCAACCTTACCTTGGTAGTGACCTTGGGTCACCCACTGCAGCCCTCTGGACCTCAGTTATCTCATGTGTGAAATCAGGGTGATGACGGCACTTGCTTCATGGGATTGTGATGAGGAGTCGAGGACTCGAACCCAGCACCCGGCACAGAAAGACCGCTGGAGAGGGAGCCACTTAGCTAAGTCAGCTAAGCCTGCTGTCCCTGTATCGTGGGAATCTTGTCGGCTCACGTGGGGCGAGCTCAGGGAGCACCCTGAGCGGTCAGTGTGTCTGACTGCATGGGTGGGGAGGAGGCAATGGAGGAGTGGAGAGGAAAAGACCCAGGAAAACCAGGTTTGAATCTCCCAGTGCTACCTACGGGCAGCTGCATGACCCTGGGCAAAGTCCCTCCTGCTCCCAGGGCCTTGGCTGCAGCACAGGTGCAAAGGGGAACAGAACCTCATCCGTAGTCTTCCAGCCAGGCTTCCTCAGGGCTGCCTGTGCCTCTGCTCCCACCCACACCCGCACACCTCAGTCACAGCATGTTCCTTTTGATAATAAGAATAAACATCTCCTGGGTCCTTACCATGTACCAGGTATAATATTTGGCATGCATGCATGTGTGCTCTCAGTGAACCCTCACAAACCCCGGCAGTAGTTCCATGTTCTGGAGAAAGAAATGAAGCACAGAGAGGTGATACAATCTGCCTAAGGCCACACAGCAAGTTAATGATGGAGTTGGTGGGGGGAGACAGCTGGGGCTGGGTGGCAGCCCTGGCGTAGTGGCTGTGGTATAAGCCGGGGACTGATTGTGGTGGCTGCGGGGCTAACGAAAAACTACTAAAATTCTTGGGGAAGCAAAGTCAAATTTCCTAAGAATATGGTGGATGGAGAAGAGAAAGCCTATGGTGGCTGTGAAGGCCCTGAGGCCACGTATGTTAAATCCATGTCTTCCCATGGCCGTGGATTGATTGTGACACGAGAACATGCACTAACATCAGGACCAGTGAAAGCCACGTTGATTAGCCCAGGTCAGTTTGCTGAGGACAAACCCAGCGAGGGCGGTTTTAGAGAGATCCCTTCGCATGTGCTGTGGGAGGATGCTCGCGCTCTGCCTACAAGGTCACTGCACTGATAGCTCCACCTAGGTCCCCACATCCCCGGCTGCACCTGAAATTGCGCTGCAACTGCTGATGGCTGTGAACTTCCTAGGCTGTTAAATAAAATAAATTATAATAAACTGTTTTTTTTTTTTTTTTAAATGATGAAGTTGGGATTTGAACTTGATTCTGGATGACCTCTGAGCTGGGCTTTTATTTTAATTTTTTAAATTTTTAAATCATTATAGCTTCACAGGAAATTACAAAGAGAATACAGAGGGGTCTTTGTACCCCTCACCCGGTCTCCCCCATGGGTGCATCTTAGGTGACAGTGGTACAATATCAAAATCAGGAAATTGACATTGGTACCACATATTGTATAGTTCTGTGCCCTTTTGGGTCTCACGTGTGGATCCATGTAACCACCCCAGCAATTGGTCACCACAAGGATCTCCCTTTATAGTCACACCAACCTCCCTCCTGCCCGCTGTCCCTAAGCCCCGGCACCCACTAATCTGTTCTCCGTCTCTACAGTTTTGTCATGTCAAGAGTGGCACATAAATGGAACCATACAGCGTGTGACCTTTCGAGGCTGGCTTTTTCACTCAGCATGATGCCCCCGAAATCTACCCCAGCGGTTGTACGTATCAGCACTTTGTTCCTTTTTGTTACTGAGTAGTACTCCCTGGTGCAGACGTTCTATAGCTTGTCTAATCCTTCACCTATTTAAGGACATTTTGGTTGTTTCTAGTTTTTGGCTATTGCAAACAAAGGTGATATGAGTATTTGTACACAGGTTTTTGTGTGGATTAAGTTTTCGTTTCTCAGGGCTAAATGCTCAGGAGTGTGATTTCTGGGTTGTAAGGTATGTATATGTTTCATGTTTTTAAAGAACCTGCTGGAGTATTTTGCAGAGTGGCGGTACCATTCCACATTACCCCAGCAACGTGTGAGAGACCCAGTTTCTCCACGTCCTTGCTAGCACTCGTCATTACTGCCACCATCTTGTTCCTTTTCCTTTCGGCTGTTCTAATAGGAGCGTAGGTTCCTCACGGGGTCTCGATCAGCATTTCCCTGACGGCTGGTGATGCTGAACATCTTTTCACGCGCTTGTTTGCTCCCATGTGTTTCCTTTTCTGTGAAGTGTCTTCATGTCTTTTGCCCATTTTCTTGTCATTTTTTTTTTTTTAGCTGTTGAGCTTTGAGGATTCTCTATATCTTCAAAATATGAGTCCTTTGTCAGATATGTGGTTTGCAAATATTTCCTCCCAGTCCACAGCTTGTCTTTTCTTCTTCTTAACTGAGGTTTTTGTAGAACAAAAGTTTTCAATTTTGACAAAGTCCAATTTCTCAATTTCTTTCTCTTAGGGATCATGCTTTTGGAGTCATGTCTGACAACTCTAGCCCTAGGTTCCAAACACATTCTCCTGTACTTTGGTAAAAGTCTTATATTTTGGTTTTGCATTTAAGTATGTAATCCACTTTGAGTTTTTTTGTTTCTTTCTTTTAATAGAGATAAGGTCTCACTATGTTGCCCAGGCTGGTCTCGAACTCCAGGACTCAAGGAATCCTCTGGACTCGGCCTCCCAAAGTGCTGGGATTACAGGTGTGAGCCACCACGCCTGACTGCTGAGTTAGTTTTTATGTAAGGTGTGAGGTTTAGGTAAAGTTCGTTTTTTGGTGACTTTCCTTGCTCTGTTGAGCCTGGACTTTCAACAACAACACTTTGCTGTTTCTATGCTTTATGTATTCATGCCCCCTGCAGGATTTTGTTTGAAGAAAATGTTCCACTGCTAAAATTGTTTGAAAACGTTTGAACCCCTAGAAGATGCAGACAGTCCCCCCGACTCTAATGTATTGTTAGTTCTAAGCCCTTGGGCGATGCGTGAAGCTCGGCAGCCTCTTGCCCGCCTGGAGCAAGACTGTGCCCCATCTCCTGAGGCAGGAGGTCCCCCAAGGAGAGGGTCCCCTGTGTGAGCCCGGCCTTCCCAGCCACCCTCCTCTCAGCATCTGGGGCCTCCTCCCCAGATGGGCCTCTCCCCACAGAGGGAGGGGTCCTCTGCCCAGAGGCTCACTAGTGGGGCAAGTGACACCCCTGGCCAGGGCCTGCCGGAGGAGGGAGGAGCAATTAGAGCCAGCAGCTTGGACAAGCTGGGGAGAGCTGGGGAAGCACCTGGAAGGAGAGAATGGCCTTGAGGACTTGGAAGTGAGGCTTCGAAATGCAAATTTACACAGTTGCCTCCACCCCCGGCTTCTGAGAACTGTAGCCACTCCAGGCCTGTCGCTGCAGTGGCAGAGGGCTGAGGGACAGTGACACCCCCACCCTCAGAAACACACGTGTCGAATGCACCTGGGATTAATCTCATGTCAGAAATGGTCCAGATTCCCCCATTAACGGATGTCTTCGTGCCATTCTCTGCCGTCCCTGCCAACTGAAGGTGCGTCCTGAAGGTCGCTTGTCAAAATTTCTTGTCTTAGACAAGAAAAGGCAGCTAAAAATAATACATGTGGAAGGTCTCAGCTCACATCAGTAAGATGCTTGTAAGTTTATAAAGCACATTCATCTTCTCTCTTGGGCCTCACAACCATCTGCTGAGGACATGGGTCACAGATTATTATGCCCATTTTACAGTGTGGGAAACTGAGGCTCAGAAAGGTCAAGTGGCTTGCCTTTTAACTTTTCTGTCTCTCTTCACTAGATTGGAAGCTTCAAGAGGGAGGGCTGAGGCTTGCCTTGTTTACTGTGCTGTGTCCACAGGCCTGAGCACAGCTTCCAGAACATTACTAGCTCAGTAAATACTCTGCAGGAGAGTGTAGTGATGCCCAAGGTGATAGAGCTAATCTGCAACAGACTGTGAGTCAATGTCCCTGGCAGCTCTTATTTTGGAACAAGATCTAGCAAATAGCAACAAATGACAGGAGGGAATTCGTGATAAATGGCCTAAGGCCTCCCAAGATTGGAGAGGCACCGAGACAGCCCCGATTCAGCCTCCAAGTTAAGAATGTTTTTTCCATTTGAACCCCAGTTAAGCAAATGTTATCACCCCCAACCATAAGGATTTCATTCCGCTCATCTGTGGACCTATATTACAAAAATTCTACTCAATTATTATTATTATGTTAGAATTTATCAAAAAACAATAAAGCATTTGTGAAAATTTGTTTTCTCTCTTGTTATATAAGTAGCCACAACACTAATATCCTCAGGTTTGCCTCTCGGCTCACAAAGCCTAAAATATTTACCGTCCAGGCCTTTACAGGAAAAGCTTGGAGGCCGGGCGCGGTGGCTCACGCCTGTAATCCTAGCACTCTGGGAGGCTGAGGTGGTGGGATACCTTTCGGTCAGGAGTTTGAGGCCAGCCTAAGCGAGACCCTGTCTCTACTAAAAATAAGAAAAACTAGCCAGGCGTGGTGGCATGAGCCTGTAGTCCCAGCTACTTAGGAGGCTGAGGCAGGAGGATCACTTAAGCCCAGGAGTTTGAGGTTGCTGTGAGCTATGATGATGCCATGGCACTCCAGCCTGGGAGACAGAGCCAGACTCTGTCTCAAAAATAAAAAAGAACAAAGAAAAAGCCTGGGGACCCCTACTCTCGAGGGAAGGAACCCCAGGCTTGATGCACGTTTCAGGGTGGTGGGAAGATACTCCAGATGAGGTGATGAAGAAGTGGGTGGCAGATTTTATGCCCCGGACAGGGGAGGACGGTGAGGAGGAGAGATGATGGCTATAAGGAGTGGGGGAGGAGGCTGCTATGTCCCCAAAGCCGCTATAATGATGACTGCCACTTGTAAAGCACCTGTCACGCGTCAAGGGCTTTCCACATACACCTGACATGCACGGGAAGTGTTGTCAGCGTCCTGCTTTCAGATGAGGAAACTGAGGCTGGGAAGGTTGTCTCACCCAGGGAGAGGCAGAGATAGGACCCTAACCCAAGGCTGACCAACAGGCAAGCCCAGCCTCTCTCCTGGACACCAGGCTGCCTCTGGAAGGTGGGGCTGTCGCTTTCCACCTCCCCAAGCCCTGTGGGACCTGCTCTGCTGTGTGCTGCTACAGCGGACGAGTACTTCCTAGGCGTCTGCCATGAGCCAAGCACACGGGGTCCACCAGTGAACCAAGACCCACCAGTCCCTGGGCTGCCAGAAGTCAGGAGAGTAGAGGGAGGTGACCGGAAGGGAGACTGGAGGCAGGTTCTGGAGGCTGACGATGTTTTGTTTCCAGATCTGGGGGTGCTGGTTACATGGGAGTATTCAGTTTGTGAAAATTGATCCAGCTGCACCTGTATGATACATGGGCTTGTCTATATATAAATATATATACATTATACCTCAATAAAACGTTTAAAACAAAACAAAAAATATGCCCTCGAGGAGCGTACATTCCAGTGGGCAGCTTCTGCTACCTTCAGACCCTTCTACCACGTGCCTGCCACCCAGCCATCCACCTTACAACCCAGCCACCCCGAATGTTAACTTTCCCTGCGCCAAACACACACCCTAAAATGCCATCCCATGGCAAGGCTGTGTCTCTAGAACCCACACTCACCCCTCCGTCAAACTCCTATTCACCCTACAAAGCCCTTTCCAAGGCTTCCCAGAAGCCTTCTCTGCTTGACCAATAATGAGGATGATGATGATAATACAGCAGGTGCTGTGCTTTCCATGTGTTTTTGCATTTGATGCTCACCACAGCTCTTGCGATCGGGGACTATTGTTACCAACCTCAGTTCACAGAAGTGGAAACTGAGACCCACAGAGGTTAAGAAATAAGTCTAAGGCTGAATGGTGTTTTGTTTTTTTTTTAACAGCATTAACGCAGGATTTGAACACAGGTCCTACTGATTTCAGAACCGACGATCTCAACCGCACACTCTACTGTTCCCAGAGTAAGAATGATCCTTTCACATCGTGTTCAAAAGCTTTGAATCTCCACCAGGTGCTTCACAATTACACGTCATGTAATTTTCATAACAACCCATTATTATAATGTTATTATTATTATTGTTACTATTGCTGTTTTATTGGTGTTCAGAGAGGTGAGTTAAGTTCACCAAAGTCACACATCAGGTATGTGGCAAAGCCAGATTCAATCCAGGCTTTTAGGATCCCAGAGCTTGTGCCCTTCTCTTGGCTGTGTCAAAGCTTCCCCCAGGGACTCAGTGAAACCTCAGTGTTCTCTGGGTGTGATTTGCTCCCTGGAATCCTCTGCCATCCAGATGGTGGGTTTTGGGGTTGCCATCTCTGCAACCCAATCAGATTCCCAGAGCCACCACCTTCTCCCGCCCAGCTCAGCGCAGGCTGTTCTGGGTCCTGGCACCCAATGGTTGCACAGACAATGGCGTGAGAGTGAGCAAGAACAGCCTTTGAAGATCCACCAAGTCCAAACCTGCTCTGCCTGGCGTGACCCTCCGCTGCCAGCCCGGCCATGCCAGGGGCCAGGGAGGAAACTTCAGGCAAAACCGCCACATGCAAGAGGCTGGCGTCCCAGGGCTTCTGCAGGGCGGCAGGTGACGGGCATGTACCAGGGTGTGGAGACACTGGACCTCTTCAGACAGGTAGTTCTGCTCAGAGAAAACTGGAAAACCTCCAAGTCTTCAGGAGCGGCTCGAAACACAAACCTCAACCTGAAACACAGACCTCGTTCAACCTGACCCTGAATCCTACCACGCCTCGCGTGGGAGAACGGCTCCTTTCCGAAGGAGCTCGTGAGCATGTTAAAAACAATTTCTGAATCAATGACTAAACAAATTACAGCATTCTTCTGTTTTTAGGAATATTTTTTTCAGGCTAGATTCCCAGAAGTAGAATTTCTGGGGTAAAAGGCATGACTATTTGTAATGCTCTTGATGCAAATTGCGCACCGGAAGAACAGAGGTGTCCCGTACCTGCCACAAGCAGAGCTCGGCAGGACCCTACAGGGTTCCCGGCATCAGCAATTGCATTTAGGATCCCAAACACCAAACACCCCGTATGTAACTACTCTCAACTCAGCTTTACTGAACACACGAAAGGGAGATATGTGGCCCTTAGCAGGTACTATGTAAAGGTTTTGAACCTTTTGCATATTTTAACTTATTTATGCGTGCCTCACAATGATCCTAGGAAGTGGGCACTCTTGAAACCCCCATTTTACAGACGAGGACACTGTGGCACACAGCATGAGAGGCTCGCCCCGGCAAGCGTGAGTGTAAGAGCAGGTGGCAGGTGGGGACGGGTAGATACCAGTGAGAGCTCGGAACCGTGTGGAAGGCAGGAGAGAAGAAGGTAAGGCCTGCACCCATCCTTTGGCTGCGACCCTGTAAATTAGACTAGCAAACGACAGATTAACAAGAGAAAACAACCTGAAGTTCATGAGCATCTGCCCTGCTGTCGGGGAGTCCTCCGAGATGAGTAACTCAAAGCTTTGGTTAGAACTGGGGCTTACATAACATCCTAGCAAAAGAATAATACGTTTTTAGACAAGTGACAAGACCAGGGAAAAGGACTTTGAGTTTCTAGCGTGGCAAGTTGTGGGAAGGCACATCTATGGGGGAATGAGCGGAAGGAGAGGGCTCGTTAGTCAGTCACGGTTGCTATGTAGACTCTCTGATGCCGGCCCAGGCCGATAGTCTAGAGGTGTCTCTGGGGATTAACTCTGTCCTTCCTGGTGGTTTTGTAGGGCGAGCGCCTTTGTAAATGTATGTCCTGCTCTTAGGCAAGCTGGGAAGGGCTGGGAGCTTTTCTTGCATCTGCTTCTTCTCAGTTGCCTTCAGCTCAACCCGATCCTTATGCCAAAGTGGCATATTTCAGGGCAGCACATTCTGCCACCATTTGTACGAGTCTGGGAGTCTAAGAGGCTCCAGAGATGCTGGGCCCAGAATAGGTGGGAGGGATTTGCAAGAGGAAGGGCTTTGCTCAGGCCAAGGGGACAGGGAGGGCTGTCCCATCTCCATGATCTCATCCACTGCCTTGCTGGAAGGTTCTTTCTAGAGAATGTTCCTGCCTCAGGGGCCCAGTACCCTTCAGTTATGAAGCTCCTACATTCTCTGTTAGAGAAGTCATCTACGGCCCACCCCTTCTCTGGAACCAATTCCTCCTATTTTTCCTCTTGGCCCTTAATATCTACTGCCACAAGAGGTCCCTTGGGACTTACCTTCAGCCCACAGAATTTCAAACACTCAGAAAACCCGAAACTGAAAACGTTTGCTCTGTCCGTTCCTTGCTGGTGAGAAGTGCTTACGTGTCTGGCTCCAGAGCAGCCTGCGGGGGGTCAGAGTCGGCTCCCCTTTCCAAGCTGCTCTGAGCTACTGTACTTGTCCGTGCCTCACTTTCCTCTTCTGTAAAATGGGGGTAATTAGTTCCCGACCTCAAAGACGTCCTGTGAGTATTCAGTGAGATAATATCTGCGAAGCACTTCACGCGCAGCCTGCCTGGCACACAAGGGCTCTTCCCTCATCCGCTTGTGAATTCCATGACCACCCTCCCATCCTGTGGGAAAACGTGCCAACAATGCTCACAAAGCACATGTTGGGTTTCCTGCCATTCTGTGAGCACCTTTTGTTATGAAAAACACAACTACGGTTCATCTGCTGTGTTCCACAGAGAGGACGTTTTTTCATTCTTTTAAACTTTACTGTGGCACGACTTACACATAATAAAATGCACACATGTAAAACGTGCAGTCCCATGACCTTTGAGAAATGTGTACACTCATATAACTGTCACCTCAGTACATAACACGGAGCACGTCCATGACCCGAGGACGTTCTTTAGGGCCCCTTTGCTGTCATTCATCTCCCATCCTCCTCCCCCAGAACCAGGCAGCCTATGTTCTGATTTCTACTACCGCAGTTCAGTTTTGCCTGTTCTAAAACTTTACATGCCTGGAATCCTCCACAGTGTATTCTATACTAGGTATTCTTTTGCTCCACAAACTTTTTTTTGAGACAGTCCACTCTGTTGCCCTGGGTAGAGTGCATTGGTGTTATCATAGCTCACTGCGACCTCAAACTCCTGAGCTCAAGCGACCCGCCTCAGCCTCCCAGAGTGCTAGGATTACAGGCGTGAGCCACTGCGCCCGGCCCAGCAAAATGTTTTTGAGATTGATTCAAATATGATGCTGTGTGTCCAATATCATAGTTCATCCCTTCTCATTGCAAAGAGTTTTTAGCTGCACACAGTGTAGGGGGGGAAGCTGGGACCCCCTGTAACAAAAGACAGGTTAATAAGAGAAAAACTGAAGTTTATTAAAATGTCTACCCTAGGCTGGGTGCCTGTAATCCCAGCACTTTGGGACGCCGAGGTGAGGTGGGAGGATTGCTTGAGGCTGGGAGTTTCAGAGCAGCCTGGGCAACACAGCCCAGTCTCTACAAAAAAAAAAAAAAAATATTAGCCAGGCGTGGTGGTGTGCACCTGTAGTCCCACCTACTTGGGTGGCTGAGGCAGGAGGAGCACTTGAGCCCAGGTGTTTGAGGCTGCAGTGAGCTATGATGACACCACTGCACTCTAACCTGGGTGACAGAGAGAGACTCTGTCTCTAAAAAAAAAAAAGGAGATGTCTACCTTATCTTTTCTTCTTCTTCTTCTTCTTCTTCTTCTTCTTTTTTTTAACGTGGGAGATACCCAGAGAAGTAAATCTCTGAGAGGTGGCTTTGAATTCTGGCTTAAATACCACCATCAATTGACTTAAAGAAAGAAGTGTGTGGTGGGAGGCAGTTAGTTACGGGGAGACCCCCAGGATAAGCACAGAATGCAGGGGTTTGTTATGCAGATTCAGGTTGGTGTCTTCTCCATTGATAAGAGTTTCTAGTGAATTAGAGTCATGCTTCTCATCCTGGTACAGAGAGGGAGACACAAACAGAGATTTCCTTTATACATGTAAATTCCCTTACAAAAGAGTAACTCCTACTCTGTTTTCAGAACTTCTCCCGTGTCTGCAGTTTCTCAGAATAATCAGCTCAGAATAATCCTTATGCCAATGAGGCATATTTTGGGGTGGCATATTCTGGTCTCCTACAACAGTTTTCCACTCTGTAGGAATATATTAATAACGCAATTTGTTTATCCATTCTCCTACTGGTGAACATTCGGATTCTTTCTAGTTAGGGGCTGTTATGAGTACAGCAGCTGTGAATATCCACGCAACAATCTTTAGTAGGCACATGTTATCAGTTCTGCAAATATCTAGGGGTGAGATTGCTGGGTCTTATGGTAAGTGTATGTTTAACTTTAGAAGTTCAATGCCCTATCCATGTGCCACAGAGCCAGGTAGTGTATGTTTAACTTTATAAGAAATTGACAAACTATTACCATATTACATCCTCACCAGCAAATTATGAGCATTCTACTGGCTCCTAATCCTCTACAACACTTGATATTGTAAGTCTTTTTAATTACAATCACTCTGGTTGAAATGATTGTGATTTTAATTTGATCATTGTGATTTAATTTGCATTTCCTTGATGACTGGTGATACGTGCTTATGGGCATTCCTATATATTTTGTTTTATGAAGTGTCTGTTCAACTGTTTTGCCCATTAAAAAAATTGGATTGTCTTTTTACTGTTGCGTTATAAGGGTTCTTTACATATTTAGATATAAGTCCTTTGTCAGATAAAGTATTGTGAATATGTTCTCCCATACAGTGGTTTGCCTTTTTATTTTTCTAAATGGTGACTTTTGTATATTGCAGAAGTTTTTAAATTTAATGAAATCCAATTTCTAAGTTTTTTTCCCTTTTTTAAAAAATTTTTAAGACAAGGTCTCACTCTGTTGTGAGATCATAGCTCACAGGAGCCTCAAACTCCTGGGCTTAAGCAGTCCTCCCACCCTGGCCTCCCAAAGTGCTGGGATTACAGGCAGGATCCAATGTGACAGATCCTAATTTTTTTCTTTTTAAGGGTATACTAACCGTTTTTGGTGTCCTAAGAATTCTTTACCACTCTCAAAGTCACAAAGATTTTCTATTTTTCTTTTAAAAATGTTATGGTGCCTGCAATCCCAGCACTTCAGGAGGCCCAGGTAGGAGGATTGCTTGAGGTAAGGAGTTTGAGGCTAGCACCGGTAACATAGCAAGATCCCGTCTCTCCGCAAACTAAGAATTAAAAAATATCCAGGCATGGTGGTGTGTGCCTGTATTCCTAGCTACTTGGGAGGCTGAGGCAGGAGGATCACTTGAGCCCAGGAGTTTCAGACCAGCCTGGGCAACATAGTGAGACCCTATCTATAAGAAAATAAAAATTATCCGGGTGTGGTAGCATGTACCTGGAGTCCTAGCTACTTGGGAGGCTGAGGCAGGAAGATCACTTGAGCCCAGGAGTTTAAGGCTGCACTGAGCTATAATTGCACCACTGCACTCCAGCCTGGGTGCCAGAGAGTGAGACCCTGTTTCGAAAACAAACAAACAAACAAATTCTTTTTTTGTGTAAGGTGTGACAAGGGTTCAGGCTCATTTTATCCCCATAGGGATATCTGGCTGTCCCACTACCCTCTGTTGCACAGAACGTAACTGTGATGGGTTAATTTTTTTTCCTTGTAGCTAGGATTATAGGCATGTGCGATTGTGCCTGGCTTTTTTGAGACAGAGTCTGGCTATGTTGCCCAGGCTGGTCTTGACCTCCTGGGATCAAGTGATCCTCCTCCCTCAGCCTCCCACGAGACAGTTAATTGTATGTGTCAACTTGGCTGGGCCACAAGGTACCCAGACATTTGGCCAAACATTATTCTGGGTGTGGCTGTGAGGGAGTTTCCAGATAAAATTAGCACTGGAGGTGGTAGACTGTAAAGGGGTTCAGAGTATGCCACCCCAAAGTACCCCACTCTGTCATGCGGATTATTTTGAGCTGAAGGCAACTGAGAAAAAGCAGACATAAGAAAAACTCTCTTCCCTCCCTGTCTCTACCAGGGAGGACAGGGGGATTCTTAATTCCCGGCACCTCTAGACCAGGGGCCAGACACCTTAGGCCAGTGAAGGCACCGGAAGAATCGACATAACAAACCTGCTGAAACAACATTTATCCTCCATTACTTTCCCCAAGTATTCACCTTCCCACACTTTGCCACCCCTGAAAGCCCAAACCCTCCTTCCTTTGTCTTGTTGCCTCTCTGCAAAGTCATCGTTCTTTTGTGAGATGCTATGTAAGCCCCACATCCTGGCCACCCCCTTCATTACCCAACACTGAGGTTCTCCCAGGGGCATGGGCCCTGCACCAGCAAGCTGTAAGAAATCTCTGTTTGATTTTCACTTGTTAACATAAAATAGCTTTTGTCAGTCTAATTTGCAGGGCCCCAGCTGGAAAACCTAGAAGGGTAGAAGGAAAAAGTTTTTATTTCTCAACAATTGAATAAAGCAGATTGTCCTCTCTAATGTGGGTGGGCCTTATCCCATTAGTTGAGGGCCTGAATAGATCACAAAGGCTGAGGAAGAGGCCACTCCTGCCTGACTGCCCTTGAGCTGGGACATTGGTTTTTTTCCTCCCTTTAGACCTGAACTGAAATGTCAGCTCTTCCTGGGTCTCAAGTCTGCCGGCATCTGGACTGGAACTAGACCGTGGGCCCTCCTAGGTTTAGAGCTTGCTAACTGCAGATGTGGACTTATAATCACATGAGTCAATTTCTTATAATAAAGAATCAGATATTTCTTATTTGTCCTGTTTCTCTCGTGAAGCCTGATACAATCTCTTTCCCATTAAATTACACCGGTGCCTCTGTCAAAAAACAGTGGACGATATAAGTGTGCATCGATCCTTTTGCAGTAAGCATGATGACTGGGTTTTCACTCTCATGTGTGAGATGTGCTTCCCTCGAACCTTGTCATCACACTGGCACCTTACCTGTCTGATGTGAAAAAAAAGTGCATCCATTTCTGTACTGTCTACTCAGTTGCGTTTGTTTATGTCTCTATCTTTCTGCCATATTGTCTTCATTACTGCAACTTAATATCAAGTGTTGAAATCTGGTAGGGCAAGTTCTCCACTTTAGCTCTTTTTCAAAACTGTTTTGGCTATTACAGGTTCTTTGCATCACTTTACAAATTTTAGAATCAGCTTGTCAGTTTCTACAAAGAAATAGTCTGCTGGGATTTTATTAAAATTGCATGGAATCTATACATTAATTTTGGAAGAACAAACATCTAATTCATGAACATGGTATATCTCATCATTTATGTTTTTAATTTACTCCAGCAGTTATCTTAAATTTTCAGTGAAGAGAGCTTGCATGCTTTTATTAAATTGATTCCTAAGTATTTGTTTTTAATATTGAAAATATGATTTTTAAATTGTATTTTCAAAATTTTTAATACATTGACCTTCTGCAACTTTGCTAAATTTGCTTATTAGCTTTAGTGGGTTTTTTCTAGATTACTTAGGATTTTGTATTAGACAATCATGTCATCTGTAGAAAGACAAAGTTTCACTTCTTTCTTTCCAATCTCTATGCCATTTATTTCTTTTTCTTACCTTATTGCATTGGCTAGAACCTATGGTATAATACTGAATAAAAGTGAGGAAAATAGACATCTTTTCCATATACCCAATCTTACGGGGGAAGTATGATGTTAGCTGTAGGTTTTCTACAGCTCATCTTGGAATGAGGAAGTTTCCCTTTGGTCCTAGATTTGTAAGAGTTTTTATCATGAATTAATGTTGAATTTTGTCAAATGCTTTTCTGCATCTATTGAGAGAGTGATATTATTTTTCTCTTTTATTTCCATTCATGTGGTGAGTTACACTGATTGATTATTAAATGTCACATCAACTTTGTGTTCCTGAGATAAACTCTACTTGGTCATAATTGGTATTATGTCTTTTTTAGGTATTGCTGGATTCAATTTGCTAATGTTATTATAAAGTTTTTGAGACTATGTTCATGAGGAATATTAGTCCATAATTTTCTTTCTTCCAATGTCTGTGAGTACAGGTGAGCAGAAAATGGCTTCCCTTCATCCTCTTTGACTGGGCTACCTATTAAGTTGACCTAAGACAGATTAACAGGAGAAAACCATATTTAATTATGTTCATACACATGCAAGTCCTACAAAATATGAGACTTGAAGAAGGGTTAGATGATTGAAGTTTGTATAGCACCCTGAGCTACAGAAAGGAATAGGAGCTTGGGGCTTCTATGGGGTGGTGGGATATAAGTTATGGGAAGGGGAGGGGAGGAAATGTACGGTGAATAAAGGTGGTCTCGTTATGCAGGTAAAAAGTCTCTTAGGTCATAACCTTGTCTTGGAGCAGCCTTCAGAATAGGTGATAGTCTGCCTGGGCTGTCAGCCTCCACTCTCCTGTGTTAACCTTCCTGGTTCCAAAGATTCCTGGGGAGGAGATTCGTGACAATTGAGTTCCTTTGGGGGATCCCTTATTAGGCAGGTAAGGGGAGTTCAGAGAGCCTCTGCCTGCGTATCAAAGAATTATATTTTTGGGTGGTACCAGGTTTCGCATCAGTGTTATGCTGGCCTCCTCTTTATTTCCTAGGCATTTATTTCTTCCTTAAATGTGGCATTTACCAGTGAAATCATCTGGGCCTGCAGATTTCTTTGTGAGAAGATTTTTTTTTATTACAAACTCAAGTTTTAAAGTAAACATAGATGTATTTAGATTTTCTATTTTTTAAATTCAGTATTGGCAAATTGTGTTTTTCAAGGGATTTGTGTATTTCATCTGAGAGGCTTTTTCTTTCTTTCTTTTTAAGACAGGGTGTCACTGTGCTGCCCAGACTGGAGAGCAGTGGCTACTCCCAGGTGCTGTCCCACTACCGCTCAGCACGGGAGTTCTGACCTGCTCCATTTCCATGGGTCGGTTCACCCCTCCTTAGACAACCTGGTGGTCCCCTCTTCCTGGGAGGTTATCATATTGATGCCGGACTTAGTGCAGACGCCTGACTGGCATAGGCCCCCACAACCCAGAACTCCCGGGCTCAAACAATCCTCCTACCTCAGCCTCCCAAGTAGCTGGGACCACGGGCACTTGCCATGGTGCCCGGCAAAAGTTTCTGATGTCTATAGGCTCTGTAGTGCTATCTTTTCATTGTTGACATCAGAAATTTGTGTTTTCAGTTCTTTTTATTCTTGATTAGTCTTGCTAGGGGTTTATCAGTTTTACTAATCTTTTCAAAGAGCCAGCTTTTGGTTTTGATCATTTTTCTCTTTTTCTGTCTGTTTTCTAATTCATTGATTTCTGGTGTTTATTATTTCTTTCCTTTTACTTATTTTGGGTTTAATTTTCTGTTGTTTTTCCTAGCTTCTTAATATAACCATTTCTAATATAACCATTCTATTCTATTCTAACCATTAAAATGTTCCTATAAGTACTGCTTTAGCTGGATGGAGCCCACCAATTTTGATATGTTGTATTTTCATTTTCAGTTCGAAATATTTTCTAACTTCCTTTGTGATTTCTTCTTTGACTTGTGGGTTATTTAAAGACGTCATTTAATTTCCAAATATTTGGCTGATCTGTTTGGTTTTACGCTTTGCTAGGGCAGACCTGTGCAAGGGGCGGTGGTTCCCAAGCCTCTCTAGCGCAGCGTGATTTGATTTGCAAAGGCTGTCTCCCCTGGGGGTGTTGGGTGGGGTCTTATCTGGGCTTGGTTTTAGGCTTTCTTAGGGCAGATCCAGAGGAGGCCTTAGTCTAGGGTGTGGTCCTTACTGCTAGGGAGGGGCCTTTCTAGTGTCTCTGCTGGAAGCCCCGGGTTACCGGGTGGGGGAGGGGGGGTCTTGTCCGTTTTGGCACTGCCAGACTTCTGGGATCTATTTCACCCTCAACCTGAAGCACGTGCTCTCTGGTGGGCCTGGGCTCATCTTCCCCCGTGCATGTGCAGCCCATCCGTTAGTCAAGGACTCGCAGAGGACACCCTCCTCTCCCCTGCCAGACATTAGGACCCCCATCTGCATAGATTGCCCCTTTCTGGCACCGTGCCCCACCATTTCCAGCCATTTCTGGTGCCCCCAATGCCGACTCTGCCTTCTCAGCTCAGCAGGATCACGGGGCTCTGCCTGGACTTGAGCTCACGGTGCAATGGTTAGGAAACTGTCCCCAGGAAGAAGGGACGGAGGGGGAAGGGGAGCTTAAACCTTACGAGCTTCTCTCCTCTCAGGGGCCCCAGGCTCGTCCTGCCTGGGGCTGGATGCCTAAAGACTGTTGCTCTTGTATTTTGTCAGTTTCTGTTGCTTACGATGGATGGGAGGGGGATGGGAGGGCTGGCGCGGTAGCGGGCGCTCCACGGACTCTGCGCGAAGGTCGCCGTCCTCGCTATGATGATGTTTCTTGAAAGTCCTTTTCCAACACGAAAACAATACAGAGGAGGAGAAGTGGAGAAACACAAGACAGGAGGGTGGGGGAAGAGAGGTCCGACAACCCATGGCTCACGTTGCTCGCAGCACCTTCTAAGAGCCATTAAAGCGTAGTGCCGCGTCTCGCCGCAAGGGGCTCCCGCGAGCTGAAGCTGGTAAGGGACCGTGAACTTGGCGCGGCTGATGACCCAGGCCCCTCCTGGACCTAACTGAGGACATTTTCCTGACCGAGGAACAGTGGGATTTGTTTTACCAAACGACGAAAGAAAAATAGCTCAGAGCAGCTATGCCAAATTTATCAGGCCCAGAGAGACGAATGTGGCTTCTCTCACCGCCCCCCATTCCTGGGGGCAATTGTTTAAGGGCATTTTTGTTCCGGACCAGCTGCCTCATCCATTATCTTCAGGCTACTGGAATTTGTGTTACAAAGAACAATGGATAGCCAATCTAGAGTTGGTCATTTTAATGTAAATTTTTGGAAAACCATTTCGGAAATGCCTCTTCCTTTTTCCTGAAAAACCTACCACTGCTAATTGGAGTGTATGTTCCGGGCAACTGGCATCTACGCTCCCGGGGTGGCCGTCCTGGAGCTTTGGGCTTGAACGAGCTCTACACTTAAGCACATTTTCCAACTGTCCCGAGCACTGGTATCCCGGGCTGCATTCACACAGCACCACGGATGGGATGTCCACTTTTCGGCATTGAACCCCAATTCCCCCCCTGACTCTGCCCTCAGGAACCACGTGGTGTTTCTCTGCAGCCCCAGATTTCCTTCCCCGGGCCAGCTAGTAGACTTCAGCTTGGTCCTGTTTTCTCTTTGGTGGCCTTCATTTTTTGAAACCTAAACACAGCCCGTTACCATTTGGGCTTATGGTGGTTTGGGGGTGACCTTTTAGGGGCGGGATCAAAGGAGCAGCTGCTAAACCTCATGTTCCCATAGCTGCCAGTCTGGGTCTTGGGATACAATTTTAGTTCCTGCCCTCAAGGAAATTAAGTGCTAAACATAGGTCGTTTTGGGGTCAGAAAAAAAGGTTGCAAACAAAGGCCTGCTGTTTTGAGAAATCATCATAATTAGAGCTACCATTTCTTATGCTTTTTCCTGGGGCAGTTGAGTACACAAACACGCATTATTTTATTCCTTCTTCGGAAGTGGGCGTGGATGCCTCCAGCAGAGGGAGGCTCAGAGAGGTGAATTGATTGGCTTTATTTAGCTCACACAGCTGGGATGTGCTGAGCCTTGATGATAATGGTAATATTATCATAGGTAGCAGATATTGAGCACTGACTAGATGCTGGAGCAGTTTTGAGTACTATACTGTGCATATTGACAACCTAAAGTAAGTGACTGAGGCAAAAATCTCAATCAATGGAGATCGATTACGTCAAAGTTGAGGACATGCCCAGGAAAAACATAAACCACAGACAAATTTGCCGCTGTTTTTCCGAAAAGGAATTTGAAAATTTCAATATTTAAGGGGAGTGGGGGATACAGAAAGGAAAAAAAATGCAGGGGGTGCTGGATAGTGAGACAAAATGGTTACAGGCTTGTGAGATCCAAGACAATCTGCATTTTACCCAAGATGAGGCAAATGTTAGTAGAGAAAGAGGGAGTAAATGAAGCTCCAATTATGTAGCTGTCCCTGGGTGGGTGGAGGAATGTTGGATCCTGTCTTGTCTCTTGCACCTGGAAGGTAAACTTGTAATTCGTTATTAGTGTGGAATTGAACAGACTTTAGTTTTAAGAGCTAGACTTAGCTTGCAGACCTGAAGTTACAATTTGCATATCTTTGTTTCTGGGAGGGTAGCCGGGAATGTCCTTACTGAATGACCTGTGGGGACAGTCCTTCACAGGGCCTGAGGCTTTTACCTACCTGCCCTTCCCCGTGAAGAGTTGGGGGGTGGTCCTGAGATTTTTAATTTCTTTTGTGTTATATATGTAATTCTATGTAATTTTCATCATAGCAATTTTGTGATGTGCAGACTTAGGGCCTGGGTTTTGAAAT
Organism: Varecia variegata; assembly: GCA_028533085.1. Taxonomy (NCBI): domain Eukaryota; kingdom Metazoa; phylum Chordata; class Mammalia; order Primates; family Lemuridae; genus Varecia; species Varecia variegata. The sequence goes on along the minus strand of CM052444.1, from coordinate 97,741,992 downwards.
GACCCCACCTGCTCGCAGGCAGGGGCTGGAACAGGGAGACTCTGGGATTCCGCTCCCATCCCTGCAGACAGCCTGTCTCTAATGAGAATGGCGCAGGCCTTAGAAACACCTGCAGGCCCATTTCTTCTCTGAGGCAGGCCCAGAACCTCAGCGAGTCTCCTAACAACCTTGCTGAGGGCCCGCAGGCCCTCCATGGTGCGGCTGTTATCTTCTGGCAAAGCCAGAGGGATCTCTTGCACTCCCGGTTCACAGGTACTTGCAAGTTTAGCCACAATCTCTACAAGGACTGGTGAAAACATCAGGCCACCCTAGTAGAATTTTATGTCTGCTCTCTCATTAAGGGAAGTCTTAGGCTTTTTGGAAACAGCTTTTTCTACCTTCCACTTCCTTCAGGCTAGCTGTGAAGCCTTTGGTCTCCTATCCCTCCCTTTTTAAAATGGGATCTTTCTTTCCCACTCCCCCCGCTTTTCTATTTTTAATTTTATCTAGTTATGGTAAGAACACTTAACATGAGATCTATCCTTTTGCATTGTGAGATCTACCCTCTTAAATAACTTCAGTATACAGTACATCATTGTTCACTACGGATACAATGTCGTGCAGCGGAGCTTTAGAGTTTACTCACCTGCCTAACTGAAATGTTCTGCCCTTTGATGACAACTCCCCGCTTCCTCCTCCTCCCAGCCCCTGGCAACCACCATGCCACTCTTTGAGTCTATGAATGAGACTATTTTAGATACTTCATGTAAGTGGGATCATGCAGCATTTGTCTTTGTGACTGTCTTGTTTCACTCGGCATAACGTCCTCAAGGTTCATCCGTGTTGTCGCATATTACAGAATTTCCTTCTTTTTGAAGGCTGCCTAGTATTCCGTTGTATGTGTAGACCACATTGTCTTTATACGCTCATCTGTCCATGGACTTTCACGTTGTTTCCACGTCTTGGCTATTGTGAATAACGTGTCAGTGAGTATGGGAGTGATAATATCTCTTTGAGATCCTGATTTTAATCCCAGAAGTGGGATTGCTGGGTCATAGGGTAGTTCTGTTTTTAATTTTCTGATGAACCTCCATACTGTTTTCTATAGTAGCTGCGCCATTTTGCATTCCCTCCAACAGTGTGCAAAGATTCCAATTTCTCCACATCCTTCCCCACACTAATTGTCTTTTGTTTTCTGGAGAATAGCCATTCCAATGGGTGTGAGGTGATAGCTCATTGTGTGTTTTTTGTTTGTTTGTGTGTTTTGAGACAGAGTTTTGCTCTGTTGCCCTGGCTAGAGTGCACTGGTGTCAGCCTAGCTCAGCAACTTCAAACTCCTGAGCTCAAGTGATCCTCCTGCCTCGGCCTCCCAAGTGCTAGGATTACAGGCATGAGCCACCGTGCCTGGCCTCTCACTGTGGTTTGATTTGTGTTTCCCTTATGTTTAGTAACATTGAGCATTTTTTCCTACATCCATTGGCCATTTGTATGTCATCTTTGGCCTCTCATTTTTTTCCTTAAGACTCTTTTCATTTAGACTTACATTTCATTTTTTAAGATGGTTAACATTTACGCACAGCGAGATGCATGGATCTTAAGGTATAGTGCCATCAGTTTTGACAAATTTATACAATTGTAGAAGCCACACCTCTGTCAAGGTAGAGAACATACCCATTACTCCAGAAAGTTCTCTCAGTACCTTCTCTCCCTCCTGCTCCCGGAGACAAGGGCAGTCACTGGATCCCAAGCCAAGGCACAGGACAGCTGCTTGGTGCCTCGTGCGAGTGCTCCAGGGCTCTAGGGTAGAGGGACACCCAGTCTTAGCCCTCACTGAGCTCCCCAGCAGATGAGGGAACAGGTGACTTCACAGGGTGGGGACCCAGGAATGAGAGAAGCTGGTGCGAGACGAAGAGATAGCCCAGCAGAGGGCTTTCCAGCCATGGCGGGGATGTGGTAGGTGAAGGAGCTCAGGAAACTCCACCCCAGAATATGACTCCTCGGTGTGAAGAGTATTTTTGAATTGAAGGCCCTTAGAGAGCAACAGCATTGGGAGGGGCTTTCCCTCCTTCTGCATAAACCAGAGGGACCCAGGGAAAGGAACAACTGGCTTCCTTTCCACTCCCTGTTTTCTCAACATAGTGCAGGCGAGAAGATGGAGAACTCGACCACACCTGGCCCAAATCATTTTAAATATCATACCTGTCTCTCAGGTTATTTTACAAGTCAGTCCTCTTCCCCCATCCATTCATCCTCCCTAGCAACCATTTATTGCCCCCAAATAGAATTTCCTGTATTCCTCATTTCCCCTCCCCTCTGAAAGGAGGGTATGTACGTTTCTGGACTCCATTGGGTCATCGCTCTGTGATTCTCCCCACGGTAAATAAACCGTTTCTGAAAGATCTGAAACATCAACTCACAATAAAGCAGATTAATAAGAGAAAGCGGTAGGTGTGTGTGTAAACGCAACCATGACATGTGCTATTAAAGGGAAAAAATTGCACTGGACACTTGTTAAAAATGTTAAGCAAGATTTTATTCAAGACTATTACAATAGTGGAGAGAGATTAAACTCAGATATGAATATCATACAGACAGCCAGGAATTTATAGCTGTAGGGGAAGAAAACATTTTTTTCCAACTGCCCATCATAGCTTCTCCGGCAGGGACCCTGTAAATTGGGCTGACAAAAGGCAGATTCACAAGAGAAAAACAAACAAGTTTTTTTAAACATGTGCATCCCACATACACATGGTAGCACTCAGATGGGTAACTCAAACTTTGGTTAGAACTTGGGCTTCTGTAGCATCTTAACAAAAGAACGATACATTTTTAGAGAAGTGGCAAGGCCAAGGAAAAGGACTTTGAGTTTGTAGAGGTGTCTCTGAGGATTAATTTTTGTTCTCCCTGGTGGTTTTGGAGGGTGTAATTTAGTTTTGTAAAGTCATGTCTTGCTTTTAGGCGGATAGGGGAAGGCAGAGAGCTTTTCTGGTATGACTTCTTCTCAGTTGCCTTCAGAGCAACCTAATCCTCATACCGAAGTGGCATGTTTTGGGGTGTCACATTCTGCCACCTATTAATGGAAAAAGACCTAAACTCTGTAAAATAATTTAAAGCGGTTTATTCTGAGCCGGATATGTGTGACCAGCCCGGAGCACGTGGCCTCAAGAGGTCCTGAGGAAATGTGCCCGGTAGCTGAGTAACAGTTTGGTTTATATGGATGCAGGAATTACACGAGACCCTAAGTCAGTATGTGGGAGCGAGTAAATTGGTTTGGCCCCAAAGGGCCGGATATCTGGATATCTCAAAGCCGGACATCACTTGAAACTCAAGTGATCTGTGGAGCAAGTTGATGGCCTGCAGGTGTGGTTTAAGCGTTGCCTTGCACGGCCTTAGGCCTGTTAGTGAGTTACAGAGGATGTCTCCAAGAAGGGAGAGGGGCACAATGAGGCAGTCTGACCTCCCTTCTCATGGCCAGCAACTCAGCTTTAGGGTATTTCTGGGGTCTTCTTGGCCAAGAGGGGGTCCATTCAGTCAGCTGTGGGGGCTTAAGATTTTATTTTAGTTTGCACACTCTACATAGCCAAGGAGCAGAGTGAGGGAGGTGAATAGTTTCACTCTAACAGTGCCCCTGCCGGTTGGGAGAGGTAGGACTCACCTGATTTACTTGCCATGCATTTGCCCGTGACCCAGACCTGGGAGACAGACCGGGTACGTTTTCACAAATGAGGGAAGGGGTGGCCCCATTTGCAAATTGTTTTGATGCAGGGTGCTTGGAGGTAGAGATAGGAGGAGGGGAAGTTGAACGGGCAAAAGTCAAAGGGAAGCACTTGTTCAGAGTTAAGGTGAAGGTCTCAGAATTAATTTGACCTTGCTTTCCTTGGGCACATGCCCTGGCGTGCCATTCTTCCAAAAGCCACCTGTTGGAAGTACAGGTATCCCATTGACAAATATTTACTGAGCACTGACTGCAGCAGTCCCTGCTTCAGACATTGGGAATGCAGCAGTGAGCAAGTCTGGTAAGGGTCCTGCCCTCGTGGGGCTTCCATTCTAATGGGGGAAGACAGTCATTGAACAAAATAAGGAAGTGAACTGTGGCTCTGGGAGGGAAGCATGCCACAACGGGGAAGGGTACAGCTGCAGACAGGGGTGTGGGCAGAGGCAATTTCACTGGGAAAGAGGCATTCAGAGGGAAAGCAGGTGCAAAGGCCCTGTGGCAGGGGGCTGTGGTGTTGAGGCTACAGAGGCAAAGAAGCCAGTGTGGCTGGAGAGGAGTGAAGGAGGAGACGGGATGAGGTGAAGGATGAGGGGTAAGGGATGCAGGGCCTTCTACTCCCAGGGTGCACTGACAGAGGAGGGCATGACTTGTCTTACTTTTTTTTTTTAATTTTTATTTTTTGTAGAGACAGCGTCTTGCTATTATGTTTCCCCAGGCTGGTTTTGAACTCCTGGCCTCAAGTGATCCTTCCACCTCAGCTTCCCAAGGTGCTGGGATTACAGGCGTGAGCCACCCTGCTGGCCTCTTGCTTTTTAATGGGATGCTTGCTTTGTTTGTTGTGTTGAGAAGGGGCTGAGGGAGGGAGCAGGGACGTGGTCTGGGAGACCAATGTGAAAATCCAAGCAGGAGGTGAGGACAGTTTGCTCAGGATGTGGATAGAGAAGGCAAGGCGGTGAGAAATGGTTGTATCTGAGATTTATTTTGAAGGAGGAGCCATTAGGGCTCACTGGTTGTGGGGTGTGGGGACGCCACAGTTTTTAGCCTAAGCAATCAGAAGTCTGAATAATGGCCGTCAGTGCAGAGGGGAAGACAGAGGGACCCGCCGTAGGGGAAGCAGCTTGGCGGTGTGCTTGGGAGCTCCATCTGGGATGCGGGGATGCGAGATGCCCTGGGACATCCCGGTGAGGAGGCGGAGCAGGCAGTTGGCTCTCTGTGTCAGGAGAGGTCTGGCCTGGAGATACAAATATGTGAGTCGTCTCCTTCAGGGAAGGTAAACTATTTAAAGCCTTGAAACTTGCCTAGGATCTTCTAAGGAGTATCGTGGACAATAGCACTGGAAAGCCCCTTATGGCTCCTCTGGTCCCAGGCTCACTTTGCACAGAGAAAAAAGCAGAGGCCCAGAGAGAGGAGGATACTGGCTGCTATGGACTGAAAGTTTGTGTTCCCCCCAAATTCAGGTGTTGAAATTTACTCCCAATGTGATGGCCTTAGGCGGTGGGGCTTTGGCAGGTGATCAGGTCATGAGGCGGAGTCCTCACGAATGGAATTAGTGCCCTTGTAAAAGAGAGCCAGCCTTCCCTGAGAGTTCCCTCGCCCCTTCTGCCGAGTGAGGACAGAGTGAGAAGGCACCAGCCATGAACCAGAAGGAGGATCCACACCTGACTACGAATCTACCAGCACCGTGGTCTTGGACTGCCCAGCCTCCAGAACTGTGAGTTATAAATTCCTTTTGTTTATGGCATTTGGTTAGAGCAGCCTGAACTGACTAAGACGCTGGCCCAGGGTCACACGGCCAGCTGGTGGCAAAGTAAGGATAAGACTTTGACACCCCAGTCGCCAAGACTGGCGCCCATTCCTGCCACCCGGTTTGTTTTTGCATATTTTTAATGATGAATAAGGCTCCCATTGCTCAACACTTGCCATTTGGCCACCAGGGTAAGCTCATGAGGTCCTCACATGGAGAGCTGAGATGCCATCTCCATCGCATGGCTGGCGGGGGCTTTCCACTTGGGAGTCCGGACTCATAGTCTGGTGCTCTCGGCTCTCCAGCTCCCTCTCTGCACCGCCTCCTCCAGGAAGCCAGCTCAATCCAATGTTTCGTGCCTGGAGCATCCCTGGACTTTCATTTGTCCTCTTCCCATCTCACCAGACTCGGGTTCTGGGAACCCAGTGCTTGGGTCTTTGCCACTTTGTGTCCCGAAGCTCAGAACTCGGCACCTGGTAGGAATCACCTTGCAGGAGGGGCGTTTGGGTCTGTGAGCGGCTTCTGTAGGAAGAACCTCCCCCGGGGCAGGATGCTGGTGCGTTGCCAGCCCGTAACCTACCCCAGGCCTAGCCTCGCACTGGGGACCTGTGAGTGACCCAGGGAAGATTTGGAAGGTGATGATCAAGGGCTCCGGCCCACCTACCTGGTCTTGGTTCATGCTCCGCATTCGTGTCTTTGAGATGACACATCTGCAGCTGGCGGGGAAAAGAAAAGCTGCCCAGCACCCTCCCCACCCAAAGGCCAGGGTTTGGATTCGAGGACAGGGATTTTTGCCTCTCATCATGGATACTCCCCAATAAGCTCCCTTCCATGAAGGACTGTTGTTTGTTTGTTTTTGGAGACAGAGTCTCCCTCTGTTGTCCCGGCTAGAGTGCAGTGTCATCATCATAGCTCACTGCAAACTCCAAATCCTGGGCTCCTGATCCTCCTGCCTCAGCCTCCTGAATAGCTGTACTACAGGCGCATATCACCATGCCCAGCTAATTGTTCTATTTTTAGTAGATACAGGGGTCTCGCTCTTGCTCAGGCTGGTCTTGAACTGGTGAGCTCAAGCGATCCTCCCGCCTCGGCCTCCCAGAGTGCTAGGATTACAGGCGTGAGCCACCGCGCCCGGCCAAGACTGTTCTTTTTGCTAAAGAATTTTCCTTCTCACTTAGGTTCTGAAAATCACCATCTTTCCCGGGTCTGCAAACAGCCTTTGCCAGTGTCCTTGGGCGAATGCAGGGTTTCTGTGGTGCTGCTCACACTTGGGGCTGGATCACTCTTTGTGGTGGGGGCTGCTCTGTGCATTGTAGGGGCCAGTAGCACCCCTTCTTCCAATTACAAAAACCAAAAATACCTCCTGACATTGACAGATGTCTCCGGGGGGCAAAATCGCTGCCCCCTTTCCAGTTGAGAACCACTGAGTTACTGGAAAGAATTGTTTTCAGCTGTGGCGGGCGGAGCTGGGCCCTGGCATGGGGCCTCTGCGGGGAAGCCGCCAAAACCAGATGTGTCACTTTGATCATATCTCTCCAGCCAGCTTTACAGCCACGTGTGTTTCCTATCTCCAGGGGTCCTCAGAGACTGAACCCCCTCTCCCTCCCCACATAAACTGTCCCGGGGAGGGGGAGGATTCTGGGAGGGAATTCCCAGCCTCCCTCGGGCACAGTGCAAGGTGATGAGGAGTAAGTGATGTCTTGGTTAACGAAGAAAGATCTAATTCTATGGAGGGAAAGAGAAGGGTGAATTTGGGATTGGATCCTGTCCCAGCTCTAGATGGCTGTGTGACCTCAGGCAAGTCACTTAACTTCTCTGGGTTGTGAGCATCAAATGCACCCAGGGATGGGAAGGCGCCTAGAAGAGAGTGTGGCCTGCAGTTGGCCTGCCCAGTAAATGCAAATCCTCCGTTGTCACTCTGGACCGTGACGCTGGGCACGATTGCAGCAAAAGTTTCCTAATAGTCTCACGATGTTGAGCTTTCTGGAAAAGCAAAACCAAATGTGAAGATCGTCCACCTGGCGGTAGATGTGAGGGCAAATTAATGTCGGGTAATTACGCTGCATGAGCCCTGTTGAGAGCCAGGATGGTGCCTATTTCCAGAAAGGACAGGAATTAAAGGGTTCGAAGGGAGCCTGAGAGGTCATTTAATGACTCTGCTTTGTGCCGAGCTGGTTCAAATGTTCTTAGAAAGTTTGATGTTTTCTTAAAAAATGTCTGGAGGAGATTAAAGAAACACACACACACACACACACACACACGTGCACAGGGTGGCTTTTACAGAAAGGACATGCTAAGTTCCATGTGCCTTATTTGCAGTGCAGTGCACTACGCACCCAGCTCCTGCAAATCCCTTACACACGAATCTGCACATTAATTTTGGGTGGGGGTGGGGAGAACTTCAGAAGGTGCAATGACCACAGGGAGGGCGGAAGCTGCTTTCAGTAAGTACTAGAAAAGGACATAAGAGGTGGGTCTCTCGACTTGCCTAATACCCTATTAACTGAGCCAAGTGAGGCAGGTCCGAGGAAGAACTGGCCCTCCCGGGCTGATCCATTTGAGGCCCTTTTCTCCGTCAGGCTCTGATTTGATGGCCCAGTGTTTTGGTTTGTTCCAGAAAGTCTTGGTTTTTAAGATCTGAATTAGTTAGATCCTCCATCCCTTCTTTCCTCCTTCCTTTCCATTCCATCTGTCTGTCTGTCCATCCATCCAGCCATTAGATGGTATTCGCTGGGCAAAACCCTGACCCTAAACGCAACCTTAGCTCCTCTACTGAATCTCTAGGCTTTATCATTTGTATGCAGATAAACCTTTAAACCAATTGCATGGGGAGGAACACAATGCACATTTTGTTTTTTTGAAAACAGAATCTTGCTTGCTCTGTCACTGCTAGAGTGCAGTGGCATCATCATAGCTCTCTGCAATCTCAAACTCCTGGGCTCAAGCTATCCTCCTGCCTCAGCCTTCCGAGTAGCTGGGATACAGGCACATGCCACTATGCCCGGTTAATTTTTCTATTTTTAGTAGAGACGGGGTCTCGCTCTTGCTCAGACTGGTCTTGAACTCCTAACCTCAAGCAATCCTCTCCCTCGGCCTCTCAGAGTGCCAGGGTTACAGAGTGAACCACCGTACCATTTATATTTTTATGTAGAAGATTTTTTGCATTGCCCTCAGTTTTCTATAGTTTACCCAGTTGTAAGTTTCCTTGAAGACAAGGAAAGGTAGAGCTGGGCGAGTTAGCGCACCCAGTAAATCCCAAAGTCTTTCACAATTGTTCCATACACTGCCCTTCCCTATCTCTTTCCCTTTCCTGCTGCTCACTCTGTCTGGTCCACACCGGCCTCCTTGCTGTTCCTTGAGCAGGCTGACCGGCTGTCCTCAGAGCTTTCGTCCTCCCTGTTCCTTCTGCTGAGAAGGCACTCCTGCGACCCTCATCCCCCCTACCCCCCACCCCCGCCATAGATTTCCTGGGCTCATCAGAGCCCCCATTTCCCTCAGGTCTTTGCTCAGATGTCACCTTCTCAATGAGGCCCAAATGAAATCACAATACCCACCTGTCCCCTTCCCTAATTTTTCTCTCTAGCAGGCACTGTTATCTGGCATACTTTTTGTGTCCTTGTAAACTGTGCAACCCTGTCTCCCTCACCACTGCACATTTGTTACGTGGAAGAATGGAGTGACTACTAGGTCCAAGGCACTAGGAATTATGTTATTTTTAGAGCTGGAGGTAGGTTTTTGTTTTTGCTTTTTAGAGACAACGACTTGCTCTCATTGCCTAGGCTGGAGTGCGGTGGTGAGATCATAGCTCACTACAGCCTGGAACTCCTGGGCTCAAGCGATCGTCTTGCCTCAGCCTCTTGAATAGCTGGGACTACAGGCATGCACCACCACACCTGCTAATTTTTCCTCATTTTTGTAAAGATGGTTTCTTGCTATGTTGTCCAAGCTGGTTTCAAACTCCTGGCCTCAAGTGATCCTCCCTCCTCTGCCTCCCAGAGTGCTGGGGTTACAGGTGTGAGCCACTGCGCCTAGCCTGGAGGTAGGTTTAAGATCTTTTTGCTACCCCATCATTTTCAGGACAAGAAAACTGAGAGCAGTAGGAGAGAAGAGCTTGTCAAGACCACGCAGTGGGGGCCAGGGCGGTGGGATGTAGTGGTTAGGGCCTGTGTCCCGGCACTGGGCTGAATTCTTACTATGTAACATTAGACCATGTTTCTTTACCTCCTTGACCCTCAGTCTCCTCATCTTTGGAATAGGCGTGCTGCTGCCACTAGTGTTTGTGTGAGGATTACGTGAAAGGTTTTAGGTGACTTGCCCGACACAGTGACACTGCACAACAAATGTCCACTTGTTTTTAGAAACCTACAAAGCCATGAAATGGAGCTATGCAGGTTCCCAAAGTCAGTCCAGCAGGCATTTCTCTGGAGCTCACCTCGTTTTTTAGGGGAATTGGAGAGCAGGACCCTCAGGATTTCTTTCTTTTTTTTTTTTTTTTTGAGACAGAGTCTCACTCTGTTGCCTGGGCTAGAGTGAGTGCCATGGCGTCAGCCTAGCTCACAGCAACCTCAAACTCCTGGGCTTGAGCGATCCTACTGCCTCAGCCTCCCGAGTAGCTGGGACTACAGGCATGCGCCACCATGCCCGGCTAATTGTTTTTTCTATATATATATTTTTAGTTGGCCAGATCATTTCTTTCTATTTTTTAGTAGAGACGGGGTCTCACTCTTGCTCAGGCTGGTCTCGAACTCCTGAGCTCAAACAATCCGCCCACCTCGGCCTCCCAAGTGCTAGGATTACAGGCGTGAGCCACCGCGCCCGGCCCTCAGGATTTCTTAGAACAGTGGTGCTCAAATTTTAGCATCAGCTGGGGGCTTGTTCGATCACCTGCATTTCTGATATGTTCCTAGACCAGCTATTCCTCTTTCCTCCACCTTTGCTAACGTAGACTACTGGGAGCTCCGGCTTTGCTTCCACCTGCTCAGCAGCTCCCCTGTCTTCCTCTCCCATCCCAATCTGACCAGGCTTCCTCTTCTGTCCTGATGCACATGCGACTCTTCTCCCCCTTCCGGTCCACACATGCCTTCTTACCCTTTAAGACAACATCCTTGGCTTTTCGTATCATCATGGGCAGGGTGGTGTGTGCCAATTGTCCTGGCCAATCAAACCTAAATTGTCTTGGTCCTAGAGAATTGAACTGGATCAGGCTACCTGTCACTCAATGCAGATCACCTCCTTCAGGAAGCCCTCCCAGACTGCCCAGTCTTGGTCAGGTGATTCCCCTCAGCCCTGTGATGAGAACCCTTTCATAAATGGTTCATTTCCTCTGAGGGGATAAAGCAGGAACAATGACCTACTCAGCTCTGCATCCCCAGTGCCAGGCAAGGCAACTGCTCTAGGCTAGAAGCAGACCAAGGGACAGACTCCGCTTGGTGTTCTTTCCATGGATGCCAGCAGAGGGCGCGTCAGCACCGCAATTATGCCCAGGTAGGACCTGGAGGGGCACAGCCACCAACCTGCTTGTCCTCAGGAGGCCTCAGGAGGGAAGGCTTCCCTTGTTCTTTGGGAACAAGGTCCCCTAGCCGTTAAGAGCCCAGGTCTTGCCGCCGCCATTTCTAGATGTGTGATCTTGGGCTTTGTGACTTTCCCGTCTGACCCCCAATTTTCTCTTCTATCAACTGGCTGTAACGTTACCTCTGGAGAGTTGTGAGTATTTAGTACGATGATCAGGTGAAGTGCCTTGCTCAGATCCAGGCTCAGGGGCAGACATCCACCACTTACTAGCTGGGAGACCGGGTGACTGTGGACTAGTGATGTCATCTCTCTGTGCCTCAGTTTCCTCATCTGTAAAATGGGGATCATTTTAACTACCTCATAGGGCTGTCGTGAGAATTAAGTGAGTTAATGTACATAACACACTGAGAACGGTGCCGGCACGTGGTCAGGCACCTGTTATCATTTCCCCTTATTATCTTTGCTAGTTAATGACGGTAATGACCAAGCTCCGATTTTCACCTGTCACGTCGCAGCTGATTATGGCTCCAGAGTAGAGGCTGCCCCACGTTTAGATCATGGGCTCCCCAGAGTGATTACCCCGGTGGGGCGGATCAATGGCCAACTTATCCTTGGAGGGGCAGGTGGAGGCTCTTGAGCTGGGGTGCCAGGTGGCGTCTGGAAATTTGGCTCCTCTGAGCCTGTCTGCAGCTTGTGGGCAGGAGTAGGAGTCTGGGGTGACCCCAAGGTGCCCCCATGGCCACCCCACGGTATCTGAGACTGTCCCAGGTCCCTGAGCAGGCCCCGCTCTCTATGACGTCTTCACCTGTAGGTGGGGAGGAGAGGCAGCAGGCAGGTAGCAGGGAGGCTGGTGGCTGGGCCAGACTTACAGCCGCACTCCGGGTTGGGGGCTTGGATTGGCACTTTCTCTGTTTCTCTATCCACACATCGGGAACAATAACAATGTCTCCTGTCTCTCTCTCTAGCTCTCTCTCTCTCTCTCAGGGTGGGCTAACAGAGCAAACTCTCCACCCAGTAAAATTACATGCAGGAGAAAACCCCACATTTTGGAGCTAGACAATCTGGCTTTCAATCCTGACTCACTTCCTACCAGCTGTGTGACATCAACAAGTGACTTAATCTCTCTGAAGCTTGGTTTCCTCATAGGGATGCTGAGAGGATGGACAATATTATATACGTGTGTGTGTGCATGTGTGTGTGTTTGAGAAGTGAAGCATGGTGGCCATTTTTGACACTTATACAGTGGTTGGACCGGGACTGGAGCACAGACCTGTCACTTCACTATTGTGCCGTCCTATTTCAACAGCTCTTGATGTTGTTATTAATGTTTGAAATCAAATGGGTGTTGGGGTTCAGGACACCTACCCCAAATGTGGCACCTTGACATTTGAGAAAACAGTGGAAGAGGGAAGGTCACTCTCACCTTCTCCCCTGCATCAGGGCATAAAACCCTCGTTCAAGAGGTGCCCTCCCCATACCCGTGGAAAGGCGCCGAAGCCAGGGAGATGGCAAGAAGAATCTGAACAACCAGGCCTTGCTAAGTCCCCCCCATTTGCTACCGTTAGGTCAGACCCTTCTGTCCTCCAATCATGGGTTCTGTTTCCTCTTTTTCAAACCTAAGCATAAAAATACACACGTTTACCTGTTTCTTTGGGCCTTCATTTCCAAAGGCTCCCATGTCATGTAAAACTTATATTAAATAAATGTGCATGTTTTTCTCTTGTTAATCTGTCTTCGTTACAGAGGCCTCAGCCTATATTGTTCAGGCCGGCTCCAAGAGGTGGGGCAGGGCCTGCCCCTGGGCTCTGGATCTGTTGGCGTTCACGTTCTGGTCTCTGAGTGGGGAGGGGAGGCCACTGCCCTCGGGATGGAGGGGAGGCTGCTCTGTGGAACACCCACTAGGCACTAACCCTTTACATGCATGGCTTTACTGATTCCTCATAGCAATGGTAAGAGGTAGCATCATTCTCCTAATTTATAGGAGAAAGATGCTATAGTAAGAAAACTGAGGCTTCAGGACACTGAGATCCACACCTGCAACACCAGGTGGCCCAGAGGCTGCCTCTAGGGTGGGGCAGTGAGCACAGTCGTGCCCTGGATAGAGTCCCTGCGGTCCTGATGGTACTGCTCTGTGCACAACACCAGGGGGCGCCATTTGCACTGCAGGATGCTCTTGGTGATTCCCAGCCCCCAGGGGCTGTCCCTCTGAATCATGGTGCTGTAGCTGCTGCTGACTCTGGTTTCCATGAAGATGGCTCTGTGAGGACAGCACCATAGCTGGTAATGACCGATAATGCTCATCACTGGCCTCTTGGGGACTGGGCCCCCTCCACGCCATTGGCTCCAGTGCCCCCTCTGACTTGCTTTCATTTCTGTAATGTCGTGCATGTGTCCCAGCTGTTTGCACTGTGAATTTAATTCCCAGGGTGGCCGTGAGCTTGGCAGAGGACAGATGCAATAGGGATCTAATAAATGCATGGGCAGCCGGGCAAATAGATGTAAATAAGTTGTGCCTCTGGAGCTCTCCGCGGGTTAACTCATCCCCAGAAGAATGTTTAAGGGCCCGGGCTGGAAAAGGAAGACATGCAAGTTCCATCCTCAGCACGGTGCCTGTTTGCGATTTGAGCCAGGACTAGAGACATAATAGTGAAATGACGGGTCTGTGTTCCAATCCTGGCCCAACCACTGTATAAGTGTCCAAAAATGGCCACCACACTTCATTTCTCCTATTGTTCTGGAATTTATTTTTCCACTCCTTGCCTTGAACAGTAGAATGTGGTGAGGACAGGTGGCTTCCAAGCCGGGGCCTCAGGAGGCCTCGCCCACTTCTACGTTCTCTCTCTGTCAGACCTTTATAACCATCGTGCGACAGGAGCCTAGGGCAGAGTGCGGGGGGATGAGAGACCACGTGGGGGAAAGTGTCCCAGGCAAGGCCATCCCAGACCTGCCAGCTGGCAGAACACTCCCGAGTAAGCCAAGTCCAGTTGAGCCCAACCCCTGCCAGGTGAGCCGCACAGCTGTCCTGCAGATCTGTGAGCTGTCAGCGATGCCTACGGTTTTATAAGCCGTTACGTTCGTGTCGGTGTATTATGCAGCAATAGTTAACTGACATGGCCACAGCGAGTGAAATGATCATGGCCAAATTGCTCACCCTCTCGGAGCGTCGATTTCTTTATCTGTGAGACAGGCATGATCGTCTATGTCCTGGGGACCCCACATGAGGAATAAATTAAACACACATCAGGCTCTTAGCACAGTGTCTGACGTGGAGAGTATCAGCTGGATGGACTCAGTGGTGCTGCCGTAATTGACAAGCCCCAAATCTTGATGGCTTAAAACAACAAAGGTCTATTTGTTGCTCTTGCTGTTTAATACTTGCCCATGGTGGGTGGACCAGGAGCTGTGAGCATCATTGTCATGTGGAGTCCTGGGCTGGCCACGTTCCCCATCACGGTGCTTTGCTGGTCACGGTGCCAGAGAGAAACAAGAGACTGGGCAGGAAGCTCAGGACTGGCTGGTTCCACCCACCCAAAGGGGCCAGGAAAGGCCGTCCTTCCTACCAGATGGAGAGAGCTGGAAATAGTTGGGGAGCAGCACTCACGCCTTTACAGAAGCAGGGAATAAATGTCACCTATTGTTTTCTGCCTGAGCCCTCAAGTCAAGAGAGTAGCAAAGCAAAATAAAATAGAGGCAGTGCTAATAGCATGGTAGCAGCTCCATGTATTGAGTACCTACTGTATGCCGGGCACAGGGGTAGGCCTTTCATCCATGTCATCAAGTCCTCATAAGAGCCCTGTTAGATTAACCTTATTATCCCCCATTTAACGCAGGACGAGGCTCAGAGAGCGTAAGGGACCTGCCTGGTATCTCCAGGTTGGTGGCAGAGCCAGGGTTTGGACCCAGAACTCTAAAGCTCGCTTTCTTTCTAGTAGACTGTGTGACCCCTTTCAAAGCTCCCCAAAGGCTGTCCCAGGAGCTCTCAGGAGGGTGCCCCAGAGTTCAGGCGGGAGGCTGAGCCAGGCGCATACAGCTGGCCCGCAGCCTGCTCTCGTGTCAGTCACGGTCAGAAATCAGCAAAGAGCTGTCTGGTTTTGCACCCTCATCCCCCTGCCCCCTCCAGTTCCGTCATATGAACTTCCTTTGAGGAATTCCAGCATGATCTGAGGTGAACCAAGAGACACTTTTGCTTCCTTAAATTTCTTAAATGTATTCACTTGTTCAATAAATGTTCAACCCCCTACTGTGTGCTCGGCACGGGGTTAGGTGGTGGGGACACCGGTGGATCCGACCCACAGGCTCCTACTTTCATGGAGCTGATAAAGTCCGCAGTTGAGGGCACTTACCTGTGTAAACACACAGGTATGTCACATAATTACAAATCGCGATAGATGCTTTGGAAGAAGCAAACCAATTTTCTTATTAATAAAACGTAAATGATGCGAAGGTCGGTTTCAGCCTACCCCATGACGTCTGGAGGTTTTTCTAGGATAATAGACTAGAAACACCCGCATCATCCCCGCATAATGAGTGGCCTGCTGGGGCTACGCACTGAGGGCTTTAGATGAATGAGCTCGCTTACTCCTTACAACAGCCTTTATAGTTGAGTGTCTTTGTCCCCATTTTACAGGTGAGCACACAGAGGTCACAGGGTCAGTGGCTTGCCCAAGGTCACAGGGCTTGCTAGTGAAGCTGGATTCAAACTTGGGTTTGTTTGATCCATCCCAGCTGTAATTACAGAGCTTGTCCGTGGGGCTGTGGGGCCCCTGCCGCAGCGTTTGTTGTCAAGCCTCCATGCTGGGCTGGGAGCTCTTAAAGCCACATGGCTGGGGGTTAGGAGAGAGCAACCAGGAACCGACAGGTGGGTCACGCCCCCTCACCTGGGGTGAGGCCTCCCATCTGAGCTGAAGGGGGGATGGAAGGACCCTGATGTCAAGGCCCAGCCCAGCCAATGGAAGCGAGTGGTGTCTGTCTCCAAGATACACCAGCAGGTTGACCTGAAAAAGGGCCTCTGGCCTCAACCAGTTTGCAAAAGCTGGATGAGGATGATGGGTTGGGGGTGGGAGTCCCCACTCTGCATCCATGCAGCACCTAATGCCCAGCACATCTCATGGCCTTGACCGCTTGCACTTCCAAGGCTGTGGGCAGGTGGCTTAGGGGGTTGGGAGCCAAGGAGAGGGCCTCAAGCCCAGAATCTGGACACCCTGCTTCCCGTGCCATCTGCCGTTGGCGGCCTCGGTCCAGTTCTCCCCACGGTTAGGAGCCTGAGCCCTGGAAATTAAAGGACGTAGGTTCAAACACCAGCTCTCCTACTTACCAGCTCTGTGGCTTTTGGCCAGTTATTTAACCCCTCAGTTTCCTCATCTTTCAAATGGGCATAATACGATCTGCCGCTCAGGCCGTTTGAGAGCTTAAATAAGGTGATTTACATAAAGTTCTTGGCCCAGGTTGTGGATCATCACACAGCATCCATCAACGACTGTAGAGTCAAATCCCATTGTTCCCGGAACCTGGGATTTTGGCAGCACCTCCCCGACTGATGTGCGAAGTCTGTAAAACAGGGCGTGATCCATAAACATTTTTTCTCTGATTTTGTTCTAACTGCATAAGTGCTTATCCGTGTAAGAGACTATTGTCCTTTTATAGCTGTCACCATTGGGAGGCTTTGCTTCACCCGTTGACACACCTGAGCCCGACACTTCTGAGAACTTTGCTCTTGGAAACGTCTTCAGAGCCTGCGGCCCAGCTTTGAACGTGCTCGGTGGAGAGCACATGCGTCCTGAGAGTGGGCCTGGTGTTTGAAAGCAGCAAGAAATCCTTTGGGCCCGAGACTGCCGACTCTGGTGAAGGTCTGAGCTGGGAAGTACTGATGAGGAAAAATGGAAACAAAATGCAGAGGGAGGGTGGACAAAGGTTTTCCACCGCGGAGGGCGGTGGATCTGCTTAAGCAGTTTGAAAATGAATGTGTGGAGGATGATTCTATGATGGGTCAGGAAGAGAAGCTCGGGGTAGCGAGGCACTAGGCCTTTTTGGAGGATGACCTTGGGCAGAGAGTGATGCTTTCCCACAAACCACTGTCCCCAGATGTCCCATCGAGATTCTTTCATTTGCAAGGACAGAGCCCTGCTTGAATAAACTTAGAAGCAAAAAAGGGAATGTATTCTGGGGGTTCAGGGATGTCTTGAGCCTCCCTGGCCTCAGGAGGGGCAGACCCAGAGCTGGACAAGGGCTGGGAACCCAGGCAGTGCCTGCCTGCTTCTCTCTTTCTCTCTTTTTAAATTGTAGGTATATATATATATATATATATATATATAAAACATAATATTGTCATAACCATTTTAAGGTGTGTAATTCAGGGGCATTAAGCACATCTACAATGTTTTGTAATCATCACCACTATCCATTTCCAGAACTTTTTCACCATCCTAAACGGGAGCTCTGAACCTACCGAACACTAACTCCCCATTCCCCCTCCCCCAGCCCCTGGGGACCACCATCCTACTTCCTGTCGCTGTGACTTTGGCCACTCTAGGTGCTCGTATAAGTAGAACCATATAGTAAGTGACCTTTTGTGTCTGGCTTGTTTCAGTTAGCATAATGTTTTCAAGTTCACCCATGTTGTAGCATGTGTCAGAATTTCCTTCCTTTTTAAGGCTAAATAACTTTCCATTACATGTGTATATATCACATTTTGTTGGACATTTGTGTTGTTTCCATTTTTTGGCCAATAGGATTCTCTTATCTCTTTTTGCCTCTGGGACTGGATTTCTGAGCAACCACCATGCAGCTTTTGAGTTGCAAGTGCTCAGTTCCAGCCACCAGCAAAGTCCCAGTTCCAAATTTCTGAGGAAGAGAACATGACTGTCAGGTGTGCCTGCCATGAGACTGGTCGCATGGTGTCAATATGGCTGCTGGGGGGCCAAGTGTGGTGGCTCATGCCTATAATCCTAGCACTCTGGGAGGCTGAGATGGGAGGATCGCTTGAGCTCAGGAGTTGGAGACCAGCCTGAGCAGGAGTGAGACCCCATCTTTACAAAAAAAAAAAAGAAAAATTAGCTGGGTGTGGTGGTGCGCACCTGTAGTCTCAGCTACTTAGGAGGCTGAGGGAGGAGGATCTCTTGAGCCCAGGAGTTTGCAGTTGCAGTGAGCTATGATGATGCCACTGTACTCCAGCCAGGGTGACAGAGCGAGATCCGGTCTCAAAAAAAAAAAAAAAAAAAAAATGGCTGCCGGGATCTATCCTTGGGAGCAGGAACTGGTTCTCAGGAAGGAAATGGGAAAGTCACCTGGGATTGGCAATATGAAATGAAGCGGGACACCCCCACATGGAAACGTTTCCACTTTGATGAACCTGTCTGGGAAGTTTCAATCGGAAGATTTATAATGGTGCTATTTCTATTTGTGTCTTCTGGCTCGTTTTTGAGCTAGATGGTCAGGAGCCTCTAAAAGTCAGCCTGGGTGCTGGTTAGGCCACCACCTTGACTGGCCTGGGGACCTGCTCAGCTTGGAGGCCAGCGGGCTGGAGGTGGACAAGGAGGGGCTCCAGCCAGCTGCTGCTTCAGGGTCCCTTGTGCAGGGGTCCCCAGCCCCGCCCACCCTGCCCAGCGAGGCTTGTCTTTCCAGCCCCTCAGCACGGCAACGTGTACCACTTCCAGCTTCCGTTACTGAGCCTGAGCACCAGCTGCCTGACATGGGACACATCTCTTGGTACTAGCAAGCCTCGGTTTTCTTATTGATAGAATGGGTAATATTAACAGCACCCGTTCTGCTTTCTTCAGAAAGTTGGTGCAGGAATGACATGAAACTGTGGCTGTGAGCTAGGATCCTCAACTGGGGGCCACTTGCCCCGCAGGGGGCATTGGGCAATGCCTGGAGACATTTTTGGTTGACGCAAGTGTGGGGGATCTGGTGGGCAGAGGCCAGGGATGCTGCCAAACCTGCGGTGCACAGGACAGCCCCTCACCCCTTGACACAGAGGTGACCGGTCCAACGTGTCGGTGGTGCCGAGGTTGAGAAATGCTAGTCTAGAGCAGCTTGGAAGATTATTCTTTCAGCAAATGTTTATTCAGCATTTCTTTTTTTTTTTTTTTTTTTTTTGAGACAGAGTCTCGCTCTGTTGCCCGGGCTAGAGTGAGTGCCGTGGTGTCAGCCTAGCTCACAGCAACCTCAAACTCCTGGGCTCAAGCGATCCTTCTGCCTCAGCCTCCCAAGTAGCTGGGACTACAGGCATGTGCCACCATGCCCGGCTAATGTTTTCTATATAT
>CM052444.1:97653888-97722282 GCA_028533085.1 Varecia variegata | reverse complement strand
TCACAGACTGTCAGTGGGACCTTGGGCAACCAACCCACTTCCTCTCTCAGAAGCCTCAGTTTCCCTTTCGGCAAAAAGGAGGAAACGTCGTGAGGCTCATATGAAATTATGTATGGAGACGTTTTTGGAGTGTGAAATATGTAAGAGCCAATTACCAGCATTAATTGTCATTATTATTATTTTCATCGTCAAAGACGGGGGTCAGCAAACTTTCTCGGTAAAGGGCCAGATCATAAACACCTGTGACTTCGTGAGCCCCACAGTCCCTGTCACCACTCAGCCGTGCTGTTGCATCTCCAAAACAGCTGTGGAAGTGATATTAGTAAACAGGTGTGGATGTATTTCAATAAAATTTGACTTTCAAAAACAGGTGATGGGCCGGGTTTGGCCCGTGGGCCAAGGTTTGCGGAATCCAAGGCCTCGAGGCTCTGATTGCTGGTGTTGTAGAAGAAAGTGGAGCTGGGCTTCCGTGCGCAAATCGGAGCATCTGGGTGCCAACTGCCGGTCTGTGAGAGCGTTCCGGGCAGGGGCCCATCGGCCTTTGAGTCCCCATCCTGGGCTCTCAGGCTCACAGGGGAAAGGCAGGGTGTTTGTGGTTAAATGACTTTTTCCTGATGTCTAGATACTTGTGCTTTTAATCAACTCAGACGATGTTTTAAAATCAGGGGTGGTCGACACTGACAATAAACATTCCGGCGAGGCCAGGCGCCCGGGTATGCTGAGAGGATCTTTGTAATCAGAGCCACCGATGTGTCCTGTCCCCTAGACCCAGGAGCCCTTTCCCCACGGGGTGATTCTCATGTCATTCTCACCAGAACCCCTTCAGGTAAGGACTGTTATAATTACCCCAGATCAACGGGGGGAACTGAAGCGGGAGAGACAAGGCCACTTGCATGAGGTCACACAGCCGGAAAGTGCAGGGATTCAAACCTGGATTTTTCCGACCTCGAAGCATGTTCCTGTCCACCTTCTCTGGTGAACAGGGTCCCGTGGGCCACTCTCCAGCCCTCTCCTGTGCCCGCACCCTGGGCCCCTTTCTGGGCCAGCGGGCAGTGGTCAGAGCCCGGCCTTGCTCTCAGCACCCTCTGGAGGCCCCACCTTTGCTCTCGCTCCTCCCTTCCGCACCCTGGCCAACTTCCTCGTCCTCCCAGGCCAGACAAACCCGGGCCGGCCCTGACTCAGTCTAGCCGCTCCTCGTGGACTGCCAGGCTGCCTCCTGTCCTCGTGCTCACCCGCCCTCTGCCCGCCCAGCAGGTCTGGCAGGTGAATGACTCACGTACCTGGGCCCTCTGCACCCGCCCGGCAGCCAGCGCACCCGACCTCTGGGCTCCTGCCCTCCCGCCAGCTGCCGTGACAGACGGGACCCTTCCGTGCTGTGGAGGCTGCCCCGTCACCTGTGCTCCCTGCCGTGAGGACTGCGCTGGGCTGCACAGATCCAGGTCAGTTTCCTTTCATTTTTAACGATCTCTGTCCCTCGCCGAGTCGGAGGAGGATCCTTCGGAGGTCATGGAGGCTGGTGGTGGGGGGCGGGTTGTGGTCTTAGCCCTCGTCGACACCCTTGGGCTCCAGGTCCAGGGACACCCTGTTCCTTCCCAGGCGGTGGTGGGGCTTGGGGGCTCTTTGGGATGGACTCCGTGAGAGAACCGTGCTGGGCGCCTTGGCAGGCGTGACCCCAACCCTGTGGCCAACCCTGCGGCCACCTAGCGGGGCAGTTCAGGGCAACCGGAGCGAGGAGTGCAGAGGCAGCCTGTGAGGGCACGCGTGTGGTGGGGACTGTCCCCCTCCTCCTTCGTAGGGTCACAGAGTTTGAGGGTTGCAGCTTGACGTGGCCTCAGAACACCTGGGTCAACGGCGTCATTTTACAGCTGGGAAAACTGAGGCTCGGAGGAGAGGGAGTGACTCTGAGTACAATGGCTGGGGGCAGGGGCAGGAGCCAGCACAGGTGACTCCCTGCCCAGGGCTCCTTCCTTGCTGCCCTGTGCCTGCTCCTGGCTGTTTCTCCCACACTCCCTCCCTGCTGTCCCATCCCATCCACGCTGGCCCCAGCAGGGAGGAGGAACGCAGCAGGCGGCAGCAATTTCACAGGGGGGTTTTATGGGCTCCCCATTAGCAGGCATCTTAAAGGTCACCCAGGCAGTCCTGGCTGTGAATCCCCAACAGGTGGCTGTTTAGCCACAGCTTGAATATCTCCGGTGACGGAGAGCTCACTGCTTTGGGAGGCAGCCTCTTTCATTGGTGTGGCCAATGTCTGGCGAACGATGACATAATACTTGCTGGACACTTACTTGGTGCCAAGTACTTTGCTAACAAAGCACAGTCCACGTGTTAACTCATTTAATTCTCTGACCCACGGGGTAAGTATTATTATTATCACTCTTGTTTTATAGCTGAGGAAACAGGCACAGAGAGGTTTAGTACCTTACTCAAGATGTCACAGCTTGAAAAGGGGGAGCTGGGATGTGAACCCAGAGAGTATGGTCCTAGAGCCCAGCCGAGCCCTCAGCTCCATGCTTTACTGCTGCTATAGGACAATGGGGCTTCCGGGGGCTGGGTCCTGCTGGGCGTGGTGAGGCCAAGGTGGCAAGGGTGGCATTTGGGCCCTCTGGCTGGCTGGGCTCCGAGGAACCCGGGGCCACACATGTCCCTGTGCAAGCTTTCTTCCCTCCACCTGCCTCATCTCGTAGGCAGCCCACCCTACGCCTCGGGTAGCCCCTAGCTGCCAGAGTCCAGGACCGGTGGCTGATGACTCTCAGAGCAGTGTGCGCTGAATGGCAGAGGGAGGGTTGAAAACAATAGCCCAGGGTCTCCAACACCATCAGGGGGTTTCCACGGAGCCCCCCGGGGCAAAGGAGGCAGGAGGTGTGGGTGGGCATGGCGGAGGGACAGGCGGCACCTGGGCCCTGAGTCTGTTTTCTTCTTTCCATAATGGCCTCCCGGAGTGGCCTCTCACAGGCTAGGACCCCACCCCACCTTGCCTGTCGATTAAGGGGTGCCTGGCTATCAACAAGGGCGGTGCCTCATCCTAAGGTGCTGGACGGTTCACAGCACAAGTCCTTGTCTGCTGTCCAGCTCCCAACAGCCTGGAGAGCTGGGCAGGGCAGGAATTGCAGTCCCCATAATTGTTACCCTCACAGTTGGGGGACAAAGGCTCAGAGAAGTCAGGTGGCCTGCCTGAGGTCACACAGCTAAGAGATGACACAGAGTCGGACCCGCCCTCCTGCCTCCTGACAGCGCACGCTCCACGCCAAGGCTGGCTCCTCTTCTCTGCGGTTTTTCCTCCAGAGAATCCGCAAACATCTGGACACAAGTGTCAGCGCTGCAGAGGCGTGGCTGCCTCCCCGGCCCAGGATCAGGGTCTCCTGGGGCTTGGCTGGGGTCACCGCCTCTCTTCTGGCCCCCTGAGGGCTGGCTCCTCTGAGTGGGAGGCCAGCAGTCCTGGCTGGGTCTCTTCAGTGAGTGGGACTTGAGGTTTCCAGGAGGGTAGCTGCTCTAACCTGGAAGGTGAGAGGAGGGTCCCAATGTCCCCTCCCAGGACTTCATCTCCAGGACAGTCACATGGGCAGAAGAGGTTCCCATGATCGTCCCACTCCACCTTCCCCCTCTCCTAATGATAACAATAATAGCAGCATAATAGTTATAATCATTATATAATAATAACAGTATCGGCCGCCAGCTCTATCACCATCCATAGCTACCTTTCCATTTGCAGGGCACCCACCGTGCGCCAAGCTCCGGGCCAGACCCTGCATGCGGAGGCTCATTGAGTCCTCCTGACAACCCCCAGCTCACAGATGACGAAGCCATGTCTCAGAGAGAAGTCACTTGTCCAGGGTCACACAGCAGGTCAATGACACTGAAATAATCAGTCAGAAAACTGACAGCTCACATCACCCAAACCCACCATCCAAGATCACACACTGTGTCTGTGGCACAGCCAAGACTAGGGCCTGGCTTGGCCGAGTCCTGATTTTGTGCTCTTCCCATTCGGTGCCTCTGGGCTGGGCTTGCAGTGGGACTCCGGAACCACGAGTTCTGGTCTTGCTTCTGCCTCTAAATGCTACGGACCTTGGGCAAGCCACTCAACCTCTTGGGGCCTGAGCCACCCCATCTGGCGGCAGGGGCTGATGACTTCTTCCCCTGGCGCATGCAGAGAATTAGCATGAAGACAGGTAACTACCCAAGCAGTGTCTCCAGCTCCTTCTGCGGCTGGGAGAGCTTTGATATTTAATCCCCACAACCGCCTTGGGCTGCAGGAACACAAGCCATGCCCTGTGGTGGGCAGGCTGAGACTCGGGCAGTAAACTAATTCACTCAAGGTCACAGGACCAGGGGATGGGGAAGCAGGGATTTCAACCCAGTCTGCGTGTCCCCAGAGGTAAGCACCTCCCACCACATTGAGAGGCAGCTCCCCAGGGAAAGGGGGTACCCCAGGGTACCCAGGCACGGAGCAGCGATCTGGTTTGGAAACACAGACCCCTTGGATTCCAGGAGGCCAGACTCACAGGAACAGGCCTCGGGAGCTCAGCAGGTAGGTCCAAGGCAGGTGGCCTAGTGCTGCCACCAGTGAGTCCCCATCTCCCCTGCTCAGGCCTCCTTCTACTTTGTCCTTGAGCAAAATGGGAGAGAACCCCCTCCCCCACCCTCCGTGTCTCAGGAACAGAGGCAGCCTTGTTCCACGGGGACCAGGAAAACAGGGAGATTTCCTGGCCACACTGTGACCTGCTCCACATGTAACCCTGCTCCTCCTGGCCCAGCCAAGCCCAGCTCAACCCCTGCAGAGACCTCTGCTGCCCCAGAGGGGTTAGGTAGCTCCCTGGCCCACCTCCTCCCTCCCCATCTTACCCTACCCTGTCTCTCCCCCTGTGCAGTGTGGTGATTCAATCTGATAAGCATCTTTTTAATCTGATAAAAGGGGTTCCAATGTCATGGCTTGTTTGAGCCTAGCTGGGTGGGGGAGGGGATCCCAGGCCAGGAGCCAGGAGGGTGCCTCTGCTCCTCACTCCACCCTTCATGCCCTGCGTGACCTTGAGCAAATCCTCGCCCTTTCTGCCTTAGTTTCTCCCTCTGGGAGAAGAGGGAACTGGCCTGGATCATTCCTAACGGCCCTTGCAGCTCTGAAAGTCTCTGAATTGCTGGAATGGATGGGTCCCCGGTGTTCTCTGGGTCCCCTCGGCTCTCCCTCTCCTTCTTCCCTGAACAGCCACACAGCCCAGGGAGTGCAGGAATGTGGCAGAGGCTCATATTTGCTTCTGACAGATGGGGGACTGGCCAAGACGGAGTGAGCACCATAAAAACCTGCTCCTGGGCCAGGTGCGGTGGCTCACGCCTGTCATCCTAGTATTCTGGGAGGCCAAGGCAGGAGCATTGCTTGAGCCCAGGAGTTCGAGACCAGCCTGAGCAAGAGTGAGACCCCATCTCTGCAAAAAATAGAAACATTAGTGGGGTGTAGTGGTGTGCGTCTGTAGTCCCAGCTACTCAGGAGGCTGAAGCAGGAGGATCTCTTGAGGCCAGAAGTTTGAGGCTGCAGTGAGCTATGATGATGCCACTGCACTCCAGCCTGGGTGACAGAGCTAGACCCTGTGTCCAAAAAAAAAGAAAAGAAAAGAAAAAGAACCTGTTCCTAGTCTGTATGGACAATTTTCAGAATAAACCCAGAGTGCCAACGTTTGCTTAACTGTGGGGAAGGAGGCCTACCAAGTTCCTTGCCACCTCATTAGTGGAAAACGTTTGGACTTTGGGGTCAGACTTGGGTTCAAATCCCAGCTCTGTCCCTTCTGATGGTGTGAATTTGGGTGAGTCACTTGGGCTTCAGTTAGTGGGACTTTGGGGTTTTTACCAGGGTGACTGTTCTGGCCCCATTCACATCCCCACCACCTGGAAGGTGAGAGAAGGATCCCTGATGTCTCCTTCCAGGACTTCCTCTCCAGGACAGTCACGTGGGCAAGGAAGATAATACTGTAGTGACAAACTCACTGAGCTGTTGTGAGAGTTGTGAGTTATCCCAGGCAGGCTACTGAGCCTGGTACATAGTAAATGCTCAATAAAAGGAAGAGCACATCCTAGCACCAGGGTTGTCCCAAACCCCCGTTTCTGGCAAATAGGCTGGGTGTGGCAGGACGCCTCATTGTGCTGTCTTGGACCACGATGACATGCTCCATTCAGACGAGCGGATGTCTCTAAGTGGGGTAAGGATAACATGGTGCTTTCTAGCCTTTTTCTCTTTCTTGCTTTCTTAAAGTTGTGCTAGAAACTACGAAACTGGGCCACAGGCCTCCATGCCTGCCCTCCTGGGACTGCGGGCTTGTTTCATCTCTGAGTCTTGCTTCTCCCACAGGAAACTGGGAGCCCTAGGCTGTGGTCAGGGAATTGGGTGGGGGAAGCCTGCATCGCATCGATCTCACCCCAAAATCAGGCTAGCTGGCTGATGCCATTGATCAGAAGGTGGAGTTGTGGGCCAGCATGAGATCTCTCAAATAAACTAGAGAACAAACTACTGAAAGTTCTAGGCTCCCGGTGGATGCTCCGTGATTCTCATTACCCAGGGAATGGGCTGGGATTGACAGTTTTTCAACTGCATTTATCCATCCATCATCCTGCCTTCCACCCATTCATCTACCCACCCATCCATCCATCTATACATTTGTCTATTCATCCACCCATCTGTCCTATCAATCCATTTGTCCATCCATCCATTCATTCATCCTTCATTCATCTATTCATTCATACACTACCCATAATCAATCCACCTATCCAATCCATCCATCCATTCATTTGTCCACCCACCCACCCATCCATCCATCCATCCATCCATTCATCCAAGGGTGGTTTATGGAATGCCTGCTCTGTGCCAGGCACTGCATTCTGGAGATACGACTGTGCAAAACGGACATAATCCTGCCCTCAGGGGAATTATGGTATAGCAGGGGTAATAGATAATTTGACCTTGGCGATGGCCTCAATGTCTCTGTTTATCAGTTTGCTCATCTGTTGCAGGGGATGGTTATAGTACCTACCTCACGGGGTTATTGTGACTTGATGAGATAACACAGGTAAAGGCATGGCCCAGTACCTGGTGTGGAGTAAGTGCTCACTAAATGTTAGCTGTGATGATGATGATGATGATGATTGAGGTCATCTAACACAGGGCCTGGCATTAACCAAGTATCCAGGGGTATTTATGAGTTGTTTTGGGCAGGCTGCTTGTCCTTGGCAGCCACAGAAGGTAACAAGGGATGGTGACATAGGGCAGGCTCCAAGCCAGCTTCTCAGGGTGGGGCAGTCCATGAGCAATTCACCTCAACAAAGGGGCTGTGGGTGCTAGCCATGCCAGCTGGTGGCTTGGTGTGCGGGTCTCGGCTTCTCCAGGGAAGCCTGCGGCACCACAGCTGCATAGCTGGTTTACCCAGTTAGGAGCTGGTGGTGAAGCATCTTGGTCTGAAATGAACCTTGAGATGAGAAACTGTAGATGCTTTCACAGGGGCTGAGGCAGGCTATCTGGAAAGCCCCCAGAGGCCGAGGGGAGGCAGGGCGGTGCTGGGAGCTCTGGGAGGCAGATGTAGATGGGGAGTGGCCAGAAATGGTCAGGGGGGTCTCTGGTGGTCCCCCATGTGGCTGATGGGGACAGAGATAGGTCAGTCTAGTTTACCACCAGCTCCTGGAACAGAGCTGGGCACATTCTAGGTCCCCGAGGAGTGTTTGTTGAATGCATGCCAGTCTCTCTTGGGAAGGTCTGGTCTGAGTATCACACAGGCTTACCTGGAAGGAGCAGTGGTTCTGGAACCAGACAGAAGTGGGCCCAAACCCTGGCACCCCCACTTACCAGCTCTGGGTGACTGTGGTAAGACACTTCCCCTTTCTGATCCTCAGTTTCCTCATCTGCAAAATAGGAATCACAATATCAACATTGAGGGTTGTGGTGTAGACAGGAGGTGGTGCAGGGGTTTAGTACTTAGCAGGTGCCCATTAAAGGGCGACTGTTATTGTCATTATCTATGCATCTGGGGGTGACACCCAGGGCCGTGAGCCAGGACTTAGATTGAGCAGGTGAGGATGGAGTGTCTGTTGTTGAACCCCACAGGGTAAAGTTTTGGGGGATGTGGTAGGGTAGAGTCCCATAGACCTGGAATGAGGAGCTTACTTGCTGTGTGACCTTAGGCGGGCTGCTGACCTCTCTGGGCCTAAGTTCCTTGTGTGAAAAAGGGGATCTTGAAAGAAGCCAGTCTGCAGAGTCCCTGCAAGAGTAAATGGGCTCATGCATGAAGAGTGTGGAGCCGGGTGTACCGGACAGACGTGCAGTAAAGGGGGCTGTCATTCTCACAGGTGGCCTTCACAGGAGGAGGAATGGCTGAGAGGACTTCGCATGTGAGGTATAGTGGGGACTCTGGGTTTCAGCTGAGGGAAGGGGCTCAGGTCCTCTTTCACGTGATGTCCCTGATGTGCGGAGCCTCCCTTCTGAAGTGTCCCTGCTGACCTGTTGGGTGGGTCAACATGACCATCCTGGCAAAGGCTTTGAGGTCTCAGAAGATGCTCATTTCTGGGAGCTTAACCTCCTGGGCTCCACAGGGAAGGACTTGAGTGATCTTAACCAGAGGCCACATGGTCTGGGGGAAGGAGCATGGACTCTGGATTTATTTATTACATATATTTATTTATTTGCTTTTTCTGAGATGGGATATCTCTCTGTTGCCCAGGCTAGAGCACAGTGATGCCATCATAGCTCACTGTAATCTCGAACTTCTGGGCTCCAGGGATCCTCCTGCCTTAGCCTCCCAAGTAGCTGGGACTATAGATACACATCACCACTCCCAGCTAATTTTTAAAACACATTTTTGTAGAGATGGGGTCTCACTATATTGCCCAGGCAGGTCTCAAACCCCTGGGCTCAAGCAGTCCTCCCACCTGAGCCTCCCAAAGTGCTGGGATTACAGGTGTGAGCCACCACATCCAGTCTGGACTCTAGATTTAAATCCTAGCTCTCCCACTGTGTGACCTTGGGCAAGTCACCTAACCTCTCTGAGCCTCAATCTCTTTATTTATAAATGGGGACAAAGCCACCTTCCTCAAAGGGTTGCCTGGAGGCCTAGCACACAGTAGGCCTCTGTCCATGGGAGTGACTGGCTGCAGCTTCCACCGAGGAGAGGGAGTAGATGTTAATGAGCGCTGGGGCTGGTCCAAAAAGCCAGTCTATAAAACTCCCGCCTGCAGCTTCTGGTGTGTTGCTAATGGGAGTTTATGTGAAGGACACAGCCGGATAAGGGCCCATTGTTCCGAGTGGGGCCGGTTTTATGACTCTTAGAAAGCGTCTTTCATCTGGGAGACCAGGGAACTTATGGAGCCTCCCAGCCCTGGGCCGTGAAACTGGGGGACGACGAAGGTTTCTGGGGTTGGTGCCAGGCTGCAGCCGCGGCCAGGCCCTCCTGCCACAGCTCAGGCAGGCCAGGGAGAGCTGAGGTCCCTCCCTCCCTGCCACCGAGTGTCACTGCCGTCTCTGGGCTGGCAGCCGTGCTGCCTCCCTTTCCCCAGGCCCAGGCCCTGCCCTGCTGGAGACCTTCTGTCCAGGCCCCCAGTCCCTGGCATGGTCTGCCTGGCAAGGCCGGAGGCTCACAGTGTCCCCTGGGCTCCCTCCCTGCTCTTGCACCGCAGAGCTAGAGCCATGTCCCCTCCATCCTTATGGCAACTTCTAAAACAGGCCCTTGGCCCAGTTCACGCTGTCAGCTGACCAGCAACTCTCATGCCCGGGAGCTGGGCCTGGCACTCTGAGCTCTGGGTTGGAGCAGTAACCTGATGCCAGGAAGCGAAGACCTTGTCTCCTGTCCTTTCTGGCTCCTTGGCCAGGCCCCAAGCAGAGAAATCCAACCTCCCCTTCCTTGGCTCAGCAGACAGCCCCAAGCGCTGTGGCTGTCATGGCCAGAGGAGGCTGCAGGTAACCCCCAGGAGCAGGCGAAGCTGCTTTCCTGGTGCAGATTGGGCTGGCACAGGGGCCTGTGGGGTCTGGGCTCCAGGGCAGAGGATCTAGATGTGTTCGCAGCGGCCTTTGCTGCCCCCGGCTCACATTTACCCCGGGATATGGCTTTGCCCCCGTCCCCGCTTCATCTGTCCCATTTTAGGAGATACAGGATGCTGGGGATACATTGTGCCTTAATTGGTCCCCTTACAAAAGGACTCAGGAATCTCCCCTTACCCTGCACCAAGACTGTAGCCAGGGATGGAGGACACCCCCTGAATATTAATCCTGCCTCTTGTCACGGGCTTCTTTGCTTTCAAGGAATGAAAATTCATAGTGAAGGGAGCTCTGAGTAAGGACAGAATGGATCCCCCTCGATGGACATACAAGGCTGGGATGGAGTGTCTTTGTGCCTCAGTTTCCTCATCTGTAAAATGGGGATAAAAGTTCTCACTTTATAGGGTTGCTATGAGGATTAAATGAATTAAGACATGTGACGTGTTTATTCATTTATTTTTTAGAGACGGGGTCTTGCTCTGTCACCCAGGCTGGAGTGTAGTGGCCCCATCATTGCTCACTGCAACCTTGAATTCCTGGACTCAAGTGATCCTCCTGCCTCAGCCTCCTGCCTAGCTGGGATTACAGGCCTGTGCCACTATACCCTGCTACTTTTAAAAATTTTTTGTAGAGATAGAGTCTTGCTATTTTGCCCAGGTTGGTCTTGAACGCCTGGGCACAGGGGATCATCCTGCCTCAGCCTCCCAGGTAGCTGGCATTACAGGCGTGGCCCCATACTTGGCAATACATGTCAGGTGTTTAAACGGAGCCTGGTGCTGTAAGTGTTTGCTATTATTATTGCCATTGCTTTTATTGTGAATGTTGAGCTGGATCTTCCAGGCTAATGTGCTCTCCGCTTGTGTTTTTCTCCCGCTTTAGTCCGCACCCCTGGTTTTGTTTGTTTTGCGTCTCTATGGCATTTCTGATCCCCGAGAACCTCAGCTAGAGCATGACTACGGTTCGTTGTGGTGTGAACACTGCCCACGCTACAGTCTTTCCGGCACCGTGTCCGTGGTCATTTAACTGACTCAGTCTGTCAGCTCTCCAATCCCAGATTGCTGGGAGAAACCAGCTGCCGGGCCCGCCTGGGTCAGGTGATCCCCCTCTGACCCGCTCAGCTGTGCTGTGGAGGAGGGGGCTCCCATGGCGCATGGGAGGCCACCGAGGAGCGTCGCACAGGCCACCCCAGCCCATCGCAGGCTCCAGCAGAGCGGCAGAGAGGTGTGGACAGCGGTCTGGCACCTTTTCTGTCAACCCAAGGGCTGTTCACGTGTTTCTAAGTGTTGAGAACAAGCTCTCAGACTCCTGCGGTTGGCACTTGCAGCCTATTTATCTCAAAAATGACTGGCCTACGTAAAATTTGAAATAGTTGTCAATATTAAAAATCAGGGGATTTCATATGGAAATATGGATTTCTGGCTTCTCATGGGACAGGAACAAAAAAGGGAGACTCGGGGGGGGACTGGGCACGGTAACACCCTAGTAGACGGGTGGTGGCTGCTCTGCCACTGGGGCATGTGTTTCCAGTGGAATCCTGGTAGCATCCTCAGCCCTGAGGCCTAGTACCAAGTGTCAGCTGTCACTGTGCACTCTCTGCCTGCTTTCCCCACTTCCGTCTCCTACCTGGCCCCCTGGGCCCTGGAGTGTGCCACCTTACTCCATAATCTGGCCTTTTTCCAGGGAATGGAAATTGCATGATGAAAAAGAAAAATTATATAGCTCTTCCAATTTTGGGGATATGTATATGAGTCCAGTTCTGTGCTAAATAGTCCCCAAATAGTATCTCATTTAATTCTCTCTACAACCCCATGAGGTAGGTATTATTATTTTCACCCTTGCTATACAGATGATGGAACTGAGGCTCAGAGAATTAAGCAACTTGCTCTAGATGAACAGAGGCCATACGAGTTTGAAACTAACTTCAGACTTATGGAAAAGTTGCAAGGACAGCCTGCTCCCCTCTACCCCGAGGTATTTGAGAAGAAACTGTTGACTTGATGTTCCTGGACACTTTTAGTGTGTATTTCTCACACACAAGGACATGTTCCTACATAGCTCTGAGTGGAGAAAACACAAACTGTTTTCCTCTGTTCTCACACCACATCAGTCACAGAAGACTTCTGTGACCAAATGCCTGGGGTTTTTCCCCACCAGGAGGCAACCAATCAGTTCTGCAGCGGACACCAGCTCCAATTCAATTCGATTCTGACACTGGAGATAGTATCAGATCCCACAGGTTGAGGGCTCAGTCCCCAAGACTGCCCCCGTTCAGACACCAGTTGCAAGTATGAGCCTGCGGAACTTCTGACGGACCAGCTTCAAGTTGGGGTTCCCACTACCCCTCTTTGGGTTCAATTATTTGCTAGAGTAGCTCAAGGAACTCAGGGAAACACATTCATCAGTTTATTACAAAGGATATTTCAAAGGATACAGATGAAGAGATGCATAGGGCCAGGTATGGCGGCAGGGGTACACGAGGAATCCCGTGTTCAGCTACCTGGAAGCTCCCCAAACCCTGTCTTCTTGGGCCTTTTATGGAGATTTCACTGGATAGGCATAACTGACTACCGTGTAGAAACGTGATTGGACAACACGGGTGTGATCTAACACTAACAGACTGAGAGGGGAAACCCAGCAAGGCCTGTCTACGTTCTGCTTGGCCTCTCTGCAGCTTTCCTTCCTCCAGGGTTTAGGGCAGGACCCTCTCTGGAATGAGGGTCTTATGTTCCACAATCAGAAAGGTGGGGAAGATTAGAGTCCTGCCCTGGGCAGGTGAAAGGAGGTCAGGAGAAGGTGAGAAAGAGAGAGAGGAGAGATTCTGTGTTCTAAGGCTGCTTCTGAGGCCTAAGGTGCCCCAACATTATAACAAAGACTGTATGTAACAACAGCTATGTGAGTTATGAGCCAGGAATCGAGGATGCAAACCAACATGTATATTATGATATCATAGCAGCCATGATACAACTATCAAAATCAGAAATTCACATGATACAATTCTACCATCTAATCCTCAAATCCTATTCAAATTTCACTAAGTATCCCAACAATATTCCCTATAGCAAAAGGACTGAGTTCAGAACAGTTCACAAGTTCTATTTAGTTGTCAAGTTTCTTTAGTTTTCTTCAATCTGGAAAAATTCCTCAGTCTTTCCTTAACTTTTGTGACCTTGACCCTTTTTTTTTTTTAAGACAGAGTCCTGTTCTATTGCCCATGCTAGAGTGCTGTGGCATCAGCCTACCTCACAGCAACTTCAAACTCCTGGGTTCAAGCATCCTCCTGCCTCAGCCTCCCGAGTAGCTGGGATTACAGGTGCATGCCACCACACCCAGATAATTTTTCTATTTTTAGTAGAGACGTAGTCTCACTCTTGCTCAGGCTGTTTTCGAACTCCTGAGCTCAAGTGATTGATCCTCCGGCCTCGGCCTCCCAGAGTGCTAGGATTACAGGCGTGAGCCACCGCGCCTGGCTGACCTTGACCATTTAGAAGATATTTAGAGGAATATCCCTTAACTTGGAGTTGTTTAATATTTGCCCATGATTACATAAGCTATGCATCTTTGGCAGGAATATCATGAAGTGATGCTGTATCCTTATCTGTGGGTCCCATCAGCCACTCACGATGTTGGAATATGCCATGATGGTCATGTGACCCCAGTTTGACCACTTGAGTAAGGTGGTGTCTGCCAGGTTTCTCTACTGAAAAGTTGCTCCTTTCACCTTTGTGGTTAATAAGTATTTTGTGTGGAAGTTCTTTGAGACTATGTAAATAACTGTTCCTAACTTTCAATTCATTCATTTATTTACTGACATCAATATGAACTCATGGTTTCCTATTGTATTCAATGGAATATAAACCATTATGACCATTGTTTATTTTGATGCTCAAATTGCCCTAGGTTTGGCTAGTGCGGGAGCCTCTTTGAGCTGGTTTCTGTGTCCTTTTGCTATGTCCCCACCACACTTTGAGCAAATTTTTAATTTCTGGGACAACAATCTGTTTTAGGCTCATACTCTACTCCCCTGGGAATCAACCATTTCTCCAAGGAGCCCTGGTTCCTTTTAGCAGAGAATAGTATTTAGAAACCATGACCTGGCTAAGTGCGCTCATTGCTTTTGGGGTGTCCTTGCTCTTGGTTGATGGAGCTATGAGCTCATACCAGTATCTCCAACTGTAGTCCAAAACTACATGGTTCATTCCAGTTTCCTCCCTTTCCATATTTATAATTCCCTTCTCCAACAGTGAGGACCCCGAAATTCTGAACTCTTAACCACTAAGTGGCCTCTCATAAATAATAGCTATGATTGTTTATGATACCATAGTATCAAATAGCATATTTATATAATTTTGCCAGTGAGAAGTTGAAAAACCTTTTAGATTATATTGGATTGATCCTTTGAAATTCTGTGAGACAGGAGAGGGCAGAGGGGTTATTTTCCCACTTTATAGCCAGTGGGACCAAGTGAAAGGGGTTGAGAGCCATTCTCAGGGGCCAGTGGAGAGCTTGGAGTGGAATCAGGCCCATGCATTGTATTCATGTCTAGCCCCCTGGACATGAGCTGCCCATCTGCCTGCCTTCCATGGTTTGAGAGAACTTTGACACTCCATCCCCAAGAGAATGAGCTGCTCAAACTAGTCCCTCCTTGACACCAAAGCCCATAAAGTGGCAGCTCAGGGAAGTCAAGCTTCCTTCCCCACCTGACCCCCGCTGACACCTCTGCCTGTGGCTGTGCCTTTAACCTCAGCTTGCTTCCCCATAAATGCAGGTCTTGGGTTATGAAGAAACTGGGGGGCTTGGGGGGCTGCACAGTACATCCCAGCCCCCCTCAAAATCCCTATCCTACTGAAGAGGGGCAGAAATGTTATGGAAAGTGGCTTTCATCTTGGACAGATAGACTCTATCATCTCATTTGTAATCAAATGGGACCAGGCCTCTCTTAGATAATAACCGGTTTGATGTTATGGTGCACACTAAGGACCGGCTGCTCCGTGCGCTCTCTGTGTTCATAGTACCTATGCGAGGGTGGTCTCCGGGCTTGGGAGGTCCACTTTCCCATCCACCCACTATGATCCACTATGAATGGGGCTGGGCTGGTGGAAGGGGGTCACACTGGGAGGCGGAGGTAGGAGCCCTGGGTTCTCATCTTGGCTTTGCCGCCAGCTTGCCAAGCAATCTTAGAGAAGTCACTTAGCCTCTCTGACCAATGGAAAATACCATCCTGTACTCCCACCCTCCATCTTTCCCAGGTCAGCGGTAGCGACGAGGGAGAACAGATTCCTGAGTCCCATCCAGATGTGATGTATCATTAATGATTGTGCTTACACAATAAATCCTGCCCTCGCCAGCACGCTCAGTGAGTGGGTAATTCTGGTTAATTGAATGTTCTGGGACATGGAAACGTTCCCAGAAATGCTTTTTGTTTCCTTTGTGGCTATTGAAACCCATTCACTCACGTATTCAGCAAATATTTGTCTCGTGGCTCCCCCGCCGTACCAGGTTCTGTACCAGGTGCTGGCGGTACCACCCTGAATGAGGCAGCAGAGTCCAGCCTCCGGGGACTCACAGTCTGGGGGAGGACATGCGGCAAACATGCCACCACACCTGGTAGGTTGGGCACCCTGATGAGGGCATGCAGGATGCTGTGGGGGTCCAGGAGTCCAGTCTGGGAGTCCTTGGGAAGTTCTTTGAGAAGGTGCTATTTTTACTGAGAGCACTTAAAAGCAGCTGGCCGTGGTGTCTGTGGGTAGAGTAGCCGGGGGTATTCCAGCTGAGACCAAAGGCCCAGAGGACACCTTGTATGCTCATTTGCGCCGTGGGGCTTAGAACGTGCAGCTGGGAGGCGAGAGGGAAGAGGTGTGTGCGTGTCAAGAGAGCAGGATGGTGGAGAGAGCAAGAGTGTGTGAGCATGTGGCCGGGGCTGGGGCCTGGGGGCTGGCCTGGACCGTGAGGGCTGCAGCTTAGTTATTCAGGCCCATTTGTCCTCCAGTATGTGTTTTGTGCCATGATTCTTTCTCACAAACTTAGAGAGTAGAGGAAAAATGAACTCAAAATACTAAATCACAGAGGAGGGGCCTCAAAGTCAGATGGGTGACACGGGGCCGGGAGGCGAGTGGAGAGCACAGCTGTGTCTAAGAGGCCAGCACTCTTCGGGGCCAGCAGAGCGTGGCCATGGGGGAGCGTGGGCCTGGCACTGCCAGATCTTCAAATTTATTGTGAGAAGCCAGCAATCTGTCTTTTTATGGAAAATCTCCCAATTATTAAATGTTGGCAACTAATTAACAAATAACAAAACCACTGTGGGCAAAACAAAATGCTTCTGCAGGCTTAATTTGTTGTATGAGTTGGTGGTTTGCAGCCCTGGATCCAGAGGGTTCTATTGAGGAGGGTTTGAGAGTGTCCATTTGGAATCTATTATGGTCTTCTAATGAGTGTGCCCCAGCCCTTGCTGCGCTCTGGGGAACATTGGAGGTCTGATGTTGGCACCTGCCCTCAAGGCTGGATCCTAGCTGCCCTCGAGCTAGATGGTTCAAATCAGTGTGTGCCAAGAGCCAACTTGTAACTAAAGCACTAGGTGCTACAGCTCAGAGGAGCAGGGTCAGGGAGTGGAGGACCCATTTTGGGGAGAGCTTCCTGGGGATTCTGGGCATTGTGATCATTCCAGAGGGGAAGGTAAGACTTAGTATGACCAAAGGAGGGCATGGGCATCCCAGACTGGAGGGCTCAGAAGGGCTCAGGCCCAGGAGGAGAGCTTGGAATGGAATCGGGAAATACTAATAAGATAGCCAAGGAGAGGGTTAGAGTAGATCCTAAAAGGCTGTGAATACAGGTCCAAGATGTATACTTGGCTCTGGCTGTGAGTGCAGGACCCAAAAGTTCATATTCTGGTCCAAGGCTTAATGCCATGAGCCCTGAGTTCACTCAATGGACATCTCAAGTGTTCTTCCTGTTTTGCTGGCATTCTAGAAACTTTCCTCTTTGCTGTCCTGGTCCCCGTTTGTTTATTCCCCCCTGGAATGGAAGCTCCACCAGGGCAGGGGCGGTGCCTGTTTTGTCCCCTGCTGTCTTCTGCCTGCCTAGAAGGATGTCTGGAATGTAGTATAGTTACTGCCTACTTAACTATGAGCTAGTGTTGCCCGAGGCCTGGGGCTTAGGACAACTCCATGGACAAGCTCTATGGCACTTATGTTCTCGTGTAGAGTTGGACAAAAACCAAGCCAACAAATCAATGAATAAGATGATTTCAGAGCGTTGTCTGTGTGTGGCTTGTCTCCCTGCACTGTAGTGTTCTGTTTATTTGTGTCTCCTCCTAGTCTATGAGAGCCGAGGGGGCAGGGCTGGGTCTGTCTGGTTCCTTGTTTCATTGGTACCACCCCCCCTACCCCAGGCTGGTACCTGACAAACAGGGAGTGGTAAAAAAAAAAATGTTTTTTGCCGGCTGTACTGACTGAACCAACAATGATTTCAACCTTCATGCACCTGTACCCTGTGGAGGCTGCAGAACTTATTATTATCAACCCAGGAGTAATCGCTGATAAGCCTGAGTGTGAATTTCCTTGCAAACAGAGAGGTAGCGAGGGAGTGTTTAATAACAACAGGGATAATCTTAATTAACGACCTGATAACTGTAATTAATTGCATCATATCCCGAGGCCCTCTTTGGAATTCTGGGAGGGAGTAACCGGTGTTTGGCAGCTCTGGGGCTGGAGGGAGGGGAGTGCTAGGATCTCCATTCCACCACGCTGATGCTTCCAGAGCTTTGGCAAGTTGGCTCACAGCTCTGAGCCCCAGTTTTCTCATGGGGAAAATGGGGCTACATCACCGGGGTGTTGCCGGGTCAGCGAGAGGACCTCATGGCCTCAGCATAGTCGATGGAGGGTTGTTGCTACCACGGTTATTATCGGAGATTATTACCGGAGGTGGGGGGGGGGGTGCAAGGCTGCAGCTATCCCCGTTGATGTCAGGCACCACGGGGGCAGACTGGAGGGGGCAGATCACAAGCCTAGGTTTTCCCCTGGGCAGGCCCAGGAATCGCTCTCCCGCGTGGGGACCTGAGGGCAAACTCCTGGGCGTGAGGCAGGAGACACTAGTGGCCAGCGTGCCGCCTGCGCCTGCGGGGTCTGCGAAGGGGGACACTGGACTCGAGATGGTGCGTGGGAGCGTCTGGCGGGAGAAGCCGCCAAGGGGGCACTGGGGAGGAAGGGGCGAGGAGGTCACCGCGTGGCCCGGGCCAGCCCGCACTCCCGCGGGCCTCAGTTTCCCCCCCAACCCCTGTGGCGGGAGGCGGGGCGGGGGTGCCGCGCCCCCTGCCTGTGGGGCGACCCGGCGGGTACGGCGGCGACCGGCGGGCGGCGCGGCCCGGCCGGCAGGGGTTAAGCGCTGACCTCAGCCGCGGCGCCCCGGGCCGGCCGGGCGGGCGGGGGCGGCGCCGCGTCGTGCCGTGCGCGGCGGCGGGCCCAGGCGGCTCGGAGGCGCGGGCGGCGCGGGCGCACTCCCGGCGGGCCGCGACCTGGCGGGCGGGCGGCGCGGCCATTGGCTCGGCGGCGGCGGCGCGGCGGGGGCGCCGTCCCGGCCATGGGCGCCCGCGGCGGCCTGCGGGGCTGAGGCGCGGCCCCGGCCGCCGGCGCCTTTGTGAGCGGCGCGGACGACAAAGGCGCGGGCCCGCGGCGGCCGAGGCCGGTGAGTGAGGGCGGCCCGCGTCGCCCTGGGCCCAGCGGGTCCCTGCTTCTGCGCGGTCCCTGTGTGTCTCTGAGTCGGAGTGCGGGAGAGGCTTCGGGAGCCGGTGTCTTCTGCGGGCGGCCCTGGGTGTGTCGCCGCGAGCCCGTGGGTGGCTGTGTGTCCGCCAGCGCGTCTGTGTGTCCCCGGGCGGGAGAGCCCCTGAGCCTGCGCCTTCCCTGTGTGTGGGTCGCTCTTGTGTCGCTAGTCTGAGTGTGGCCTTTGTGCATCAGCCTGTGGGGGGTGTGTGAGGGTGAGAGAGAGACCTACAGCGGGTTGGGGACGGTTTGGGAATCCCCACCCACCCTCACCCTGTGACTCGCTTTCCCCACCCTTCTCTGTGGTCCCCCTTCCCCCGCGCTGACCTTGGGGCCTTGGGCGAGGGTGTCCCTGGGACGCATGAAGTCAGGGAGTGCTCCTGTCTCCTCTCTGTTGTGGGCCAGCTTCTCCCACCCGGATGGGCACCCGGCACCCATGGCCCCGTGCAGGAGGGGAGCGGGAGGAGAGGATGCTCAGGGCAGAGGCTGGGGCTGTCCTGGGTGCTCCCTGGGGTGGGCCCTCCTGAGGCTGAAGCCCAGCCTTCTGGTCTCCCAGGATGGCCTCTGACAGGGAGCCCAGGCCTGATTGTAGGGGGCCTGAGGACAGTTCTTCCTCCCTCTTCAAGGGTGGGGTCCTGGGGCAGGGGTCATGGATCTTCCTTGGACTATAAGAGCCAGGGAATCCTGCCTCTGTCCAAAGCAGAGAAGTGGTGGTGGTTGGGCCACACTCCCACCAGCTTTGGAGCTGAGTGGCTGCCTCAGAGTCCTCGTCCCCTCAGGGGATTCAACCAGGGCAAGCCATGCCCCGCCTGCCCATAGCCCATCTGCTCCTCCTCAGATGCTGGGGAGAGAGGGCAGGCTGTGTGGACTCATTAAAATGCTCAGCCCTTCCCTGCAGGCCCTGCCTGGACTGCCTGAAACTGCAGCAGCAAGCGTCTGTCCATCTGCCCAGCGCTAGGCCCCCACAGTGGCCGGGCCCCGGGCACACACACTAGAAAGGAGGACACAGTCTGGAAGTCACCAAGCTCCCCGTGACTGTGGGATGGGGGCTGGCCTTCCCCTTCCTCGGGCTCTCAGGGTGAAGCTCAGACCTTCCTCATAAGGCCTTATGTTGTGCCCAGTCTGTGCCTGCCCCTCCACCAGGGAGCCTTTGTTCCTCTGTCCAGAAAGTGGGGCCCATCCTTTACCTCTTTGATTTCTCACTTAGGGGGCCACTTCCTCTGTAGTGAACCGGGCAGGATCCCTGTGATCTGAGAGCCCCTGCCCCCGTCAGGGTGGTTCCTTTGCACCTCCTGATGGAGCAGGGACCATATCTGTCCTTGATCACCAGCTAGAAACAGTGCCTGGCATGTAGTAGGTGCTCAATTAATAGTTGCTGAATAAATGAATGTCCAATAACTAATGGTTCCTAGATTCCACTGTTTGAAGCTTTAACTCTTTAAACTCTTTGAAGTGTTAAAGAAGGGGAGGCAGAAGCTGGTAGACTCCTGGGGGCCCAGCTGCCAGGTTAGTATAAGAGGAAGGCCTACTGTTAATTAGAGAAATAGCACATTAATTAACAGACATGTAGAATATATGCTAAGTGCCACGTGCTAGATGCTTCAAGCATGTACCTCTTACACTGAGAAGAAACAGAGTGGGAAGAATATATGTAATCATCTTAGATAAGTTTTGAAAAGATAAAGTGTGTGATATATATGTTATGAAAAGATAATAATAACTTAGATTTATATTGCACTTTCACATCCGCTACCTTTTTGTTTCGACAACACCGTGATAATTAGGCAGGGAAGATGAGTTCATACCCATTTTACAGAGAAGGAAAATGAGTATGCAGCGTTTAAGTAACTGCTGAAGGTCACAGCTAATCAGCGAAGGAGCCAAGACTCAGCCTGGGTCTCCCTAGCCACCCAGTCCTTGCTTTCTTCTGCAAGCTTGTCTTAGTGCCTTTGTATTCCTGTCACCCAGCTAGACAATGGTGAATGAGCCACTGTTCTTGCCCTCAAGGGGTCTAAAGTCCAGGAGAGAGAATCAGACTCATAAATAACAGCATGTGCCGAAGTTCTTGTTCCATTCCCTCTGCCACCTCAGGCCCAGCTTAGCTGCTTCCTTGCCGTGTCCCCAGAGAGTTCCTTACGTTTCTTTGCCTAGTGGGGGGCATCAGAGCCACTTTCCATCAGGGTCCTGGTCTGAGAAAGTTCCCAGGAGTGACTAGTTTTATGAGCTTCTGCTGGGCCTGGGTGGGGTGGTGTGCTAGGAGTCAGCTTGCACCTGTGCACGAGAGCCGACTGCTAAATTGTAGGAATTTTATGGACTGGCTGATAAACACAGCCATTATAAAAAATTGTGAGTATATAAATTTATAATTAAATAAATTGTATTTCAAAAGATAAGTACCCAAAATTACTTTCTAATTATTTCATTATATTTTACTATTACCTCCACATTTGTGGTTTTTGTGCCTTTGTGTATATATGTGTGTATATAATGGTGTGACACTGCACATCTCTTCCCAACTCTGTGTTCAGTGATGTCATGTGGTAGCTTGAAATTGTCCATAGTGAGAGTATTTACACCATGGAAATTGGCAAACGCTGCAAATCAGGGTCTTTGCCCCTAGAGAGCCACTGGGGATCTAGCAGTGAGCATCCCTCCCCTGGAGGGCAGGCCCTCCCCTGGAGCTTACATTCTTGTGTGACACTGCTCCAGGGCTGATTGTAGTGTCCTCATGGGTGCAGAGTAAGAGGGGCAGCTGCTGGGCTGGGCATGCCGTGGCGGTGGGGGCTGTAAATTCCCCTCAAATCAAATGATCTCTCTACCCCAGCAAGTGAGTTATTACCATGCACCAGGAAGAGGGGAAATGGGATGAGACGGAGATTCAGTTAGTTAAGAGCTGGCTTTGCCATTGATTGTATAACCATACTCAGGATGACCCAGACATCTGAGAGGCAAAGCAGTGGGTGGCGTCTCGGGACGGACTGTGGACAAGTAGCTTGGGATTCATGGAGATGCGATGTCTAGGACGTGGGGCTAGAGCTGCCTGGGGTGGTTCAGGCAACAGTGGGCCTGACCCAGCCATATGGATTCAGGGACCATGTGAGAGAGTAGAGTCAGACTCGTGCTCTGTACAGCCTGGGATGTGGTGGGGAGATGGAATGTGCAAAGTTACATACAGTGGAGGAATGTGCGAAATATAGAGGGAGAATGGGGTGGGGAGAGGGAAAAGGCCTGGGTAGGAGGAACATGATGTGCACAGGCTCAGACGCATGAGCTGCTGGAAGTTCAGTCTGGCTCAGGTGTCAGGTGAATCAAAAGTCTGCAGGGCTTGAGGCAGAGCTGGGGAAGTGCTGAACCTTCCTCAGGTCAGAGGGCACAGCATCATCATCTGGGTACTAGCAAAGGAAGCCTGCCAGACCTTGCTGTCAGGGGCATTGTGCTCTGTGGATCACTCCCCCTCTCTGCAAATCTTTAGGGTTTCTTTGTAGTTTCCTGTTATCCCCAAAGCTTGCTGCTGTTTCAGTCCCTGCATCTGTGGCTGGTGGATTCTCAGAAAAGATTTCCATTTTAATATCAGGCCAAACAAAACTTAGTTGGGAAGGCGGGTCTTCTCCTCTCCCCACTCCCAATAATACCAGAAAAGCTAAGATAAAAATAACTTCTGCTACTTTTTTTTTTTTTTTTTTTTGAGACAGAGTCTTGCCCTGTCACCTGGGCTAGAGTGCAGTGGCATCAGCCTAGCACACAGCAACCTCAAACCCCTGGGCTCAAGTGATCCTCCTGCCTCAGCCTCCCAAGTAGCCGGGATGACAGGCATGCACCATTGCACCTGGCTAGTTTTTTCTATAACTGCTGCTACTTCTATCCGTAATTTAGACAGCTAATTGAGAGTTATTTGTTTAAAGGCAATTGGTGTTGACTTTATGCCTATAAGTCCCAGATATTTCTCATGCATTAATTCATTTAGTTTTCATATCAATCCTGCAGGTAGGTACTATTTTCCCATCTTATGGATGAGGAAACTGAGTCTGAGAGAGGTTGAGTCACTTATCTAAGGCCACAGTGTTTGTAGGTGGCAGGATTTGGACCAGGTGGGCCCTGAGATCTTCCTACAATCCTGTGTCCCTCCTTTATCCTCTTTCCCCTTCCCTTTGAGGAGGGGAGGGAGAGATTAGCCACATGTCTGGAGTCAGCACAATTTGCCATTCTTAGTTTGAAGTTAATACACATTTTTTCACCCAATGTTGACAAGGCCCAGTCTGGTCATAGCTGGGTTCATCACCCTGTGGCTTAGGGGTCAAGGCTGAGAATAGAACCCCAGTACCCACATGGGCCCTCTGGGTCAGGAAGAGCTAATAATAATGGCTTGTATTTATGGAGAGAGCTGGTATTAGTGGCTCATATTTATGGAGTGGCAGGCACTGTGGCAGTGCATGGCTCTCAGGAGCTTGTTCAGTCCTCAGCCACCCCAAGAGAGGGTGTGTGTCACTGTCTCCATTTTTCCCCCCTTGGGACTGAGGCCTGGGCACGTTGTCTTGCTTGCCCGGGGTCATGCAGCTGAAAGGTGGCAGCAACACGGGCACCTTGTTCTGCTTGCCCAGAGCCTGCCTCTCAACCCTGTGCTGTGTCCTTTCCTGAGTGATGCCAGCCCTCCTGGGGCCTGGGGCAGGGGGTGTTAAATCCCCACACGCTATGACACAGCTACTAGGAGTGTCCCTGTTTTACAGGTGAGGTTGCTGAGATGCAGATGAGTCAAGTGAGTTGCCCAAGGTCCAACGTAAAAAGAGCCCAGGCAGGGAGCAGGGTACCCCTCTGCACCCAGAGCCCAGCACAGCCGGGCCCATCGCGGGCCCCAAGTAAGTACGTGCCAAGTGAGCAAACCAATCGCTGAGTAAATGAGTGATACACACCACAATATTGAGAGAGACTGTCTTTTCTGGTGGCGAAATAAAGGGTAATTTAAATTTCTCCTTTGACAACTCCCAGCAGCAGTGCCCATATGCCGTGGAAAATAGCAAATGACAGTTGACCACTTGGCCACAGATGTGGGTTGCTCCCACCTCTTGGGTTGAGCCTGGCACTGAGCTCTCTGCCATGGGGTCGTCTTCCCACCAGCCTGGTGGCTGAGAAGGTGGTCTCAGGCCAGGCCCCGCCACCACCTTTCGCAGACACATCTTCAGCGCAGGGTAGTGCAGGTGGTTTGTGATGGCACCAGCCCATGTTGGCTCGTTGGGCTCAGGCGAGGCTGCATTTCTGGGTTTTGGACCCCTCCCCACCCCTCTTCTCCCCAGAGCCTGGCCCGGGACTGCGCTCCCTCTGTGCAGGTCCCTGTTCCGGTCCTGCCTGATTGGCATGCACCCCAAATCCCAGCCATCAGCACGTGGGGCAGGAGCCAGCTCTCTTACCCGCTCTCTTCATTGTTTGAAGTGGGAGACTTGGAGTGCGCTTTAAAAATGCGGGCTTTTTATTCAATTTCCCTAGAAAAACAATGGT
Organism: Varecia variegata; assembly: GCA_028533085.1. NCBI lineage: Eukaryota > Metazoa > Chordata > Mammalia > Primates > Lemuridae > Varecia > Varecia variegata. The sequence continues at coordinate 97,698,042 of CM052444.1, read as the reverse complement.
TAAATTAAGTAGGGAAATAACAGTCTCTGGAAATTGAAGAAAGCTGTTCCTGAACCTAGACATTACCCAGAACCTTTGAATTTCTTTTAAAATAAGCATTTATTTTACTTTAAGTTATACATGTATTGCATGACCACTGAAGAAAACAGAAAATACAGAGAGAAATTTAAGTTAGCCTTTATTTCTCCACCTGAAGACAGCCTGTCTCAATACTGTGGTGTGTATCACTCATCTGTTCAGTGATTGGTTTGCTCACTTGGCAAGTACCTACTTAGGGCCCTCGATGGGCCCAGCTATGCTGGGCTCTGGGTGCAGAGGGGTACCCTGCTCCCTGCTGGGAGTCTTTCTAAATTGGGTCTTGGGCAATGCACTTGACCCATCTGTATCTCAGTGTCCTCACCTGTAAAATAGGGACACTCCTCGTAGCTGTGTCATAGCGTGTGGGGATTTAACAAGAAAGTGCAAGTAGGATGCTTGGGTCCAAGTTAGAACTTAGCAATATTTGCTATAATTATGTAGGAAAAACTTTTCCTCTATCATGTTAGGTTCTGCGATGGAGCCTGTGAATTAAGCTGACAAAAGACAGATGAATAGGAGAAAAGGAGTATAGATTTTATTTGATGTTAATATTTTTTACTGTAAGGGGGCTCCAAAGAAAAGTGAAAACCCAAAGAGGCAGTTAGATCCAGGGGCTTTTATACCATTTTAACAAAGGGCGATACATTATGGAGAAGTGACTAGCTGAAGGAAAGAGGGTTTGGGCTCCTAGGGGCAGTAAATTTCAGGGAGAAGGTAATTAGGAAATGTATGATAGATAAGGGTTGTTCAGGAAGGTTCATTATGCAGATAAGACAAAGGAGAGGGGGACACCTTTGCATGTGGAAATTTATGTCACTTTTGCCAAGGGAAATTTATGGCCTGTCTTTAGGCAGAAAGGGGGAGGCAGAGAGTTTTTCCTGTATCTGCGGCTTCTCAAGTGCCTCCAGCTCAAAATGATCCCCTCCTGTCTAGAACTGATCACAGCGATCCTCGTGCCAAGAAGGCGTATTTTGGGAAGGCATATTCCCAGCCCTTTCAGTCACAACAGTGAGCAGGGCGACCATAACCTTGCCCTTGTAGATCTTATGTGATGGTGGAGAAGACAAAAAACAAATAAGTCGGACAAATTCACAGAACAACCACATGTTATGTAATAAGTCCTGTGAAGGAAACGGCCCCATGTGACGGGGCCACTGGGGATGGGGGTAGAGAGGGTGTGTGTGGGGTGAGGGTGCAGAATTTGCTAGCTGGAGGTGGTCAGGGAGGTCTCTCTAAAGAGAGACATTTAAGCCCAAATGGCAAGCAGGAGTCATCTCTGCCAAGATCTGAGGTTAATGTGTCCCAGGCAGAGGGTATGGCAAATGCAAAGGCCCTGAGGCCAGAACGAACTTCGCTAGTGTGAGCAACAGAAAGCCCTGCGCCTGCCGTGGAGGAGGGGGAGGAGGGTGTAGGCAGAAGAGGCTGTGCAGTTGGCATTGATTGTTATCCTGGGTGCAAAGGGGAGACATTGGAGGTTTGTTTTCTATTTCCCACAAATACCTTTACTAATGAAGTACAGTTCCAAGATTCCAGCTATTATGAACTCATTTAAGAAATTTACCTTTTCCCAAATAATTCATTCAAAAATACTTGCCAAGTGTCTATGCTGTGGAAGCACTTGGCTTGGTGCTGGGAGGCGAGGGACGGTCACAAAGATGAATAAGGTGAGGACTCACCCTCCGCTCACCCACAGACCAGCAAGGGAGACCACAAACAACTGCCACGCAAATTTAGGAAAATGTAACACCAAGTATTTGCTTCGACTGTGCTTAATAAATGTGCCTGGCATCCCCTGCTCAGTATTTTACCTGCATTCAAGGTCACTGATTGCTCCAGTCCTCGGAACATTAAAGGCAGGGGAGTGGCTGATTTGCCTTTGGGAAAGATCCTCTGCCTGCTGGGAGGAGAAGTGGCTGCAGGGGCCAGGGCAGAGGGGAGGACCTGGCGGCCAGAAGAAAGGCTCGGATTGGGATTCGGTTGTGGCAGTGGAATTGGAGAAAAGCGCTGGATTTGGGTTATGTATCAGATATCAGAGATAGAATCAACTGGAATTGCTGGCGGATTGTATGCAGGGGGGGAGGGAAAGAGAGGAAACAAGTGTGACTTCTGGGTTCTTTTGAGTATCTGGGTGGGCGGTGGTGTCATGAAGCGAGATGGTTAAGAGGGAGCAGGGAGCATGGTTTTTGGAGAAACCAAGGATTCAGTTTGGGGCAGGTTCCCACAGAGAGGCTGTTTAGAAGTCCAGGGGTAGCGAGAGCCTCTGGGCTGGAGATCCGACTTGGGCTTCATTAGCATATAGAGGGGACAGGTGGGTCCACCCAGGGGAGAATGTGGAGGAGAGGTCTGGGAACCCACATTTGCAGTTGGGTGAAGGAGGAGGAGCAGCCTGGGAGCTGGGGGGAGGGCGGGTGCAAGGAACTCACCTTTATGTGCAAGGGGCTGAGCTCAGCCCTTGGGGAGGATTAGCCCACAGAGTCCTCACCTTAAGTCTGTGAGGGGCAGGTGTACTATGATCTCACTTTACGGAAGCGGGGAGGCGCAGAGAGGAGCACCAACACACCGGTGAGCAGAGCGCACGCACGGCTGCCCGGGGGGTGAGGATCCACACCACGCAGGCGGTCCAGCTACTTCGCCCACAACATTCCCGTTTTGCAGAGGAGGATAGCAAAGCTTGTGGTTTAGTTAGTTTGTTTTCATTCGCCTGTCCTCGCATTCCTCGCCTTCCAACTCATATTTATTGAGCACCTACTGGGTGCTGAGATGAGTAAGATATGGTGACCCTCAGTCTGGAGGGGGAGGCAGGTGTGTAGCCAGCTGCAGGACGGGAGGGTGCTGACCCAGGTGGAGGGGCTCAGAGGAGGCTTCCCAGGGGAGCTGAGCCAAGCCGTGGAAGAGGCAGCGAGGTTGGGGAGAGGACGCATTCCAGGCAGTGCAGAGGCTGGGGGTGAGGGAATAGTCCAGGAGGCCGCGGTGGGGTGGCGTGGAAGAGCTCTGTCCATCTCACTGGGAGCTTGCGCTTTATCTTGAGGGCCATGGGCAGCCGTTCCAGTGTTTCAAGCCAGGGAATGACACGATCAGAACTTTTTGTTCTGGGTAGAGACTGGTTGGAAGGGACAGTAGACACCTTTGGAGGCTGTTAACTGGCTCTCTGCTTCCTAGGTCATTATCTGAACCCGGCTGCTTCCTTAGTGCTTCCCCAACTCTGCTCATTTCTCTTTTCCAAAAAGGTTTCTGAGTCAGAGAGGTTAAGCAACCTTCCTGAGGCCACACAGCATAACCGGGTGTCCAGCTTGGACTGGTCTCTTAAGTGAAACAGCCAGTCTCAGGAGTGGAAACAGGTGTTGAGTAACCCCGGGGAGGGGCTCACTGGAGGCTCCAGTTGGAGGTCACCACCTGCAGGTCCCCTTGTGGCTTTAGACATTGCCCTTTTGCAGTCTCAGAGAACTGTTGCTGGTTGGTGCCTCTGGGCAGGAGGAGCTGGGCTGCTGCTGGGAGCTGGGATTGGGGCTCCCAGCACATGGGTTGTTTAAGCAGTTTCCTGGCATCTGCTTCCTCCCCAGGGAGGGTCGGAAAACCGAGGGTGCAGGACTCGATTAACAGGTCATAGGAGGCCAGCAAGGGAGGCGGTCCCTGCTGGTGAAGGCAAATGCCAGGCAGAGGCCCTGTTCTTGGGGGCCAGGAGAAATGGGGAGCAGTTTCCAGAGCCTTGCTATTATGAGTCACTTTGGGCAGATGTCTCACCTCTCTGGAGACTTGGTTACCTCGTCTGTAAAGCAGAGATAATGTTAAATGTGATCTGTAGAATTGAAATAATAACCAGTGTTTACTGAGGACCTAGAGTGTGCCAGGCATCAGGCATTGTCTTGTTTCAGTTCTTTGTGGCAATCTTGTGAGGTATGTATGGCTATTATCTTCATTCTACAGTTGATGCAACTGAGGAACAGAGAGGGTAAGCAATTTGCCCAAAGTCACACAGCTAGTGAATGGCAGAACTTGAACCCTCATCCATCTGACTCTGGAGCCCTCCCCTGCAACCCCTCTGGTCCCTGTCAGACATTGTTCTGCTGAGCCTGAGTCCCTTCTTGACAAATCACCTGATGGGATCTGGTGGGGCTCCAGCATTCTGCCTACCCGGCTTTGGGACACCCTGATCTAGACAACTCCTAAAGTTCTATCCTGTAGTCATGGTGCTCCCGTGGGCCTAAGCGCCTGGCTCATCACCTCACAGCCGCTCGGGGCAGACCTGGGGCCAGAACCCGAATCCCAGACCCCGGCCTCCTGCCCTTGCCAGTGCTCCAGGGCCTTGGGAGGGGCCAGATGCCTGGGTTCTAGTCCCATGTCTTCCTTGAATCAGGAGAGCTTGGGCAGGATTTCATTCACTCTGCCCCCACCTTCACCCTAAGCCTCAGTTTCCTCTTCTGTGAGGTGGGCAGGTGAGAATCTAGGGTCTCTCCCAAGTCTAATCATCCCTGAGTGTAAGGTTTCAGGTTTCTAGGAGTCTGCATGAGTCAAACAGTTGCCACCTTTTCTACTTCCCGTCTGCTCTTGTCGGGGGGCCAAGGGGAGATTGAGTGGAGACAATAACACAGAGAGCTCCCTATATATTAATATTATCAATAGCAGATTATGATAACAGCTATTCTTTGGGCACCACCGTGTGCCAGGCACTGGGCTGGCTGTTTCGTGTATTATTTTATTGCGTACTCAACAGGGCGGTGAGTGTTACCAGCTTCTTGTTGGGTGGGAGAACCAGGCTGGAAGAGGTTAGCAAACTGTCCCAAGGGGCAAATGATCGAGTTAATTTTAACTGAAAGCCGGACTTCAGAGCAGTGCAGAGTATGCGTGTGCTGGCTTCTTCCTGAGGGCTAAGGAAGTGCCTCCAGTCCCAACCCACGAGCTCTCAGCAAAACTGGTTCTTTGGGCTTCTGATAGAAAAATCCACCCAGTTCATCCACCTTTGAGAAACGGTGCTGAGCGTCAGAGCTGGGAACAAATGGGTGAGTCACAGCAAGGTGAGGGGGTGGTGCCCGGAGGGCAGGGGCAGCGCTAAGCCCACCACTGGCCAGAGCTAAGCCTCACCGGCCTGAGCTGCTTACAGAGAAGGGGACTTGGCACCAGGGAGAGGACATGGCTGGCAGAGAGGAAGACAGAGGAGCTGAGCGTCGGACGATGGAGTCAGAGAATCATTTAGAGCTGGACGGCTCTTTAGGGATCACCCAGTCCCAGCTCCTGATTTTACATATGGGGCATGTCAGTCCCACAGAGGGGCTGGCGCTTGCCCTCGGTCACACAGCCCATGGCACTGACCCAGGAGCAGAAAGGGATGTGAGAAGCTGGATCCACACAGCCTGAGCTCCTGGCCGCTTTCCTGGGCATGACTTCCTGCCCAGGCCTGACAGCTACCTGCCTGCTCTTCCTCCAGTCAGGACAGAATAATAATAATAATAATAATAACAATAAAGGAATTGTATTGCTGAATGGTTGCCCATGCAGACTCTGGAGGCGGACTGTACCTTAGTCCCGCCTCCCCCACTCCCAGCCAGATGACTCTGGGCAAGGCACATAACTCCTCTTGGCTTCCAACTTTCTTTCTCTGTGTCATGATTTAAGCAGCATCTGAAATTGCAGGAGTTCTCAGTGCCTTTCACATGCCAAGTATTGCTAATTTCCAGCATGGAGATTTCTACTGCGGTTCTTCCGTTGTTCTTTGACCAATGAACACTTTTTTCCCCCAGTAAGTACCTATTAACATATTTGGGGACATGAATGTTCCCCCAACTATACTGATGGTTTCTCAGAACTGTTTAAACTTTTAAACTCAGACAGTGCACTGAATAAGGAGTTTCAGGGACATCCATACTGAGCTGTGACAATCAGCTCCCTCTGTGTCAGCAGAACCATAACCCCCTGTCCACCCTGTTTTTGCTTCTGTCTTTCTCTGACGCCCCCTCCTCCCTGGAGCACCTGCTGCTTTGTGGGCAGGAGCCTTCCTGGGAGGAAGGCCGGGCTTCTGTAACTGCAGCCACCATGCCTTCCTGGGGCAGCAGCCCTGGCTGAGATGTCCAAGGGCGGCAGCAGCTATGAAGGCTCTTCCCAGGGACCCTGGCTCACCTGGAAGCAGGTTTAGAGGGAAGGATGGTGGCGGGGGAGGAGCAGAGCCTCCCAGTCAGGCCAGGGCAGCCTGGGAGTGTGGGGTGAGCCTGGGGCACAGCACCTGGCTTCTAGCCTGGCTCTAGCATTCACTGTTTTATGACTTTGGGCAAGGCACAGCCCTCTCTGGGCCTCAGTTTCCTCATCTGCAACATGAGGGCCTGGACTTAGCGATTTGTGGGTTTCCTTTAGGGCTGATGTTCTGTGAACTAAGTAATGGAGGAATAGGCACATTGGTACCTGTTGGTGTCACCCTGGTTGGCTGGATTTCTTGGGGTTGTCCAAGACTGCCCCTGCTGGGAACTTTCCTCTCTCAGAAGGCTAGGTGTGCGTGAAGGTGTGGATGCAAGCGGGTGGTCTCAGGGGAACCCGTGGGCCAGTAATGCTCGTATATCAGTGTGTGCCAGGATCCCCCAGACAGTGCTAAGAATGCAGATTCTCAGGCCTCACCCCAAGAGACCCTAATTTTGTAGTTTGGTATCAAGACCTTAGTATCTGCATTTATTTATTTTTAAATTTTATTTTTCATTTGTATATACTAATGGGGTACAAGTGTGATTTTGCTGCATTGATAAGCTGCACGGTGGTGAAGCCAGGGCCCTCCGTGCGCCCATCACTGGAGAACACACTTCTACCCACCAAGCGTCTGCATTTAACAAGAGCCTCCCCCTCCACTCAGGTGGTTCCAGGACCTACTGAAGTCAGTGGTTCCGGGACCACACTTTGAAAAAGGCTGTTATACCTCCTTTGAGCTGAAAAATGCTTAGGGGAGTGATAACCTGTGGGGGCTGGTGACGGGCTGTGTGTGCAGGAGGTGACCTACCTGCAGTAACAGCCTTCAGGAGCCGGTGGCTCCTCTCCCCCCAAGCTGCTGTGTCTCAAGCCTGGCTTGTTACCAAAATTGCCAGGAAGCGTTTGAACAAAATAGGAATTCTTGAGCCTCACCCTTAGAGATTCTGAACCAGGAGATCTCGGCTGGGACCCAGGAATCTCCATGTTTAAAAAGCTTCCCAGGTCTTTTGTTACTGTTTGTCATTCATTCAACAAGTATTTATTGCAGCCTTTGATGGAATGGCGTGGGCCCAGGGGAGGGCATTGAGAACATAATTGTAAGGCCGGACACAGTCTTGGGCATTATGTCATCTGCGCTAGAGCCTGATGAAGGAGACAGTGATTACGTCGGGATGCTCAGCGAGGTTGGAGAAACATGTATGTAGAAAATGGTTGGGTTGGACTAAATACCTGGGGCAAAGCTAGAATTCCTGTGTAGCTGAGCTCCAGTAAATTCCAGATTGAAGTAGAGCCCTGAGCACAGAGTCCTCTGGCCACGACTTATGGGCTCCTGTCATTGTCCATTCACTTATTCATTTATCCACCCACCCGTGCATCCTTTTATATATTCATCTACCCATCCGTCCATCCATCCATCCATCCATGTACCCACCCACCCATCCACGCATCTACCCATCCGTCCATCCATCCATCCATCCATCCATCCATCCATGTACCCACCCACCCATCCACGCATCTACCCATGCGTCCATCATTTCTTGAATCTCTTCGGTGTGTGAGGACTGCTCTGGGCACTGGAGTGATGGAAATGAAAGGCATTATTCCTGCTCTCAAGGGTCTCACAGTCTAGTGGGGAGTCAGCAAACCAAGCAGATGATTCTAGTGCCCAGAGGGGCGAGTGGCCAGCTTTCCTGGTGGTCATTAAGGAAGACTTCTCTGACGTCAGCTTGTGCTAAGGCTCAAAATGTAGTTGGCAGTGTCCCAGGCTATGAGGTGGGGAATGGCGTCCAGGCCGAGGGAGGGTCCTACCCTTGGGAAGGCAGGCCGTCATGGCCGGGGCAGGTGGGGACCTCTTCCTCTCCTGAGCTCAGGGTCTCTTTTGTGTTCCTTGTGTTCCCTTGAGGCCTGGTCCACAGCAGATGCTCAGCAAACGTTGGTGTCAGTGAGTGGGATGTGGGGTGGTCAGTCAGAAGGATGCCCGTGGGCCTCGCTGAGGAGCTCGTGGCTCCGTGTTGCCCCTGTGTGGACAGGGTGTAGGCGGGGGCGGGGGGGGGCAACACCATCCCATAGGCTGCCCCGGCTGGACAGGGAGAAGGGAGGGAGCAGTGAGGGGGCCTTCCCTGCACCCACCCTTCCTTGGCCTCCTTGGCTTTCAGCTCTGTCCTTGTGCATTTGTGAAGGCTCAGCGAGCCCGATAGCCCTTCCCGCCAGTGAGGTCCCCTGCAGCTCACAGTCCACGGTTGGGATGTGGTTGGGATGTGGGGAGAGCAGGGTAATGTTGGTTGGGCGGGGGTGGGGTGGGGGGCCCAGATGCAGTGGCGGCTAAGAGCTTTGGCCTCTGGAGTCAGACTGCCTGGATTATATTCTCACTTCTCAGCTCTGTGTCCTGGGGCAAGCGTCTCAACCTCTCTGTGTTTCAGTTTGGTTTCTCAGTTTGGGGATAATGACAGCCTCTATCTCATACAGTTGTTGGGATGATTAAGAGAGTTGTCACTTTTAAAGCACTTAGAGAAGTCCTGGTACATGGCAAGTGTCTGACACACGGCAGCTGAAATGTGGGCTTTGGAGGCAGCCGTGCTATGGTGGTCAGTGGTCGGGTGCTTATTAGTTGTGGAGCCAGAAGACGTGGTTCGAATCCCACCCCTACCTCTGACTGGTTGTAGAGACCTTGGCAAGCTGATTTAGTGCTGTGAGCCTGATTTCTCCTCTGTGAAATGGGGATTGGTACCCCCAAAGGGCTACTGCAGAGAGTCACTGAGTCTGATGGCTCATTCTCTACGTTGGGCTTATTACTGAGGTCAGAAAACTCTCGACAGGTAGAGTGAAATGTTCGTGTGCTGAGGGTGGCATGGATGAGAACTCTGGCACTTGGTGGGGGGGTGGGGGAGTCAGTCCATGGGGTCTCTAGTACTGCCTGTCTTGGCCCCAGACCTCTCCCCCAGGTGCCCTCACTGTTCCAGGATCCCATGGAAGGGACTGTCATGTGACTGGGGTCGGGGTCTGCAGAGCAGAGTGCTAAAGGGGTGGAGGGTTAGGCTGGTGCCTTTTAGTCTGCAGGGGCCCTGGGGGAAGGGCACCGTCCTCACTTTGATACCTGCCCTGGGTTCAGCACCCTGTCCCTACCCCCATCATTTCCTGCTTGGCTTGTATTCTCAGGGCTGTTGACTCGGGCATGCCTGATGCCCTGCAAGATTTGGGTTACAAGCAGGTAAATATTAACCCACAAATGTAGCTTCGAATGCAAACCTGTTTGGGCTGGCTGCCTGGGGGACTGCCAGGCCCTGGGCCCTGACCCCAGCTGATAGCCAGGACAAGCAGGCTCCCTCCAGGGGAAGAACAGGCAGGTGCACCATGCCAGGTGATGGCAGTGAATTCCAGCACCGTCCAGTGGTCAGGGATGCTGTATCTGCTCTATAGCAGAGGAGGAAACTGAGGCATAGAGAGGGCGGGAGGCCAGCTTGGGCTCACACAGTCAGTGAGGGGAGGGCCTGTGGTTAGACCTGAGAGTGTCTCCCTGCAAAGTCCATGCTCTTACCACCTGGTCCTTAGCCGTCTCCTGGCTCTGTCAGGGTCACACCAGGCTGCTGCATGTGTCAGAGGCGTCTGAGGTTTGCTTTCTGTCTCCACTCTGCCTGTGAAGTGGGGCAAGGCTGGTTTGGGGTCCCTGGCAGGCAGGAACCAGCCCAGGAATCCTCATTGCAGTGATGCAGTGGGCTCCTCTGGGGCCTGGGCTGGGATTTGGGAGTGGCCACCTGGCCAGCATCTGTCAAAGACTGTGTAGGAGGCACTGTGGGGACACCCAGGGCTGAGCCATTGTTCCTGTGCTATGGGGGCTGGCACGTGACAAGACTGAGGGCACAGGTGTACGGACTTCAGGACCTGGCTTCTGAAGGGTCTTTTGAATCCTGAGTCTCATTAGCTGTGTGACTCTGCCTTGCTTGGCCTCTGGGGTTCCCGCTGAAAGATGGGAGCGATAAGCCCTGCTGCAGAGTGCATTGTGAGATGGCGTGGGTTGGTGTCGCAAGGCTCCCGGCACACAGGGGGTGCTTGGTGAGTGGGCTTCCCCTGCCCGGGCCCTGAGAGTGGCCAGCAGGTCTGAAAGGTGAGCGAGGGCCTCTCCCCTGGGGCTGCTGGCAGCCTGTGCTGTTCTGTGGGCAGCTGGAGATGGAGTGGAGAGGGGTGTTGTCTCCACAGTGGGGGCGCTGGTGGCAGAACAGGCTGACCCCCAGCCCGAGGCCCACCCAATCCCGATGCTGCACCTGTAGCCCCTTGGGGGAGGTCCCTGGGCCTGTCGGGCTCCCTGGCCTTTCTGGCCTGCCCTGGAGCCAGCCATAAAGGGAATATTCTGGGGCACATGACTCAGAGGCTGGCCCTCCTCTGCCAGGGCACTTTTTATTTTCCTTTCTTTTACTTTTCCCTAATACGGTCTCCTGTGGCTCTCACCCCTCCTTTCTCGGGGCCTGGGTGGGTGGTGCCATTTGCCCTGGGCAGCCTGTCCTGGGAGAGCTCCTGTTAGCTGCGGCACTGCAGCTGCTCCTCGGGGAGATTCCGAGCGAGGCGAGCACAGGCGTCGGAGCTGCGCAGACCTGGGGCCGTAGCGCGCCTGGCCGAGTCCCTAGCCGTGTGACCCTGGGCAAGTCTCTTTGCCTCTCTGAGCCTCATTTCTCTTACTCAATTCAATCCAACCAATGTTTATTGAAGACTTCTTAGGTGCCAGGTATGGAGTTAGAAACTGCAGGTAGAGCAGCAAACAGAGTCAACCAGTGTCCTCCGGAGCCTGAAGATCGAGTGGGGTGTGAGGCGGGGACCTGGATCTCCACCTCGCAGTGTTGTGCGGGTCACGTGAAATAACACACAAAGCACACAGTTCCTGGTTTTCGTAGAGACTCAAAAACGATGGTGAGTCTACAGCTATACCACCCTGAATGTGCCCGATCTCATCTCATCTTGGAAGCTAAGCGGGGTAGAGCCTGGTTAGTGGTTGGAAGGGAGACCACCTGGGCATACCAGGTGCTGTAGACTTTGAAAAAAAAAAGAAAAGAAAATGATGGTGAGCGTTCATTTTATTCCCAGCTAGTGAGAGTGGTAGCTGGGCTTTCAGGTGAATTATTGTCACTTTGATTTCACACGTGTTAGCAGGAAAGTACAGAAGCTGCTTCTGGAAGGATGGTGCTGATTTTCACATAAATTAGCAATGTGTTTGTTAGTCTCTGGTTGTGAGTTGAGGCTGCCACATTCCCATGTGCGGCCAGACCTTTGCAAGGAGGAAATGCACCCCAGGTGGTGCCCAGCGTAGTTCACCCCCTGGCACATAGTAGGCACCCAAGAGGTGTTTGTTGAACTAATAAGGACAGTGGCAGCTTTGGATACATCCTGGCAGCATGATTGACATGGAGAGGGAGGGCTCTGGGGACCATGGCAGGGCCAGAGAGGCCCTAGGGAGGGAGGGACAGCTCGGGGGTGGCCTTTGCAGAAGCAGAAGCCTTGCTCTGAGAAACTGGAGGATCAGTTAAGGCCAGGGTGGGGGTAGGAGGTGGATTTAGACCCTTCTCCTGAGTGACAGTGAATCTCCTGCCAAAGGAGGAACTCCAGTATGAGAGTAGAGGTGGGCCAGTGACCCGGGCTTGGGGTGGTGGGATTTGTGGATACCCACTCGGTGCCAGGCACAGGCCTCAGTGAGCTCGGTAAGCTCTGTAGGGCTGGGAGCCTTTTTCTTGTCTGTTCACTGATGTGTCTCAAGCACCCAGCACAGGACGTGGCTCGTTGAGGTGCTTAATAAATATGGGCTGAATGAATGAAGGAATGAATGAGTTTATTATTTAATTGGTTCTCAGGAGTGTCATCATACCCAGTTTGTAGATGAATAAACCAAGGCTCAGAGAAATTAAGTTGGACATTTGCTAGGTTGTAGAGCCAGGATTTGGAGTCCACACTTGCTGATTTCAGAGCCCGTGCTCTGACCCACCCATCTGTTAGGGTCCTCAAGGAGGAATTCTTGCTGTGGTTGACACATTGGCTTTCAGCCTCATGAAGATCCTTCCCTCGGCTAAGAGTGTCTGCTTGTGGGAAAATGCAAAATGCTTGACTCAGACACAATGGCTGGGTCGGTCAGTGCTGGCTGAGAACGACAGCTGACAGCTCCTGCCATCAGCTGCTGCTCTGATCGGGGGTGCCCTGATCAGAGCCAGGTTGGGGGGGATTGATGCTGCCAGCCCTAGGGGGTCCTTCCAGGCTTGGTCTGATATCATTCTCTTCTTTGGCCGCAGTCGGGGGAGGGCGCTGGCTCAGACAGAGGCTGGTGCAACGTGCTTGCTCTGGTCCCTGGGTGCATCTCCAGGGGTAAATCCCGGTGTTCATGGGAACATGGGCCTGTTCTCCACCCCCAGGTGGTTCTGGACCAGAACTCGGAGTGAAGCTTGACCTGTGTTTGCATTCAGCTGCTCCAGGAGCCTAGGCTGGGACCTGGATAGATTGGGGGAGTGGGGGCTGCTTCCAGAGGCTCTGTTAGGGGCTGTGCAGCTGGAACACTGCCCACGGCCACTGGGCTGGAGCACTTTGTCTGCTAGTCCCCTGACATGCTGCCCCATGGGGCCTGTCCTACCAGCTCCCATGGGTGGGGTCCTCGTAGTCACCTGAGTGACCCAGGCAGCACAGGAGCCCAGCTGACTGGTGGCGGGCTAGTGGCTTAGGTTTTAAGACACAAGTGCGTAGCTCAGGCACAGACTCTGCAGCCAAATGGCCTGGGTTCAAATCCCAGCTTGCCCACTTATTGATTGTGTGACCTTGAGCAACTCTCTTAACCTCTCTGTGCCTCTGTTTCCTAATCTGTGAAATGGGCATGATAGTAGACCCTCTGTCAGAGAGTTCTTGGAAGGATTAAAGTAATTATAGGAGTAAAGGGCTTGCAGTAGCACTGGGCACTTATTAAGCCACTCATACATGATAGGTGTTATGATGTTGATTTTGGCACTTGTTTTTCAGTGACATTGGGCAACCCAAGGAGCCATTGCCTTTCCTCTGTGCCCATTGCTGGGATCTGGATTCCACTCAATTAATAATGCTTGTTGTGAATGAATGAGCACCTGGGTGAGGTCTCTGGAGGGGTGAGGAACAAAGGTAGCATCTGGGCACTTGACTCCCATTGAGAGCCCCAGTGCCTTTGGGCCGCCAAGACAAAATACCATAAACTTATAAGCAACAGACATTTATTTCTCACAGTTCTGGAGGCTGCGAGGTCCAAGGTCAAGGTCCAGCAGACTTGGTGTCTGGTGAAGGCCTGTTCCTTATGGACGGAGCCTTCTCACTGTATCTTCACATGGTGGAAGGAACTAGCTAGGCCTCCGGGGCCTCGTTTACAAGGGCACTAATCCCATTCACGAGGGCTCCACCCTTATGAGCTAATCACCTCCCAAAGGCCCCACTTCCCATCCATCACCTTGGGGGCACAGGGACTTTCAGATCATGCCAACCCCCATTTCTACGCTCTTCCCTCCCTCTCTCCTGCTCACCTTTGCTCATTGCTGCCGCGTGCCAGGCATTGCAGAGACGAACCGTCCATACTTTTGTTCATTCTTTCATGGAACATTAACTGATGGACAGTGCCCTGCCCCCACCTAGGCTCAGGCTGCTCTCAGCGGTTCCGACAGCCCTCAGCTGTCCTGGACAGAAGCCCTGGCTGCTCTTAGTATGTACAATTCTCCTTCCCCTGCTGACGGTGAGGTCCAGGGGCAGGGCTGTGTCTGTCTTTTCATTCACCGCGACAGCAGGGGATACTTGATGAGTATGTGTGGAAGGTTGAGCCATGAGGGTGAGGCTGCAGGACACAGAGGGACGGAGGGCATGGCCCCTGCCCTCGGAGAGCTCACAGTCTGGTGGTTTCTTCATTCGCTCAAGAGACATGTGCTAACCAGCTCATCGGTGCCAGAAGTGTTGCTGGATGCCGTGGACGCGTCTTATGTGGTGCCCCTTAAAGAGGCTGCAGAAATCTTCCCCCGCTCCCTGCCCACCTCCTGTATTCCAGGTGCTGGGCCAGGTGGTGGAGACACAGAGATAAGTAGGTTGTGGTCTCTGCCCCCACAGTCTAGAGGGGACAAGCACAAAAACAATAGGTAACGCAGCATAATGCAGTTTCTTTAGAGACTTGTATTCGGTATTTATCTGCCATGGAAACCAGTGGCAACGGCTTTGGTCTTTGTGTCCCTGTGACTAACAACGGTAACACTACCCCGCATTAATAGGCCGGTGTCCGCTCTAGATCCTCAAAGGACTCGACCAGATGCCCTCAGATCAGGGTTTCTCAACCTGGGCACTATTGACATTGGGGCCGGGTAGTTCTTTGTTGGGGGGACTGTCCTGTGCACTGTAGGGTGTTCAGCAGCATCCCCGGCCTCTGCCCACCAGACGTCAGTAGCATCACCTGTCCCCTACCTCGTGTGGCAACCAAGATGTCTCCAGACATTGCCAAATGTCCTCTGGGGGACAGAGTAGCCTCCAGTTGAGAACCACTACCTTAGATGGGTTAGTAAATCTGTGTGTAAATCAAGGTGGGGTGGAAATTTTTAAATCCAAGGCTGCCCCCTGCCCCTCAACATCTGATGTACTTTGGGAGCATAAGTTTGGAATAAAATGCAAACGTCTGTTGGGACGTGGAAGGGCCCCTGGAGCCCAGAGCAGTTACGCACCTTGCCCAGGCCACACAGAGGCGGAGGCCTTGGCAGGATCACCTGGATCACTGCCAGGTCTTCATGTCCCCTTGATCTGAGTGGATACAATAGACGTCATCAAACGGCCACGTGGAGTACTTGGAGCTCACATCAGAGTGGCGTTGGAACGGTTGACTGTCGGCCTGAGTCTCGGCTGTGCCCAGTGTTCTCCCTCACCGGTCTGGCTCGTCAGCAAGTGCCAGGGCCTCGAGTGGTGCCTGACACCCAGGGGTGCTCAGTAAATATGTGCCGAATGATCAAGGGGGTTTGATGGGTGGCAGAGGGATCCAGAGGGATGAGGACTGGCTTTTCTGTCACCCTTTGAATACTGTTGAACTTAAAAGTTCCCAGAGTGAGGGAGTGGGGCCTGGAGGCCCTGGTTCTAACACAGCAGGTGTAGCGATGTGACCACTGTCACTCCTGTCTTGGTTTGCACCCTAATTGGGAAGGAAGTGGTGTCCCTGTCCTCTGTCCAAGGACCTGGCCACAGGACAGACCTGGGATGGACCTGGCAAAGGCTCAGACTGGCAGGCAGTGTCCAGGTGGCCATGGTGCATCTGCCCCTCCTGCCAGCATTTCTCAGCACTTTTTATGTGTGCCGGCAGCATGCAGAGAAGGGAGCCCTCGACTCGGCCTTCCCAGGCCACTGGTCTCTTTCTGCAGGGTACATGGGATGCTTCTGTGTCAGGTGACAGCTTGGAGACATGCTGGTGGGTCTTTGTCAGTTTGCTGCCTGGAGGGGGCTTGCTGTCCCTGAATTTAGCAGAATATTTTTGAGGCCCGGCCAGCAAGTAGAAGCCTCCTGAGCTCCTGGGGCCGATTCTCTAGCTGGAGTGCTCTGCTTACAGGGCTATGTCTGCACGTGACTCCGAGCCGGCCCTCTGCTGACCCTACGGGTGCAGGGAATCGGAATGCCTCTTTGGCTCCCTGCACGGAGCTTGGTCATCGCTGTGTTTCGCACCAACTAAGGCAACGCTGGCCTCACTGTCTCCTTGTCAGATCCTCCCTTTCCTGACCTTGACCCTCTTCCCTGGAATCTTGACTTTAAAGGAGGCAGGAGGCGGGTGGAGGCTTTTGGGAGCTTACGTTGCCAACTCTTTGCTCAGGGTCAGGCCACGCTGGTGGCTGTCCCAGAGTACTGCAGTGGCCACCCCATCCCCACAGGGGGTGGGTACTGTGTGGCACCGTGGGAGGAGCTGCCCCTAAACCTTGCTTTCACTGTCCCAGGAAGGCTCTGGAAGGCAGCGATGAGGGGCTGCAGGACTCTTCAGCTCTAGCTTGGTATACCACTCTTTCTTGTAGGCCAGTGCTGCCAGCCAGTTAGGGGGAGTTGGTCGTTTATTCATTCAACAAATGTTTATTGAGCACTTACTATGTTCCAGGCTCTCAATGAGGCACTTTCTGTGAATTATCTAATTTAATCCTAGAACAGCTCTTTGCCCTGGAGATTCTTACAATTGTCCTTGTGTGGAAGAAGAACCAGCAATCAGAGCAGTAAAATGGTATCTCAGTGTCACAGCCAGGACCTAGCCAGGTTTGAATGCAGAACTCACTATTCTAAAAACCACATCCACAGCATGATGGTGGCAAAAAGGGGCACCTGGGCGTCCTGGCAGACCAGAGACTGCCTCAGGCCAGGAGCAGCAAGCAGCTGAGTAGCGTCTTCACCTGCAGGATGTAGGCAGGGGTGGGCTCGCAGCTCCTGGCACTCAGTGTGACTTCAATGCCATGGCAGGAGGAATACTAGGAGGGAGTTTGAGACCAGGGTGCGGGCAGCATCCGAGTTGTCTGGTTCCTCGTGAGTGGCACCCTAGGGTCAGTCAGCACCAGTTCGGTTCTTGTTAAAGCTGACAATGGAAGAGGATAAGTGTTTGGGAACAGTTCCCTGGCTGGTCATGGTCCTGGTCATGTCCAACCCAGGACAGCAGGATTCAGGGCAAATCCCTTTCATGGTAGAAAGTGCCCTCTCTATTCTCGCTCCCCTGACACCTCCAGCCCAGTGTCCCCTGCCCCCTTCCCATAGCCTGGGCAGCATCTTCTCAGATGTGTGAAGTTAATTGCAACGGGGTGGGATGGATCCATTGGCTTGGCCCTGATGGATCTTTCCACACTTTGGAATCAGACAGACTTTGGGTCTAGCCTTGGATCTGCCTTTGATCGGCTTCTTGACTTTGGACAAATCTCTCTGCTTCTCTGAACCTCAGTTTCCTCCTCTGTAAAATGGGGCTGATCACGTCTCTTGTGGGATATCCCCACACCCTCGGGGAGTTGGGAGGATTAGAGGTGGCACTGGATGTGGCCCCTGCCCTGGATCAGTGCACTCCCTGCCCCATCTCTCTCCAGGGGTGCGGAGAACAGCTGGGAGGACGGCACATCACTGAGTGGTCTGAATCGGAAGTGCTTGCTGCTTTGGGAGTTCAGCCAGAGCTATCCTGGGCTGTGTGGCCGAGGGCCCTTTGGGTGTCCTGGGGCTCCATGCTGGCCTTGCATTTCGGGAGACCTCGGGTGCTGCTAGCTGCCTAGCCCAGCCTTGGTTGGGTGGGCTGGGCTCTTTTAGCTCCAAGTTTGGGGAAGGCTATTTCTTTTCTGCCCAGAGCTCTCTTGTGGGACAGAGTGGACGGCCCCTCCCTGTCGGAGCCAGAGCTTGGGCCTGAAGAAAGAGAGAGGAGCCAGATTGGATGCTGTGGGCTTTGAGAGGGAGGCCTGGTTCGCTCTCCGTGGCCTGCCAGCCTGGGACACCAGCACCAGCCTTACCCCATCCCTGGAAAGCTGCATAGATGCCAGGGTCCCCCACCTGCCCGTGCGGGAAAGGCTGGTGTGCCTACCTGCCTGCCAGCAGCAGTTGATGATGGCAGCCGTGGGGGCTCTTGGGTCCTGTCCCCCTCGCTTGGCCACATGCTTCTGACTCACCAGAGGAAAAATGTGGTCTTTTGGGGAGTGAGTTTTTAAAAATAGTCCAAGTTCTTCTCCCGCCCTGCCCCACCCCTCTTCTCTGATTGCTTCCTGGCCTCGGCCCCGACCGCTTTCCACACTGGCTGTGGGGAGCTGCCCCTTGTGCAGCTGGCGGTGAATCTGTTTGTGAGGTTTGCCGGGGAGGAGCTGTCCTGGGTGCAGGCCGATTTCAGAGGGGAGGAGCGCAGTCCCAGGAGTGGGCGCCCACAGCCCTGGCCGCCTTCT
The DNA here is from genome assembly GCA_028533085.1 of Varecia variegata. Taxonomy (NCBI): domain Eukaryota; kingdom Metazoa; phylum Chordata; class Mammalia; order Primates; family Lemuridae; genus Varecia; species Varecia variegata. The sequence goes on along the minus strand of CM052444.1, from coordinate 97,679,923 downwards.
CCCCAGGGACTGACATGGGACCAGGGATCCATTCATTCTGCAGGTGTGCCTGGGGGTCGACTGTGCGCCAGGCCTGTGCCAGGGCTGCAGGCAAGAGCGATGAGCAGCAGTGAGCGTGACCCTGCCTTTGTGGAGTCCACACTCTCATAGGAAGAAACATGGAAACAAATAACTAAAAAACATGGATGTCGGGAAGCGTTAGATCCTGTGAAGGCCGGGGACACAGGGTCAGGGAAAGAGTGTGGAGGGGACGCGTGTGGGCAGTCTGGAGAAGGCCTCTCTGATACGCTGACCTTGGAGCAGGGCCCTCAAGGTGAGGGCACCCACGTGTGGCTGTCTGGGGGAACAGCAATGCAAAGGCCCTGAGGTAGGAGCATGCTTGGGGCGGTCATGGAACTGCAGGGTGGTCGGACTAGAGTGGAGCAAACTGGGGGAGACGTAGGACATGAAGTCAGGGCAGTCATGGGGGCTGTGACATGCCGGGCCCCAGAGGATGAGATGAGGACTCTGAGGGCCTCCGAATGACGTGGGAAAGCATTCAGGGCTTCTGAACGGAGGCTTAACTCGGCTGCTGTGTTGAGAACAAAGTGTACAGGGTAGGGGCAAAGGTGGGAGCAGGGAGACCCTCCAGGGGCTGTCTTAATAGCTCAGGAGGAGATGGTGGTGGTTTGGGCCTGCACAGTAGTCGTGGGGGTGGCGAGACGCGGTCTGATTCTGGGCATATGTTAAAGATAGAGCCAATGGGGTTTGCTGATGGATGGGGCGTGCGTGTGAGAGAGAAGTGCAAGGATGGCTCCAAGGTTTTGGCCTGAGCAGCTGGCAGGCTGGAGCTGCCAGCAAGTGGGGAGGGAGGGCTGGAAGGGGCGGGTTGGTTTGTTTGGGCAGGGGTGGTGATCAGGAGTTCCACAGGGATACGTTGGGACTGAGATGCCCCATCCGCCATGGAGTGAAGGTGCAGAGCAGGCTGCGGGGCAGGGGCTTCCCCACGTGGATGACACGAGGACCCGCGAGGTGAGCCCATTGCCTGGGGAGGAGCCAGGTCGAGCTACTGCCGGAGTCTGAGCCTGGCAGCCTCCAGCATTTGGAGGTGGAGGAAGGAGAGCCCGAGCGAGGGTCGGAAGGAGCTGACAGGAAGCAGCTGACAGGTGGAGCAGGATGGGGACTGAGTCTGGCCGCTGCACCCGGCATTGCAGGGCTGCTGGTGAGCTGGCAGGTGGAGTGGGGGGCGCACGCCTGACCGGAGATGGATAGCTCAGCGCACTGTGATGGATGAGTTGATGGCAACTCTTGGGGGAGTCTCATAGAGGCGGGCAGAGAGATGGGGTAGTGGGCAGAGGGCATGTGGAGTCAGGGAGGTTTTCTGTGCTTTTTTAAAGATGAGCAGTAACATGGCATATTTATTTTTGCTGGGAATGATCCAGTGTAGAGGAACTGAGGTGTCTCTTGGTGGCCTCAGCCTCCACCCGAGAAAGATGTCCCTGTACCATGCAAAACAAGCTCCTCCCCACCCTCCACGCCCCATTTCATCCCATTCCGGCATCAGCTCAGAGGCCAGGTGAGGGGGAGGGGCCTTGCGTCTCCCCATCTGGAGACTCATGGACTGAGGAGGTGTGAACCAGTGAGCATGCCACTGTGCCACTGTGACGGGACAGGCAAGGGGAACCGCTGCAGGGACTCCCGCTCAGAAAGGTCACGGTGAGGAGCGGTTCTGAAATCCAGCTGTGCGAAGTCATCTCCCTGCACCGATGCAAATCCTTTGCTTGCAGAAGTCGGTCCACATGATGCCATGGAGTGGGGTCAGGCCAGAGACAGAGACCATGGGGACACCGTCAGAGGAGAATGCCTTGTACTGCGTACTTGTGGGAACCTGGGACACCTTCCCCAGACCCCTGCTCAGTGGGCCCTATGGGGAGGTCGGAGTAGTGAGTCTGCAGGTACAGAGAGAAGGGTTTGGCTTCAGGCTGCTCCCACCTGCTGTGTGTTAGTGCAAAGTGCCCAGTGCCTTCCTGCTGTCTGGCTGTCATGTGGTAGTAACAGTAGCGCCTTTGGTGAGTTCCTGCCTGGTGCCCGGCCAAGGTTATTACCTTATTCGTTCCTCATCCGAACCGTGAGAGCCTCACCTGCTTGCACACTCACCCCACTGTACTCACGTAGCGAAGCAAGTCCAAGTCTGAGCAAGTGGTGGAGCTGGGATTGGAACAGTCTGACCCAAAGCCCCACACTGGGCGCTGCACTCCAGGAACTGACAGGTGGGGATGGGGAGGCTCAGACAGGTGGGGTGGCGGCGCAGAGCCCATCTCAGGTTAGCTGCTGTCCCCTCTCTGGTCTCTAGGTAGAAGCTATGGGGCCCCATCGCAAGGGCCATCTGGGATGTGCCCAGGGCCAGGGTCTGGGGCCCTCCCCAGAAGAGTGGGGGACAGTTCAGCTGATAGACAGAGGCTTTTCCCCAGCTCTTCAGCTGGGATCATGGGGGACTAAGGGGTTAATGTGTCTAGGGCCTGGTAGGAGGAGAAGGAGGAGGAGGAGAAGGAGGCTGGGGACAGGACTCTGGCTGTAGCTCCCCTGGCAGGCTGTGTCCAGCAGCTTCTCTAGGCTGGCTCTGGTTTCCCAGGCAACAGCCCCCAGGGGTCCCCTCTGGCCTGGCCCCAGGGCGGGCTCCTTCCCACAGAGGCCTGCCCCTGGCCCCCTCCCCACTCCTCACTCTTCCTGCCTGCGGATCAGTGACCAGGGGCTCGCCCAGGAGGTCAGCAGGGAGGGAGGGCACCTACTCTGGACAGAGCCTCCATTGTCTGAGGCTCCAGCCATTGACCAAGCCTGGCCCCTGCCCCAGCGAGGAGGGCCCTCCCCCCAGGGCCTCCCTCCTCTCCTGTGAAGAGGAAAGGAAGTGGAGCCGCCCCCAGCAGGGCGGGCCACGGGAGGAGCTGGGCCCTGTTGTCCCTTTGGCAGATTCTGCCGCTCTGGCACCTGCAGGGAACTCCGCCAGGGCCCAAGGAGGACCTGGGAGGATGCTCCCCAACCTGCACGTGCTTTCCCAGGGGTGCTAAGCTCAGTAACTGCATGGCCTTGGGGACATCCCTCAGTCTCTGGCAGCCTCATTTCCTCTTCTGCTCCAGAAATGAAATTAGATGAAAGCTAAATTGTTTGGTATGGGGCCGGCCTGGTGCTTGAGTTGTGTCAGCTATTGTCATTTTGAATTTCGTGATCTAGGGCTGGTATTCTGGTAGAATAAGTCTGGCCTGGACTTAGGTTAGCAGTCTGTACAATAGGACAACGCTGCCTGTCCTCAAGGAGTGTCAGGGACTCTGTGAAGGGAACTGGCATTCATTAAGAACCTACGAGCATTGTCCACGGTCTTGTTTACATCTGCATTTGACAGGTGAGCACAGGGGGCTCAGAGTGGCGGCTTCCTGTCCTGGTGCCACCGGAGAGCAGTGGACTGAGCAGCCTGGGACCCAGCCTGAGCCCCTTTCCATGCACCCCACACCTCTTTTCTGCCCACTCCTCCTGCTGTAGCTCTGTCTGTGTTTTCTTGGAAAGGCAGCTCCTCTCTCTCCAGAGCCCCTGGGAGCCATCCCTGTCCTGGAGTCTCCACCAGGTGGCCCTTTGCACCGAGGGACTCTGAGGACAGAGCTGTGGGTGTCCTGCTGTCCTCTGTGCGGTAGCCAGTAGCTGTGGACCCTCTTCCCGGTTGGGGCTCGCCCTCCTGGGCCCGGCTCACTTCCTGTCCAGCCCCCATACCCCATCCAGTTTGCATTCCCTTCTCTTTCCCTGGCCCTGGGCTTTCTGGACAGGGCTGAGGACACCTGGAGGGCTGAGGTTCCCACCAGGGCCTGTGTCCCACCTTCTAGCTGGTCTCCTCTCCTCTGGGCCAAAGCCCCACACCTATGGCTCCACAGGTCCAGGGACGTCCCAGGCTCTTTGTTCAGGTCACAGCTGTTATCTACCGTGTAGTGTAGCCTGGGCCAGTCCCACAGAGACAGAGATGGAAAGAAGCCCAGTGCCCTTGGAGAGGTCACAGGCCAGTGAGGGCGACTGTTATAATAGGGGCTGTGTCCCCAGCCATGTACGCATCCCAGCACCACCTGTGTTCCTTGGAGATAGTCTGTTGGAACACTACCATCGGCACCCCAAGCCACTGAATCAGAATGTCTGGGCAGGGGCCTGGGACATACTTTTTTAAAAGCTCCAGGACCAGGGCTGGGAACCACTGCATGGAATGGGTTGTGGGAGGCTTCACAGAGGAGAAACTGGGTCTGGGTTTTGACGGTTGAGTAGGAGTTTGCTTGCTGGTCGTGAGGGAGAATTCCATCAGGAGGGAATAAACAGCCTGAGCAAAGGCCTGGTCGGCACAGTTACGGGGCTGAAAGCCAATGGTGAGGCTGGAGCAGAGTTCCAGCCCAGCCCGAGAGCTGCTGAGACTGGAGAGGTCAGTGAACGGGGGAATCTTAGAGGGTCTTGCGGGGACCTGGGCTTCATTCTCAAGGTGACGAGGAAGGGTTTGAAGCAACAGGGGGATGTGGTCAGGTGTGTGCTGTGGAACAGTCACTGTGGCAATGGAGGGTGGGTCGGCCAAGTGCATATCTGGTAAGAGCCGAAAGCCAGAGAGACCTCTCAGAGAACGCAGGCCCTAGGAGGGGCTCTGGTTCTGACCCTTCCAAGCACCTAGTCTTTCCCCGCCCCCCACTTTCTTGCTGACTTCCAGCAGACAGACGCCTCCAGAGTGCCTCTGAGTCCGGAGTTGGAGATGGGTGCCTGGGCCAGGACCTATTCCTGTTTCCCTCTGTGCCAGGGTGGGTGGCAGCCACTCTTCCTCTGGCAAGGCTGCCCCACTTGGATATGCTGGCATCTGCTGCCTCCCCAGCTTCTGGTACTGACTCTTGCCTGCCTGGACCCCCCACACCGGCACTGGCCTCTCTTCCCGGAACCAGCCTTCCTTGTCCTTGTGCAGCTTGCCTGACCTTCAGGCCCCCCCCTGGTGTATTTCTCCAGGCCTCATTCAGGTGGGAGAGGGATCGAAGCCACCTGATTGGCTAGGAGGTGGGAGATGGTCCGGAATGGGGTGAGTCTCACAGGCTAGTGAGGCGGGGCAGGTGCAGGTGGGAGGAGGGATTCCTAATGGGGCCTCTGGGTGGGATGGACTTTGAACCCTGAGGAAAGGGAACAGATAAGTGCTCTGCTTGAATTAGCCAGAGCCAGGAAGACGCCTGCTCTGGGGAGCTTGGGCAGCTGAGGGTGGTGGGAGGTGCTGGTGCTGAGCTGCTGGAGGTGGTGGTCCTGTCACTGAGCTCAGCCTGCTCCAGGCCTCTGGTGGCACACCTGCAGCCTGGGGCCGGGGTCCTTTTCCCTTGCTCCTGTGCAGCTTGCCCCGTCTGAGCACCGCCAGAAAGAGTGGTCTCCTCCTAGACATTCTGCACAGTATATCGAGAAAGAGAACTGTTCAGGGGTCTGCCTGTCTGTCCATTTTTCAGAAGGTGACCCCCAAGAAAGGACAGTCTCCTGTAACCCTACCACCCAAGCACAGCATGGTTAGTATCATCACAGTAGTGGTGGTCACTGTTTACCGGGAGCTGACTCTGTGCTGAGCACTGTGGGGTTTGTCCCACTCACCACTGAATCCTCAGTAGCCCAGGACACCTGCGAGGCAGGTGCTAGTATCACTCCCAGCATTGAAGTGAGAAAGCTGTTACCTGTTACTGCCAGCAAGTGGCAGAGCTGGAATTTGAACCTGGATCATCCTGGCACCAAATCCCCTCCTCTAACCGTGGCCTTCACTGTCACCGCCTCTCTAGTGCCACAGTGCTGCAGGCAAGTCCCTTCCCACCTTTGGACTCAGTTTCTCTATCTGTAAAGCGAGGGCAACACCACCATCTTGGAGCTGCTTTCTGGTTCTGACATGCCATGATGCTTTTGTATTAGTTCTCTTTTTAAAAATGAGAATGGTTATTTTGATTTTCCTTCATTGTAGAGCTCACTGTAGAAGATCTGGGAAATTCAGAAAAACAGAAGGTAGAAAGAAAATCTATGACCCTACCACCCAGGTGCGACTCTTGTTAATATCTTCACGAATTTCCTTCCAGCCCTTTTCCTCTACGTGCGTTTGAAACATGGTCAGAATCCCGGAGTGGACGTAATCTTGTGCTCTGCCGGCCACGTTTGGTTTCAGTCGACTCTCCGTCACCAGCCTGACTGCCTCTTTTGCCAGGGACTGTGGTGGGAGGAAGGTTCTGGGCTGCTTTTCAGAGAGAGCTCTGTTTCAGGGGCATCACAACACAGGTCTTTTGGCTCAGCCTCCCACCTTGCAAGCTTCCAGACCATGCGTAGCTCAAGGAAGACTTAAAAAAACAGCAATGAGGAAATAGGCGAGCAGTTTCTGGAACCCCCGTGTTTGCTTAGTGTCTTCACACCCACTACCTCCTTGGCCTCTTGCGTGTGGCAGCCCAGGAGATGGTCTGGACAGGTGTGTCCTGCAGTCACACAGAAGGCATGAGGCAGAGCCAGCTTGTGAGTGGATCCTGCCACCCCAGATCCTCAGTGTGAAGTTCTAGGCTCTGGGGGTCCTCCAGCAAACCTTCTGCGGGGTCCCTTGTACTCCTGGCGTGCAGAATCCCCAAACGGGGTCCCATTTGCTGTCACCCATTTTGGTGGTGCCAGCTTAAGGATGGACATCTTGGCACTGACCGAGCCTGCCCAGAGCTTGTTGACCTCGCGTATCCCGCAGACAGTCCTGTGGGGCAGGTAGTAGGACCTGCATCTTACAGGTGGGGACACCGAGGCTCAGCTTGCCTGCCAGTGGTGAGATGGGACTCCAGCCTGGGTCCCCGACTCCCAAGGCGGAGCTGTGGTTGTCACAGCCCGCACCCTGTGCCTTGGGTGAAATGATGAATGTTAATGACTGTCATAGACCAGTGTGTTCCAGAGATCCTTCCAAGAGCATTACATGTATTTACTCTTATTTTCTTACTAACTCCGTGAGGTGGCTACTTTTATAAATCCCCATTTTGCAGCTGAGTAAACTGAGGCCCAGAGATGAGGTTAGGTAACTCATCCAAGGTCTCATAGCTACTGAGTAGAACCCAGGTGGTATCATGTAGCCTGAACTCTTTCCTGACCCCTTGAGGGTCTGTAGAGGTGGCAAAGGGCTGCTCTGAGCCACCCCCACTCCCTTGTCCACTTCCTTCTGAGACTAGTGGCATGTGTGTGCGAAATGGTGGCCACAGGCCTGTGTCCTTGCCCTGGGGCTTCAGGGGCCCAGATTAGCCTATAGCGGATGCCTCCCAGATTCCAGCCCTGAGGTCCAGGAAGGCAGGGTGATCAAAGGATTGATATTAGGCTTTGGGGTCAGTGCTCCTTGGCTTGAGTCCAAGTGTTGTCACCTGGTCCTCTTACTTCTGTGACCTGGGGCAAGTCTTTACTTCTTTGAGCCTATTTCCTCCTCTGTAAAATGGGGTATTATGAGAATTAGATGGAATAACACAAATAGAGCTTTAGGCTCCGTAAGTGTCCTTGTCTCTCTTCCTTCTAGGGACAGCCTTGGGCTTCACGTGGAGGGTGGGAATCAGCCCTGAAGGGTGAGGGGAAAGGGGAGGATGTCAGACTTTCCGGCCTGGGAGGGAAGGATCCTGGGTTTTGTCTCCAGGATGAAGTAGCAGCCTCTTTCTGCATCATCATCAAATTGTATTTAAAGAACAGTTTGTACACAAAAGCTGGGCAAGATGCCTCCCTTTTTCCTTCTGTAAAATGGGTATAAGTCTCCCCAATTCTTCCCTCTCAGAGCTCTTGGGGCACCCCCAGAGCCCTCAGAGAAAGGCCCAGCAGACCTGGGTGGTGGTGAATGAGCCCACAGAGAGGGGACTGCTGTGCGGCTGTTTGACCTTTCAGCTTGCAAAGGGGTTTGCAGATGACTTAGCTTTCTTTCCCAAGCCCTTTGCTGGAGAGAACATTTTAGTTTTGAGAGTTTTCAGTGTGGGTTTAAAAGACACAGTCACACGGTGAGTGGAGAGCGTCCTGTGGCGTCAGTCATAGTGGAAAATGCATTTTTCTTCTTGGACCCAGCAGATCTACTTCTAGGAGTGCCCCACAGGCTCGCTCAAACACTTGTTCCAGGCCCTGTGTGTGCAGGATGTCAGTGGCTGCATTGTTTATAATATTACACCAAAAGGCCAAAGCAACCTCAGTGTTCCTTGATAGGGGTTATATACAATAAATTATGGTGCATCAAAAAAAATACTATGTAAGTGTTAAAAAGAAAGGGAGGCTGATTTCTGTGTACTGTTCTGAAATCATCACCAAGACTTAATGTAAAAAGGCAGTTGCAGCCCAGCGGGTGCCATGTGCTTCCTTCTGTGTAAACCAAGGCACACACGCAGACATGCATGTGGAATAGTTCTGGAAGGATTCCTGAGAAACTAGTAACAGTGGTTACTTCTGGGGGATTAGGGCGACTGGAGTGGGAGGGAGACTTACTTTTTATTGCACACCCTTTGCATTGTTTGAATTTTGAGAGGTGCCAGAGCATAGTCATTGCATTATGAGCACAGACTCTGGGTCTCCATGGCCTGGGTTCGAACCCTGGCTTTTCCTGGCTGTGTGATCTTAAACAAGTTACTTAACCACTCTGGGCCTCATTTTTCTCACTTATAATTTGAATTAATATATGTTAATTTTGTAAAGTGCTTAGAATAATGTCTGAGATGTAGTAGGCACTACACAAGTGTTTAATATTACTAATATTGCCATATATATGCTTTCCATTTTTATTTGGTAAGCCAGTTAATAAAAATAAAGGCTTTAGGAATGGAAAAGTAGTAAACAAGCCCACTGCCAGTGTGTGTCAGGGGTAGATTAGTCTGGAGGGCTCAGTGCTTTCCCGCCAGCACCAATTCCCTCCCCAGGGGAGCCTAGAAGGACAGCCCCCAGCTCGGGATCGGAGGTGGCAGTACGGAGTGAGAACGCCTTCCCTCACTGCGTGGCAGGGGACTTCAGGCAGGGATGGCTCTAGGGCCCAGGAAGCCTGTTGGAGGCGCCACTCTCTTGGTTGTACGTGCCTCCACTGGGAGATGAGGGCGGTGCTGCCTCGGGCAGGGAGAAACTCTGCCCTGCATGAGCATTTGGGTTCTGCCCTCATCTTGTGCCATCGGCCTCGGCAGCCTTTGACCTCCTTACACCCTTGTGCCAAGGCCAGGTGACCCCTTGCCAGCTGGCCAATCCGTGGCCTTCAGCGGGACCACAGGAGGAGACTGGTGAGAGTGAGCAGACCTGCGGGAGCCCATGGTTCCTGGGCAGCCGGGGGAGGCGCATCCAGCCTTGTCCGCCATGGTTCAGGTGTGATCTGGCTTCTGGAACAGGGGGGCCTGAGCGTGATCCTGGACTCTGGGGCTGAGGCTTACCTGTAAGCTGGAGGGGACAAGGAGGAAAGCCCACTGGACCCAGCAGGCTCCCGTGGGTCCCTTGGTACTGGCAAAAGGAAGGTCTGTGGCTGCAGGGGTTTTCTGGGAAGATGGGGTTTTTGGCTGTGCAGCTGCCAGTTTTTCTACAGGTTAATGATTTATGATAGTTGGAGGCTGGGCCCTTTCTGGGGCTGCCCCACGCCCTGGGAGCTGCTGGGAAGGAGTGTAAGAGCTGCTAGGTTGGAGTGCACAGGCTGAGAGGCAGGGCCTCATCTCTGTTGCTGAAACTTCAGCTCAAGATCTTTCTAATTAGGTTTCTTGCCTTCTTCCCACAGGCGTGCGGCTGGGACGGTGCTGGCCTGAGCTGGACCTTGTCTGATGGCTTCCTTCACCCCACCTCCGCAGCCTGCCACAGGTACCGCACCCAGGGCTTCCTGCTCCTGCATGTCCTTCTCAGGGGGACTGGGGGCTGGGGGAGGGCCCTACCTTTGGAGGAGGCTGACCTCAGGTGAGGGGCCTCACCCCTCTGATCTCGGTTTCTTGTCTACAAAGTGAAAGTAATTCCCTCCTCCCAGAGGAGGCTCTGGGCGAGGGTTACTCCTTTGCCTGTCTGGCTAAGATCCCCGGGAGAGATGAGCAGTCGGGGTCTGGGGACTGATGTGCACTTGGGCAGAAGCTCGTAGCTCAAGGGTGGGGAACTGAGGTTGAGTGGAAGGGGCCAGGCCATGAGTCTGATCCTTGAGCAGTGGTAGGGTTGCCAGATTTAGCCAAAAAAAAAAAAAGAAAAAGAAAAGTACATACTTATGCTAACAAAATTATTCATTGTTTATCTGAGATTCAATGTATTTTGAATTCAGTTCCTGTGTTTGGGTTGGCAACTCTGGCCAACCTGGGGCCTCAGACGCAGCAGGTGGAATCCAGGCCCCGCCCCGGAAGCGCTGGGCCCAAGGCTGTTTCCCCACTGGCCCCTTTGGGGAGCCTGCCCTTTGTCACCAGCCTGATCCGAGTTTGAGCCCCAGTCCTGCTGCTTAACTGTGAGCTTAGTTAAGCAACATGGTGTCTTTGTGAATCAGTTTCTTCATTAATAAACATGGGGAAAACGAGTACAGCCTCTCCCGACCTGTTGCAAACTTAAGTATGTGTCAGCCACTGGCATGTGGTAATTAATCAATTGCTCAACGATGGAGCACGTATCATGCAGGGTGTTGGCAGGACAGACTGCTGTGCTCTGGTCCCCTGCTGGGTAGAGCTGATTGCCCAGTCTCCCCACCCTGAACCCCAGTGCTCTCCTCCACTGGACAGGGGACAGCATGGCAGACCCTCCTTCTCCAAGGTGATGGGTGGCTCCCCAGGGTCCTCTGCCTCCTGCCCCTGCTTGGGCTGTTTCTCCCGAGGACTGGGTGTGTCCAGGAATGTCAGAGGCATAAGTGACCAGCTCCAGTCGTGCCATCTGTCCAGATCATTAGGAAGGGCTCCATTCAGCTCTCAATTATCCTGGGCTGGGCCTCCTGATTTTTCCCTCTGATAGGGAGCAGTGACTGATTGCCTGGAGGGAGGGCAGCCTGCTGGCAGGGGGCGGGCCTTGGGGACAAGCACACCTGTCTCCTGATTCATGACTGGGACTGGGTCCCAGGATGGTGCCCTGGCCCTTGCTGCCATGAGCACCCCACTGCCTTTCTCCTACCTGCCAAGAGGGCCAAACATGGGAAGTGGAAAGAAAATATTTTACAACTAAATCAATTCTGTTCTGTTCAGCAAATATTTGACAAACATTTATTATCCCAGCTCCATATGATATTGCTGGCTCGTGTCATCTGGTCGCACCGAGCTCTTTGCCATTTTCTGATTCTTCGAGAGCTCCCCGTCATCTTCCCAAATAAAATTCAAATTCCTGAGAAGGGGATTCCCTCAAGCACCTTGTCAGCTGTCTGTGACCCCTGCATCCTTGCTCGGGTCTTTAGTCCCACTGGGTCGCCTGCTGTCCATTCTCTGCTACTGCTGCAGCCCCAGCCTGGAGTAATCCCACCACCCAGCCCCACCTGGGCCTGTCGGGCCTTTTCTCGTCCTTCAAGGCTTGGTGCAAGGGCAGCCTCACGCCCAGAGCCTTTGCTGAAGCCCACCTGCTGCGTCTGAGGGGGTTTCTGTCAACACCCTCTACATCTCTGGGGTTTTAGGTTTTTCTTTTGCTGGATCTGCCTCCCTCCCTCTGCAGTGAGCTCCAGATGCCCAAGGACCGTGTCTCACTTTTCCTGCAACCTCCTGGCCCAGGGGCTGCCAGGAGCTGTGCACTGGACATTCAGATGACCGTCAGTGGGATAACTGAAGCTATGTGTACTAACACTCTTAAAGGGAGAAGGCACAGAGGTGACCTGAGTCTCTGGACACAGCCTGAGCGGCCTGGGGCTGGGCCTGGCCTGTGAGTGGGGGAGGACTGCTCATCTCACTCCGGGGCAGGCGCTTGGTTATGGCAGGGCTGTGATCCTAACAGTAATAGTGATAATAATGCTGATAATGATGATGTAATGATGGTGACAACAATAAGTAGAATCATCATCATAAGAACAGCTGGCATTTAATGAGCACACACCTGGTACCAGGTGCTTCGTGTGTGGTAATTCACTCCAGCCTCCCAGCAGCCCTGGGAGGTGGTCACTATTATTGCCTCATTTTGCAGATCAGGAAACTGAAACTTGGGGACAAATAACTGGACACTCATACAGCCAGCACCTGGGTGAGCTGGAGTCCGAGCTGAACCCAGGTGGTCTGACTCTAAAACCTTTGTCAGTGCAGTGACACCATCCTTGTGTAAAGGGAACCCCCACCCCCACCTCCTGCCCCGCAGATTCAATCGGGCAAGGACTGAGGGCACTGAGAGTTTAGGCAAGCTCTGTATGTCATGATGGGCCTGTATCTGGTGCCCCCAAAATAGTGGGCAGGGACTTTGTGGTCACTTATTCCAGTATTTTTTAAACATTTAAAGCCACAACCCATAGACATGGCAACAAGTGTGTGTGTATATGCATGTGTGTTCAACAAAAGCTTATAATATGCCTACTGTGTGCTGGGCACTGGACTGGATGCTAGAGAAGACAGAAGTGAACAAAACAGACAAAAATGCCTGTTCTTATGAAGGTTATATTCTAGTAGAGGAGACAGTAAAAGAAATAACATACAGCATCACATGCTGATAAAGGCCACAGAGAGAGAGAAAGTAGGCAAGGCAAACGGAGTCTCAGGGTGTCTTCATGGCAGCTTCACTGAGAGATGACATAAAGACCTGCAGGAGGTGAGAGTGGGAGAAGATACTTGGGGGAAGAATGTTCTAGGCTCTGGGACTGCAAGTGCAAAGGTCCTGGGGCAGGAGCATGTCTAGCACATTCATGGTACAGGAAGGAGACCAGCCCAGCCTGGCTGGAATGGAAGGAGCAAGGGGGGAGCAGAAGATTCTACACACACGTGCACGTGTGAGTGCACACACACAACATCATTATACCTCGAACAGAAGTGTCAAATACGATATTAAAATTATATCAGATTATAATACAAATACTTTTAAGTATCTGAAATAATTTAATACCAAGTATATTTTATTTGGTATCGTAATACCAAAAGTAATACCCAGGGTGATTTTGTTAATACTATAACAACATTATTAAATATCTGAAACAAGCAATTCAAAACACAAAATAAAATGCTGATTGGGAATCCCCTAATTGAATTTTTGAGCCACAAATCCAGCTTTCCACCCAACCCCTGTATTTCCTTTGTTAATTTGTCATCACAGGGCAGAATGTCCGAGGGCTCAAGCCACTTGCAGGAGGGGCAGGGCTCAGTGGAGAGCGTAGCGCATGGACGGAGCTGGGTTCAAATCCACCCTGCCCCATTAGCTGCACGACTGTGGGTGCATCGCTTTGCCTCTGGCTCTCCGAGTTGCGGTTACGTACTATGGAGGTGGGTGTGAGGCTTACACAGGACACCACGTGGGCCCATTGAGCGCTTGTTTCTGCACACCTGGGGAAGGAGTCTGTGCCAGAGGAGTCCACCCCTGCTGGCGTTGGCCCCTGGGATCCCCAAAGCCCCAGCAGAAGGGGCTGGGTCCCTCCCCAGTGGCCTCCATTTGGCCATCACCTCTCAGAGGAAGTCGGGGACTCCCCGCCCTGGGCAGGGAGGGCGCACTTGGGGCTCCTGTTGCAGTTGATCAGCTGAAGAAAGGGTTTCTTACATGTGTACCTCAAATATTCTGCTCGGGGAACTTCTGCGTCGCTGTGGGGGAGGGATTGGATTTCTCTGGTTGGAGAGACTGTTGGGATCAGATGTCCGTCTGTCCATCTGCTGGCCCATCCATCTCTCTCTCTGTTCTGTCCACTCGTCGATCCATCTTAATCTTTATGGAGCACCTGCTGGGTGGGGTCCGAAGACCCATGGACTAGGCAATCCTGTCTGTCCTCAAGGATCCGAGGCTGGCAGGCGGACAGTAATTACACCTGTTATTGTCATAACCCTTACGTACACAGGCACTGTGCCCAGGGCTGCACCTGCCCCAGTGGTTCTCAGCTAGTGGCAATTTTGTCCCCCAGGGAGACATATGGCAATGTCTGGAGACATTTTTGGTTGTCACAGCTGGAGGGGGCCACCGGCCTGTAGTGGGTAGAAGCCAGGGGTGCTGCTGAACATGCTACACTGCATAGGACAGCTACCCCCAAAACAAAGAATTACCCAGCCCGAGTGTCAGCAGTGCCAAGGCTGAGAAACCCTAACCTGCGTCTCAGTTGATGTTCATGTCAGCCTTGTGGGGAAAGTGCTGTTTTTATTCTTCAGTTTACAGAGGAGAATAACAAGGTTCAGAGAAGTGGAGTGACTTGCTCAGAACCACACAGTGAGCAGGGGTCTCAGACATGGCCATCTGAGTCCAGATGTGTGGCACGTGGCACGAGAGGACTGGACTGCTCAGAGTGGCTCAAAGAGGGGTGGTCAGCTTGGCAGACGTTTAAAACCAGACCAGACTTCCCTTTGGCTTTGAAGCGGGTTTGTACGAAGTAGGAGACGGACTTAGTGAAGCCCTACGGTTCTGTCCAGGCCCAGATTCTCGGAAAGAAGTCTTCTAGGAACAGGACTGGGGCGCTTCTGCTTGGAGGATTGGCTGGAAAGGTGAGGGCTTGTTATGCTCTTCAGGGTAGAGGATTCATTCCTTCACTAGTTTAACAAAAGCTGCTGAGCTCCCAGCCTGGCACAGTCAGGTGGGAAGTCTGCTCTTAGAGATCCTAGCCTGGGACGGGAGTGCAAACAAGTACAGAATAAATCATTCACACGTCCTACAGGACTGGATGAAGGAAAACAGTCAGCAGGCAAGCATGGAGAAGGGAGGCAGGGCCCGCTGTATCAGGGTGCTCTGGGTCTCTGTGCTTGAGCTGCGCAGAGGAGGAGGAGGAAAAGAGGTCACCGCCGCGAAGGGGGTCTCCCAGGCGGGGAGAAGCAAGGAATGAGGCCCCACCCACAGACCTCCATGCTGGGAGCTCGGGCCCCTGCCCCGGCCAGTCTGTGCCCTCGTACCTGCAAGCTGGCTGCCTTCAAGCCCCAGACATTCCCAAGCAGCTGTGTTTCGTGCCGCCGTGCATACCAAATGAAGTACAGCATGCAGGACGTGTCTGTCTGTCGCGCATTTGCACACACACAAAGTGCACAACACTAAACACACACAGAAACACACATGAAGGCTTGTGCACGTGTGCAGATGCATTTAAAAAGCCCCCTTGTTGACAAAACCAGGCAATAGGAAGAGGAAAGGCTTACATTCAAGTACAGGTGTGCACATGCTCCCACCCCTCTCTCCATTGCCACCACCTGCTTACAGACCTGAACCAACCTTAGGGGCACGGGAGAGCCACCTGGCCTGAGCTTGATCCTGTCTCTGGGAACTCTCCTTCCCTTGCTCAGACCCTCAGTTCCAGCCCATGCCCACCGACCCCAGCCATCTCTCCCTTGACCAAACCTGCGAGACCCTGCAGCCTGGCTGACTCCTCCTCTCTTCCAGGAGATCAGCTGGTTCCCGGAGTCCCAGGCCCCTCCTCCGAGCCGGAGGACGACCCTGGAGAAGCCTTTGAGTTTGATGACAGTGATGATGAAGAGGACACCAGCACAGGCCTGGCTGTTCCCAGCCTGCCTCCCGAGAGGGACGCAGACCCTCCCCTGATCCACTTTGACTCCACTCCTGTCACTGGTAGGTATTTCTGGGAACCTTTGGTCCCGGGGCTTACAGGGAGCACAGAGAACTGGCGGAAGCTCCAGGCTCCCAGGGATGTCTGGTGGCCTCTCTGCTGTCCCCAGAAAGCAGGAAGGGAAAAACCACTGGGAAGAAGCTGCATTCCATTGCTTCCCTTGGGAATTCGAAATTCCTAGCATTCCTGCAACATCTGGCGCACTTTGGCACATTGTAAATGGAAGTGGTTGGCCGGAGGTTTTGCTTTGGAGACAGTTGCTGCCCGGAGCTTGTGTCTCTGAAGCCCTCCCAAGGCAGCTTCTCTTGGAGAATCCACACCAGCCAGAATAGCAGCCTCCCTGAGGTCCCCTCTGCCACCAGGGGGGTAGCGGGGTGGGGTGGGGGAGCTGGCAGCCCTTAGAGGCTGGAGGGCCCTGCTATTAAATGGCAGCTTCTGGGCTCTTAGATTCTGGGTGAGAATCTGGGGACTGGACTAGCTGGAACTTCCTGTAGGCTTGGGGAGAAGGGCTTCCGGAAGAGGACAGGCCTGGAGCAGCCGGGGAGGCTGGTTCCGGCTGGGGTTGGGATGTGGGCCACAGGGTGGAGGTGTGGGTGGTGCCGCAGGACAGGTAGGGGAGCTCAGTGACTGAGCTGGGCTGGGAGAGGAGGCAGGACCCAGCAGGCACCCAGGCTGGCCGGGGCCCTGTCTGTGGCTCCCCGCGGGAGGCTGGGAAAGGGGCGGGGATGTGCGTGGGGCCGACTCCGCCTCCGGCCTGACAGGCTTTCCCTCTGCTCTTGTCCCACAGACCCAGACCCAGCAGCCGAGCCACCTGGCACAGAGTAAGTGAACCTCACTCCTTTGCTCTGGTGGTTGGAAACAGGGAGAGACCAGGCAGGGCCTGGGGACAGGGAGGAGCTGAGGCCAGGAGGGCTCTGACAGGTCTTTGGCAAAGGAGGAAGGCATGTCATTGAGAGCCTTCGTCCAGGGGAAGAGGTCAGTCCCTAAATCTCATGTTCCTTCTTCCCTTCTTTTGCCCACAAGCCTGTGAAATAGCAGAAAGCAGCCTGGCTCCAAACCCTGCCTCTGTCCCTTGCTAGCTGTGTGGCCTTGGAGGAGTCACAGAAACTCTCCAAGTGTCGTTCTGTTCGTACACGCCGTTGGTTGTCGAGGACTAAACAGCTGTCTGGCGTTCAGCACCGTGCCGGTGGCCCGTTGTAATTGTTTTTGCTGTTGCCGCTTGTTTTGCTATTCCCATTGCTATTCCCTGCCTGTGGCACTTGTTGTTAGGGACCCTGCCCTTCTGTGCTTGGGGGCCTGTCAGAGGCAGGGTGGCCTAATGGTTAAAAGCCTAGATGCTGGGGTGACTGCCTGTGTCTTGACGCTGGCCCCCACACTGGCCATGGGTCCTTGCATAGGTCAAAGTTCTCCTGGGCTTGGGGTTTCTCATTTGTAAAATGGGCTATTGGGTAAGATGCCTAGCCTCGTAGTAGGTGCCTAATCAAGACAATTACTTTTAAGTCACAGTTTCTCTGTGGTCTTGGTGAGTCAGGTCTGGGTTGGATGGCGCATTTGGGGGCTGGGGATGGTGGAAGCTGAGGCCACTCAGGACGTGGGTGCTTACAGCCTCCCTGACTAAGCACTGGGGGGTCTAGGCCAGGGTCTAGGCTCTGAGTGTAAATCCTGGCTACCATGGTGGGAGGAGGGGTGTTTGAGCCCCCTTTTGTCTTCCTGGGGTGAGCCAAGTGAGGGTGGCTAATTCTCAGGCAGGTGTCACCCAGCAGGAGGTCTCAGAGATGCAGGTTGCAGGCCTAGGGCCCCTGGAGGGGAAGGAGTCCCTGTATGTGCTCATTTGCTGTCCAGAGTGGGTGGACCCTGGGAGGGTTTCTGCCGGGCTTGCTACTGTGTAATTAAGGTCAGAATTAGGGGCCAGCCTCTCCTCCCTGAGTAGGGACTGAAATGAATCAGCAGCCATTGGTCCTGCACCTGGGCTGGGGAGGTCTGTGAGGGCTGCAGTCTCCCACGGGGTGAGATCCTCCAGGCTGGGCCAGGAATGAAGCTGCAGAGAAGCTCAGTCTGGTGGGAGATGTAGAAATATCACAGTGGGACAGGGAAAGATGCCCAGGGGACAGTGAAAGAGGGGGGCTGGGCTGGGGCCGTCAGGGAAGACGTCTGGACCAGGTCTTGGCTGAGCAAGTGAGTATAAATTCACCATTGGGGATAGTGGAGGGTGGGAGGAATATCTGCAGGGAGGAAGCCCCTGAGCAGAGGTACAGGGCTGGGGAGCAACGTGAGCAGCAAGCAAGTGTACCCCTCCCTGGGGTCTAGTGCTCTCACTTCCCCCAAGCTACCCTCCTGCAGACCCCAGTTGCCCTGAACTCAAGTCAGGGGTCAGGAATGCTGCAGCGGGGCCCTTTCCTGCCTGCCGTCTCTCTGTGCCCTGTAGCCCAGCAGTCCTGCTGCGTCCTGGAGACTTGGCTCCTGCGCTGGGCCCTGGTGACTCTGCAGCCAGGTCACGTGTCAGGCGGGCTCCGGGCACCAAGCGGAGGCTGAGTGACCCAGTGGCTCCCAGAGCTGGTGCTGCATGGGGTTGTTTTTCATCATCCTGGTGGTTAGGATAGGTCAGCACCGGCCAGGCATTTCCGGGCAGGGAGAGGGGCTTGGTCTCTGCCTTTAACCCCCTGCCTGCCACTGCGCAGCATACAACCTGTCCTAGGCTCACCCTGGAGTTACCCCAGCTGCCGTGAACACCGTCTCCTAGAGGCACAGGGGGCGTGAGCTTGGAGGTTCTGATCCCCACTCGGCCCCTCCCTGGCTACGTGACTTTGGGCTACCTGTGGACCTCCCCGAACCCCAGTTTCCCCATCTGTTAGATGGAAATAATAACGTCCACTGTGAAGCGCTGTGAGGAACAAGTGGGAAGGGCCAGGAGGCTCCCAGCTCTCCTAAGTATGCATCCTGTGTATTTCTGCTCCCGCCTCCTGCCCAGCGTGGGCGCTTCCACCGGACAGGGCCAGGGCGGAGTCTGTGTGCCTGGCGCCGTGAGCTCCGGGGCTGCGCTGGGTTGCCGGGGGCTGGCGTCTCACCAGCAGCAGTAGCAATAAGCATCACTTTTGAATGCCCTAAACTGGGCATTAGGGCTTTTACTGTCATTTTCTGGACAACATTCATGGGACATGTGCTCCCTGCAGAGCACTGGTTAGGGGAGAAGACCCAGGAGGCTCCAGTCCAGCCTCTCAATCTTACCCAGGGGGAGGCCGTGGGGCAGGACTTGCCCAAGCTCAGGGAGTGAGAGGCCAGCAGCCTCCTGACTCCTCGTCCAGTGCTCTCCACACCGCCCCCAGCTCTGTCCCCTCCCTTCCAGGTCCCCATTTACTTACGTTGCAGCTGCTCCCTGGGTGGTGATTTTCCACTCTGGAGTCTGGGAGAAGAATTGATCCAGACCACTTTCCTCCTCCTCATTATCCAAGAGAAAGGAAAAAAAATCTTAATTTTCTTTTTTTTTAAATTTGTCCAAAGGTGGTCACTAAGCAAACACTTTTGAAGAAACAAATCTCAAAGTGGAGAACATTTTACCTCTTCTCACTGCTCTTCCTCCTCGACCCCTGCTGGGAGGTTTGGAAATGGCCTTGGGCTTTGTCTGGCTGTCTACCTGGCCTTGGGCTCCTGATGCCATAGATGGAATAACTGCCCAGGTCCCAGGGCTTTTGTCGCAAAGTGACCTCACTCCACAGCTGGGGAGGAAAGGAGGCAGGGCCGGTCCTAGTCCCCCCTTTACGGCTGCTGAGGGTGCCGGGAGTGAGCCTCCCTGGCAGGAGGGTGGTTGGTGGTGAGGGCTGAGTGGGGCTTCCAGGGCCTGAGCCGCACGGTGCCAGCTCCAGGTCTTGGCTCTGCGACTCACTAGCTATGTCGTCGAGCAAGTTGCTTTCTGTCCGAGCCTACTTTCTTAATCAGTAAAATGGGGATAATGAATCTACTCTCTTGCAGGGCTGTGTGTGTAGTGAATAAGCTAACATAGATAGGCACAGTGCTGCATGTGCTAGCGGCTCAAATGCATTCGCAGCTGTTGTCCTGGAGCTGGGTGACTCTGTGCCCCTGGGAGTCAGACAGACCTGGGTTTAACCCATTTCTCACCGACAAGCTGTGCAACACAGGCTGGCCCCCCACCTCTCTGAGTCTGTGTCCCCTGTCTCCACAGTGAGGAGAATCTCACCTGCGGGGCAGGTGGTCATGAGGATGACTGAGGCTGATCTGCAGGCCAGTGACCTTGGCAGCAGCGGCACTGAGGAAGGAGCGGGGTGTGGGGTCGGCTCTAGCTTTGAGGCCCAGGGACCTCCCTGTCCCTTCACCTGCTCTGCTGGGTTGCTGAGAGGGGGCGGCCAGGCTGCTGTGGGGTACACAGAGCTGCTGGTGTTGCCAGGTGTGTGCTTTGGCCAAGGCCCAGGGGGCGATTTTAGAGTTGGGCCACCCTGCTCAACAGTCCCCAGGGGTGAGGATGGCTGGGAGCTCGTCCGCCTCACTGCTGGGAAAAAGCAAGCACCGAAGTGCTCGGCTAACTGGTGGCACGTTCTCTTTTCCCAGTGGGACATACCTGTTAGCAGATAATAATAATAGTAATAATATAATAATGATCATGTGTGCCGCATACCAGGCACTGAGCTAAGTGCCCAGTCCTACTTACTCCTCCCATCTCTGGGAAGTAGACACTGTCATGACCCATTTTACAGATGGGGAAATTGAGGCTTAGGGGAGTGAGGTGCTGTGCCCATGATTACATGTGGACAGTACAAGTTCATTCAGAACCAAGGCCCTGCTGACCCGGGGACGAGGTTCCCGCCACTGTCGCTACCCTGCCTGCAGGAAGTCACGCTTTGGTTCCCGTGGGAATGCTTGTGTGTGTGTTGGGGTAAGAATTCTGCCCGCTCAGGGGTGATCTCTGAGCTCTCGGGAGAGAGGTTTCTAAGCAGTGGGTGGAATGTTCCATAGACCCCACCTGGGGAGCCTCACTCTGCACTGCCTGGTGTGTGATTCTGGGTGAGGCCCCTTCCCTTGAAATGGGAGCAAATTAAAGCAGCCCCCTCCCTTCTCTCCCCCAACGGAGGTCTTGTGGGTGTGGAGGTGTGTCTCCCACCTGCGGTCACCTCCGTGGGAACAGGGACACTTTCTGTTTTTACAGGGGGAGATACTGTGTCTGCTGCTGTACTCTCGTGGCTTAGCAGTGCGGGCACAGGGCGCTGGTGGACTTTGGAGCCCAAGCGCTCACATCCACCCTGAGCTCTCCTGGGGGAGTTGTGGTTGGAAGAGCAGCCCCGGGCACCCAGCAGTGGCCAGGAAACGCGCGTGCCAAGGGTCGCTGGCTCCATGTGTTTTTCCTGGGCTCAGGCCCGCACCTCTCACCTCTGAGTGCAACAGCCCCGTGGACTCTGGCCCCCGCCGGAGTTGTTTGCTTTTCCTGCCCAGTTTTGCCTCCGTCCACACAGGGCTCCTGTGGCCTTGGCATTTCCTAGCGGGTCAGGGTTTCGGCTACTGACCCCAGCTGTGGGGGCTCTCACGGGCTCCCTGGAGGTACCTGTCTTGCCCCTTCCTGGGCTTTTCTGGACAAGATGGATTGTGCTGTCCATTGGCCGATGTCTCCCACCTGGGCTGGAGCTGGAGGAGGGAATGGGGCACCCGGATTGAGGGAATGGGGCAGCTGGATTCCTGGAAAGGACAGGGAGACCTGTCCTCCCTGGACGCATGAGGAGCTAAGAGTATCCGGCCAAGAGGAGACCAGGCTCAGAGAAGCAGCGTTGGAACAGAATAGAAACAGGGCGCTGGTGGCCTGTGGCTTCTGAGGCTTCTGGGTGTGGGGTTCATGGGGGTGCCTAGAAAGAGGAGGTCAACAGGGTCAGAGTGACCCCCAGTCCCCAGAGGAAATTCTCAAGGCTTTCCAGATACCCACAGACCTAGTGGGAGTTGTTTGGAATCCTGGGCTTGTCCTTCCACCCGCTGTTCCCAAATCCAGAGCATTTGAGCCTCCTGTGTCCTGTCCCGCAGGGTCGGTGTGGGACCTGAGGCCTGGCTGCCATCGGCTCTGCCCCGTGGAGGCCCCCACGGCAGGGTTATGAAGACCAGGCCCTTCCTTTCACTAAAGACGTCTCTGGCCCCTTGCCAAGTCCCTAAATAGAAAAAGCTGTGTTTTTTGTCTTCTCTTTCCTTCTTTTCCACCTCTGAGGGTAGACACAGTTCTCAGTTTCCACATCAGAGCCATGACCTTTGGACCCCGGGTCCTTTGAGGGTACACGCGACGTACCTGTTCATTGTACTGAATACACCTTTGAGGAATCTAGTGACAGCTATGCCTGGATCCCTGCAGGGACAGGACTCTGCCTCATCAGTCTTTCATTCCTGGTGCCTGGCACAAAGAAGGCACATCAGTACTAACAGCTGACACGAGCACGGACTTTACAGTTTACACGGCCCTTTCCGCACACACCTCATTGTGATTCTCACAACTGTGGAAGGCAGAATGACAGCCACGCCCCTGCCCCCTGCAAAAGACTTGCATATCCTCAAACTTGAATGTGCTGCCTTGCATGGCAAAGGGACTTTGCAGGTGTGGTTAACTTGAGGATCTTGAGACGGGAGATTATTCGGATTATTGGTGGGCCCAATGGAATCACAAGGGTCCTTGTATAAGTGGGGCAGGGGGGTCAGAGGAGAGGTGGGGAGATGCTACCCTGCTGGCTTTGGAGATGGAGGAAGGGACCGTGACCAAGGAATGCAGGCGGCTTCTTGAGGCTGGAAAAGGCAGAGGAATGGCTTCTTCCCTGGAGCCTCCGCAAGGAGCGTGGCCCTGCTGACCACCTTGCTTTTAGCCTAGCGAAACCCATTTTGGACCTTTGAGCTCCGCGCCTGTAAGAAAATAGATTTGTGTTTTAAGTCACTAAGTCTGTGGTAACGTTCTACAGCAGCAACAGGAGACTAATGCAACAGCCCTGCAAAGAGGAAATTCTTGTGGGTCCCATTTTGCAGACCCAGAGAGGAGGGTCACTGGTCTAGGGGGCTGGGCTCAAAGCCCGAGGCAGGGGCTCTGTCTGTTCTTCCTCTGTGGCCCTCTCTGTGCGTCCAGGACAGTGCTCCGGTCAGCCCTTGGGCCGTACTCTGCCGACTGGCCAGGATTCCCCTGCCCTTCTCCTCTGTCCTTCTGTCCCTCTGTCCTTCCATCCAGCACCTTCACTGAGCACCTGCGATGAGGGGCTGACGTGCTGCGCCAGATCCTGGGTGGACCCTGTTCTGAGGGCTCTGCCTCCCCTTTCTCATTAATCCTCGTGACACTCTAACAGGCCAGGCGCTACTGTAATCCCCATTGTACAGATGCAGAAGCAGGCACAGAGAGGGCACGACACCAGCCCGAGGTCACGGAGTGAGATGGGCAGAAGGTTAAACACCGTTGGCATCCACACCTGTGTTCTAACCCCTCTGGCTCTGCCCTCTCCCACACACGTCTGGTTTGCATCCCACCTGCCCTCACGTTAGCCACGTGACCCAGCACCTGTTCGTTGGTTATCTGCCTAAATCCTCAGTTCCTCTCTGGGAGGTGGGATGATGAGACTCGCTTGATGGCACTGCTGGAGGATGAAGTGAGATGTGGAGGATCAGGTGCTTGGCCAGTGAGCTGCTCATTGTCACTGGCCCAAAGGGTGCACATCTGTCTGGGGAAGACTCTGGGCACAGGGGACCCCACACTGGCCAGTGCATTGCTTAGCATTGGCTGAGAGGTCTGTCCGTCCGTCCTTCCTCCCTCCCTTTCTGTAAAGAAATCATACATGTTTATTGCAGAAAAATTAGAAAGTACAGAAAATAGTAGACTAAAAGCACCTTTAGTTCTACTGCTGTGTGTTTTTGCCTAGCTGCTTCCCTCGGCACATACGCGAGTATGTGAAATATTTTATATGGAACTCTGGTTTTACTGCACATGCTGTTTCATGGCTTTTTCGCCTAATTACATATTGTGAGCATCTCCCCATGGGAACTTGCATCTACAGCACCCCACATGACTCTCCGTACGTTATTGCTGGGGTGCAGAGCCTGTCCACGTCTGACTGCCGAGCCCAGGGCCCTCTGAGATGTCGGGAGGGAGGTGCACGTGCCACGGGGCCCGAGGCCAGAGGTCGTGCTGTGGGCCAGCCCCCCGTGCTGTGGGCCAGCCCCCCGTGCTGTGGGACCAGCTGCGTAGAGATGGCTCCCAGGGGCCTGACGCTCACTCCCCATTGAGCACTGCATTATGGGTGCATGTGAGGCCCTCCCAGACTTCTCCTGGGTGGCTCCCACTGCTCTTCCTGTGCGGTAAGTGGATCTGGGGCCACATATGGAGTGACACAGGACAGACAGACGGGGTCCTGGAACCCCTCTGTGTTAGGGGGATGGCTGGCAGCAGCATAGAGAGGCAAACACGTGCAGGGTGGAGGCCCCACTGTGCTGACCATCGAGGGACCCTGCACCTGGAAGAGAGGTGGAGGGCAGGAGCACACACAAGGATTTACTGCAGGCCAGGCCCTGTGTTTCTGGTTTTACGTGACTTTTTTCAAAAAAAATTTTAAAATTATTTTAGTTATTGATTTTTTTGAGACAGGGTCTTGCTCTGTCACCCAGGCTGGAGGGCAGTGGCATCTTCCTAGCTCACTGCATCCTCGAACTCCTGGGCTCTAGCTGGTGCTGCAGGTGCACGCCATCACACCCGACTATTTTCTTTGTTTTATTTTTTGTAGAAATGGGGTTCTTGTTATGTTGCCCAGGCTGCATATGCCTTTTTAAAATTTATTCCTTAGCAAAACCCTAAGAGGGAGGTATTATTGCCGCATTTCACTGATATGGAAACTGAGGCATAGAGAAGTGCTAAGTGCTTTACCTGCATTATCTCATTTAATCCTCACAACAGGAAGTAGAATTGATTATTTGCCCCATTCCATATTAAGTGACTCATCCTAGTGCATACGGCCAAGTGGCAGAGCCAAGGTCTTATCCTAGGTCTGTTGGCTCTGGAGTGTGTGCTGATTCACCCCGAATCCTGTGAGCCCGGTTCTCTACCCTAGCTGCACATTGGAGCCAGTGGGGTGCTTTTATTTTTATTTATCTATTTTTTGAGATAGAGTCTCACTCTGTCACCCAGGCTGGAGTGCAGTGGTACAGTCATAGCTTACTGCAGCCTCAAATTCCTGGCTCAAGCGATCCTCCTGCCTCAGCCTCCCATGTAGCTGGGACTATAGGTGCACACCACCATGCCTGGTCAATTTTTTTTTTTTTTAAGTAGAGCCAGGGTCTTGCTGTGTTGCCCAGACTGGCCTTGAACTCCTGTCCTCAAATGATCCTCCTGCCTCAGCCTCCCAAAGTGCTGGGATTACAGGTGTGAGCCACCATGCCCTGCCAGTGGGGAACTTTTAAAAGCACCCATGCCTGGGCCCCTCCCCAGACCAATGGTCACAGTCATGGGGGCAGGGTCCCTGGCACCCAGATCTTTTAGGAGCTCCCTGGGTGACTCCAATGGGCAGCTGGCTTTGAATATTCAGACCAGATAGTCTTTAAGGTCTTTTTGGCTTTAACATGCCCTTATCAACCAGAGAGCAGCCGGGGTAGAAAAGAAATCTAGCAATAGGTTTAATCCGGGCTTAATGTTTTTGCCTTTCCTTTGCATCTCGTGGTGGGGGCAGTTTTGGAGGTAGGTGGGGACACTCCGAGTGGGGCCATCCTGGGCGAGCTCTGCTGTCCCAGCCCTCCCTGTACTGCAGGCTGGGGTTTTCCTCCAGGCCTTCTAAGGCAAACGTCATTCTGGTCCTTTCTGCTCCCCAAAGATGGAGTTCTTTCCTCTTTCATATTTTTCATGCCTCATCCCAGAAAAGGCCCCAAAATGCCTGTTTGTGTGGGCCCAGCTGGCCAGCAATCCGCAGACTGTTCTGGTTTTGGGGGTCTCCCCCCGACCACCCACACTGTGCACCCTCTGGGAAGGGACCCTGTGTGTTAGGGTGGAGTGCTGGTGCATGCGGGTTTGAGAAACATTTCTCCAAAGTTTAGGATAGAAGGAAGAAGTTTATTTTACTTTCCCAAGTGGGAAAGGGCCAACACAGTGAAATGGAAGAGGACAAGTGTCAGCAGAGAGAATCAGGTGTTCAGGGTTTTTATTTAGGAATTGTAAAAAGGGGGTGAAGATAATTTATGGCTGTAGCCGAATTATTAATAACAGGATACTGTGAAGGCTGCCTCCCTGCTCTCTTTCTTCTCGGCAGGCAGATAACAGCAAAAGTGGCTGTCATGTCAGAGATCTTGTCTGCGATCTAGCCCTTATGATATGATTTTGGGGCAGGCTCTGAAGCCCAAAGTTTGTCCCCTGCTGTCTGCCCGGGAGCTTCTCTCGGGAACTCCTTCAGGCTATAGAGACAGATTCCCCCCAGTGGCTGGGGAATGTAAAGAGAAAGATTT
>CM052444.1:97622533-97653388 GCA_028533085.1 Varecia variegata | reverse complement strand
TAAGGGTGAGATAATTGGCCTCTTGTTGGTTTTTATGGCTCTTTTGTTATCTGGAGCCTTTGAGGAGGCCCCAGAAGGAGTGTTTGGTCGCAGGAAGCATTAGACTTCCAGCCAGGCAGGGCCCTGTGTGACTTCCAGACAGCAGCTGGGAGGGGCTGCCCCTGGGTGGTTGCAGGGTGGAGCAGTGGCCTTGGTGGCAGCAGGAAGAGGCAGCCGGGGAGGAGACACCCCCAGCCTCATTTCTTGCCATGCTCTCTTTGCATATTTGCCTTGAGCTGGATCTTTGCTTGTGTTCTGCTCTCTGCCCCACCCCCCAACCCCCGCTTTACTCCTCTTCCCTTGCCTGGCTCCCTAGGGAACCAGTCTGGGGGGCCACAGAGCTGGCGTTGAGAGGCATTGCAGGCAGATCAACTCTGTTCACATTGCTGCTGTGGCACTTGCTGGCCAGGCGACTTGGGCAGTGGGGGTGGCACGGAGGTGATTGCTCCTTACTGTGGACCCCCACTCCCCAGCCAGGCTAAGGACCCACACCAAAGCTGGCATTGGTAATGCGCCCCAGGAGGGGACCCACACTTCAGCCTCCCTGGCTACTGGTCTGCTCAGCACATTGCAGATCCTCTCTAAAGCTGCCCGACCCCAGCCCAGGGTGCCCAGCCCTGCCCGGCTGTCACCTTGAGCGTTTACACAGGGCCTTCTCAGTGTTGGCGTGGGGAACCTGCAGCCGTAAGGTGAAATGTGGCCTTCTGGGTCCTTAAGTGCAGCCGTTTGAATCCAAATTTTACAGAACAACTCCTCTCATTAAGAGGGGTGCAGCAGAGAAAGATGAAGCTTCTCTTGCCTCCTTTGGTGCTTAAAAAAGGAGAATCTTGAAATCAGAAGGCCGCAGGTCCCCCACCCCTGCTGGGCATTGTCCTAGTCTGGGCTACTACAGCAAAATGCCATAGACAGGGTTGTTTATACACAATGGAAACTTATTCCTTACAGTTCTGAAGGCTGGGAAGTCCAAGATGAAGGCGCCAGCAGATTCAGTGTCTGGTGAGGGTCTGATTCCTGGTTCATAGGTGGCACCTTCTTACTGTGTTCTCACATGGTGGCAGGGACAAGGGAGTTCTCGGGAGCCTCTTTTATTTGTAAGGGCACTAATCCCCTGCATGGAGGCTCTGCTATTGTGACCTGATCACCTCCCCAGAGGCCCCACCTCCTAATTCTGTCATTTTGGGGGTGAGGATTTCAAGACATGGACTTTGGGGGGAACACAGGCATTCAGACCCTAGCAGACAGAGACTTGAACTTGTGCCTCTGACTGTGTGCTGAGGGGTGCTGCTCTCCTTCCTTTTTAAAAAATGTTGGCTAAACAGGCAAGAGTTTAGGAGACCTTATGACACAGCAAGTCTGTGATGTAGGTGAATATTTAATGGCAAATACTTCCAAGTGGTCTGGTTGAAAGAACACAAGCTCTGCAGATGGACTTAGCTTTAGATTCCAGCTCCCACCAATTAGCCGAGTGACTTTGGTTAAGTAATCGAGTCTTTGTGAGCCTCAGTTTCCTTGCCTGTAGAATGGGGATAACGACGCCCACCTCCTGCGTGTTCCTGTGAAATTAAATGTGCAAATACATGTAAAACAAAGCAAGCAGCCCGTAGCAGGTGCTGCAGGGTGCTTTGTGATGGTCACCGATGGTCGTGGTTGTGTATCAGAGGCTGGCAGCCCATCAAGCCAGCCTCTCTTAAGGTCAGGTCGGTTCCAGCTGGAACAGTTTGGTTCTGTCTGAGCATTTCTGAGTGGCTGATTCAGCTCTTTCTGGATGTTTCTGTGTTGAGGAGGTGGCGGCTCAGGGAAGCAGCTGTTAGCGATGGGGCTCAGGCAGCTCCTTGCAGCCCAGCACCCCCTTCCTGGTCCAGAACAGCCCTGTCTCCTCTGGCCTGTGCTTCCTGTCGTGGAAAGCGCTACCCCAGGACTGAAATACGCTGCCTTCCTCACCCCAGGGCGACACTGCTGGCTTCTGGCCGTGACATGTGAGTCGAGACTTGCTCCTCCAATAGTGCAGGTGGCTTAGACTGCACTGCCCAGGACAATGACCACTAGCTACATGGGGCTGTTTAAAATTACAGTGCTTAAAATAAAAAAAAAAATACAATTAAGTTCCACAGTAGCCACATTTCAAGTGCTCAGTAGCACGTGGCTGGTGGCTGCCGTGCTGGACAGCACAGGCAGAGGGCATTTGTACCATCACTGCTCTCCTTACGGCCAGGCAAGCTGGCTTCAGGGCCTGGCCCTGCCACTCCCTGGGCAGTGTGGTCTCGGGCGGGTTCCTCTACTCACCTGCAAAACGGTGCTGTCAGGAAGGTGAGGAAAAGGGCCTGGCACAGGCGGTGCTCAACAGCGTGAATTCCCTCCTCTCAGCCCCTCCCCTCCCTTCTCCCCTGCACTGTCCTGGTCTTCGTGTCTCTCTGCTCGTCTCTCTGCTCGTCCCCTGCTAAGGGCTCAGGTGCCAGGAAGTTAAAGGTAATTCTTTGGCAACAGTGGCTGCTGTCTCGGGCAGTCTAAGGCCTCTGCCCTCTAGGTTGGCATAAGCGGTCTTTGTTTTATTTTATTTTTTTTGAACGTCAATTTTTTTAAAAAAGTTCATGTTAGAATAATTTTGGATGTATAGAGAAGTGATGAGGTACACAGAGTTCCACGTACCCCCTCACCCAGTTTTCTCGCTGTTGATATCTTATGTGACCCTTGGTGCCGTTGTCAAAGCTGAGAGACCTGCGATGGTATGTTACCATTTACTGACCTCCAGACTTTATGTGGATTTCACCAGTTTTCCCACTTAGGTTCATTTCCTGTTCCGGGATCCAATGCAGGGTTCCACATTGCACTTAACTGTCGTGTCTCTGCAGCCCTCTGGCCTGTGACAGTGTCTCAGTCTTTCCTTGGTTTCCATGGCCTTGAGAGTGTTGAGGGGTGAGGGCCAGGCATTTCGTGGACTGTCCCCAGTGTGGGTTTGTCTGATGTTTTCCCCGTGATTACACTGGGGTTATGGGTTTGGGGTAAACATACCATGGAGGGGAGTTGCCAGTCTCATGACATCATATCGGGGCACGTGGCATCCGTGTATCATCTCTGGAGGTACTCACCTTGATCTCTTGGGTAAGGCCGTGTTTGCGGGTTCCTCTGCTCTGTGGTTTGCATATCTGTTCTTTGGAAGGGAGTCACTGGGTCCAGCCCGTCTTCAAGGGTGTGGGGGACTAAGCTCTACCTCCCACGATAATCTGTTGAAGCATTGCAGGTCCTTGTTTTTTGCAAGAAGCAGGGATCCCCGACCTTCATGGGCACATGGGGCGATGGCAAGATGGAGATCCGTGGAGTCTGCCCTGGAGGACAGACAGGCCCCTCTCACGGAGTGCTTGGTTGGTACTCACCACTGTGAACGCGTTTGATCTTTACGCTCTTGTAAAGAAGCTGGCTGGGTCTCGTAGTGCCTTCTGGAGATGAGGACACTGAGAGAGAGAAGTCCTTGTCCAAGGCCAACCCCCCGCAGGCCTCTTCACCATCGTGGGCCCTGATGACCTGGTCAGGGGCTGCCGTCCCCTTCCCTGCAGCTCACCAGCGCGTCTTGGCCCGCAGGGTGCCGGCTGTCGTGAGCAATGGGGACGCGGTGGACGCAGCCTGCTCCTCCGTGCGGCGCTCTAGCTGGAAGCGGAAGAGCACCCGTCGCAGTAAGTCTCTCCCCTGCCCCCACCGACTGCCCGCCCAGGTAGCGCCAGAATGGTGTCAGGATACAGGCTCCCCTTGACCCACCAGGGCCCCCGAGAGCTGAGGTCCAGGAGTAGGTGACACGTTCCACCTTTGCTCTGCTCTTCAAATACTTACAAAGCCCCAACGACAGGCCAGGGCGGCCGGTGGTGGGAGTGCCCTGGTGACCCGGGAGAGGTCCCTCTGTGAGCAGAACCAGACAGGTAGGCAGGCAGGTGCCTTGATGAGTCCTGCGGGCAGAGAGGGAGGGAGCGGGGTCCCAGGCAGGGGGCCGGCGCGTGCGAGGGCCCGAGGGTGAGGGGATGCCTGGCACCTCGGGAAGCAGCAGGGCTCCATCTGGTGGGGGCACCTTGTGGGGCGAACAGCTCCTGAGGTGTTGAGGGCTCCGCTTAGGTTTCTGAAGGCAATAGGGAGCCACAGAAGGCGAGGGATGCGGCCACATTTGCCTTTCAGTCCCTTGGCTCTGGGGTGGGTGGAGCCAGTAGGGAGACTGTGGGGTCTTCCAGGTGGAGCCAGTGGGGAGACTGCGGGGTCTTCCAGGAGCGGGAGGCTGAGGGTCTGAACTAGGGAACTGGCGAGTGGTGGGCAGGCCTGCGGGCCCTTTTGGAGGCAGAGTCAGTGTGGGAGAAGGAAGAGGGGTCCCTGTGAGGCTCTGGCAGGGCTCTAGGGCCCCAGGACTCAGGGAACATCACAGTTAGGACAGCAGGTCCCATGACTTCTTCCTGGAAGGCCCGTGGGGTAAGGACAGGCTCCCATCTGGGGCAGGGGCTGGTTTCTGAATCCTGGCTCAGCTCCACGGGGGAGGGGCTTGTCCCGGGGGCCTGGGTGACTGAGGATGCTTGGGGACCAGGGCACAGGTGCTGGGCTGCTTCATGCCGCCTGCGGGCCGTGAGCAGCTGCACCATCAGCCAGGTGGGCAGGCCTTGCCTGTGGGTGGGGGGAGGCAGGTGGGGGGAGGCAGGTGGGGGTCTGTGCGGTCACTGGGAGGGCGCCTTGGAGAGCCTGGGGGGTGGGGAGAGGCAGGGAAGCCGGCATCCCCCAAGAGCAGCTGGCCGGGCTCCGGCTGGGCTGGGCTGGCAGAGAGGTCAGGGTGCCGTGTGCCGCCTGCTGGCGCAGTCCTGGTGTCAGTCTGCAGCGCCTTAGCCGGCGCCACAGCCCGCGTTGGTGCCCTCTCTTCCCCTTCCCTCCCAGTCGACCGGTTCACTTTCCCGGCCCTGGAAGAAGATGTGATTTATGACGACGTCCCCTGCGAGAGCCCGGATGCCCATCAGCCCGGTATAGTCTCTGCCATGCTCCTTGCTTCTCTTCTCCTGGGGACAGGGGAGGACGGGCGGGGCCCGGGGAGGCTCTTCTCCTTCCCTTTCTTTCCATCCCCACCCAGCGCAGTGCCCCTCCTTCTTGCCTGTAAAAACCACTGCAGTCATCTCCAGCGGCTGGAGCTGGCGGGGGCGGGGCCAGGCCAGGCTGGGCAGGGCCTGGCATCACGGGCAGGGCCACGCTCTGGCTGTGGGTCCTGGGCAGGTCATTTCCCCTCTCTGAGCCTTGATCGCTCCCTCGGGAAATGGGGCCATAGTCCAGGCTTCCCAGGGCTGTTGGGGAAGATGACAGATTGTTAAACCCAAAGGGTCTGACAGATAATGCTGCAGAAAGCCCTGCACCTGCCATGGGTCGAGGGCCGAGGTGTGGGACAGGCAGGCGAGAGATTGTGGCAGCGGGGAAATGGGATGGGGGTGGGGCAGGTCTTGCCCACGCACCTGATGGGCGAGAGGAGGAATACTGACTTAACAGGGAGAGCCACCTTGCTTGGACACATTAGGCCAGCCTGCTCTTCATACTTCCCATCATGTAATCTGCTTCAGAACTGTGATTTGGGGGATTATGTCCCATTGTACAGACAGGGAACTATAGAGGCAGGGCTGGGATTTGAATGTGGGTCATTCCGACTCCCAAGTCCAGTGCTCTGTCCCCTGCCCCGGGAGCATTTGAGTGGCATTTTATGACACATAAAACGCATTGGATTCTACTGTCCAGTCACTCCATGAGGTCAGCAGGGCAGGGCTTATGGCTTCAGTTGCTCAGAGAGGTTAAGCCACCAGCCCAGATCACATAGCCAGGATTTGAACAGATGATTCTGCTTTATCTTGTCTTGTCTTTTTTTTTTTTTTTTGAGACAGCGTCTTGCTCTGTTGCCCAGGCTGCAGTGCAGTGGTGCCATCTTACCTCACTGCACCGCAAACTCCTGGGCTGAAGTGATCCTCCTGCCTCAGTCTCCCGAGTAGCTGGGACTACAGGTGCCCATCACCATGCCCAGCTAATTAAAAATTTTTTTTTTGTAGAGATGGCATCTTACTATGTTGCCCAGGCTGGCCTCAAACTCCTGGCCTCAAGCAATCCTCCTGCCTTGGCCTCTCAAGGTACTGGGATTATAGGCATGAGCCACCGCACCTGCTTTTTTTACTCCACTATTCTGCCTGTTTTCAGGGGCTCTCCGTCTAATGGGGGAAACACAGCCCTTGCTTTTGAGGAGCTCCTAGTCTGAGCAGCTGTAATCACCCTTGGGCAGCACACAGTCCGATGGGAGAGTTACACAGACAACATGATGAGGCCTGAGGGCCCCAGATGGGCCAGATGGGGGGCCAATGGGACAGATGGGCCAATGATATGCTCGTCCTTTAGCATGCCTGGGATGTGCTCAGAGTGCATTTTCTTGCTGGTAGCTCATTTGAATCCAGGGAGGTGGGGAAACGGAACACTACGTTGGGAGGCAGTAGGGTTTTACAGTAACGTCCTGGAACTGGCAGGAGGTCTGAGTGGCTGAGAGGCCTCGGTGTCGTTTAACCCCTTTGGACTGTTTTCCCACGTGAATCAAATCAAGTGACACCCCCTCCTACTCCCTCACCACAGGGTCTGGGA
This sequence comes from Varecia variegata, assembly GCA_028533085.1. Classification (NCBI taxonomy): domain Eukaryota; kingdom Metazoa; phylum Chordata; class Mammalia; order Primates; family Lemuridae; genus Varecia; species Varecia variegata. Next base: position 97,646,731 of record CM052444.1, on the reverse strand, counting down.
GGATATGGCACGTCCTCGCCATCCTACCTTGAGGTGGTTAAGAGCGGGTGGCCTGGGAGTTCCAGCTCTGAGCCTGCAAATTGAGGACCACCATCCCCACCCCGGGATCCCCACCCACAGGGCTGTAAAGGGTGGACTGAGACACAGCGGTAACGAGCTCAGCGCAGGGCCTGGCTCTGGGTGGGCGCTCTGCACATGGGGCCACTGCTGGCTTTGCTGTTAGAGTTTCACCTGCCAAGCGTCCCAGTGCTGGCCTGCCCAGAACTGCCGTGGGCTCAGCGGGGGCTCAGAGAAGAGGTCGTCAGCCAAGGGCAGGCTGTATGCGCCAGTGGACACACACAGCCCGGGGTTCAAATCCCAGCTCTGCCACTGATTTGGGCACAGGGCTCTGTGCCTTTGGGCCTTGGCTGCTTCATATAAAACAAAAATATCCTGAGCTCACAGGCCTTTGGAAAAGGTCAGACAGAGAACGGCTTAATTTCTCTGGGTCTCAGTTGACTCATCTGTAAAACTGAGCTCTGCCTCTTTGGTCACTAGGCTTGGGGCCTCCATGGCAGTAAGAGGACGAGCAGCAAAGGTCACAGCTGCTACACTCTCCGGAGGCATTAGTCACTATTGTCTTTTGCTTAAAAATAGCCCATGTTCTCTCCTGGTCCTGGGACCCGAGTCTCCGCTCAGCCTTAGCACATCTGTTTTGTTTTTTGGCTCAGGATCTCCTCGCCTTTTGCCAATGCCCCCCACTAGCCTTCCTGGGGTGGAGCTTGGGGCTCTGGGTCAGTGGGATGACACCTGTGCCCACCCAGAGTGACCACGAGCGAGGCCTCACTGCTTCTGGTCGAGTGTGTGCCATATGCCGGGCTCTTTCCTAAGAGCATCTTGGCCATGTTTTATTTACTTGCCCTGTCAGCTTGTTATCCTCCGCATTTTGCGGAGAGGTCTCGACAACCAAAGCTCCCAGGTCTGTGGCACAGTTACTTCTGAGTAGATGATTTTTTTTTTTTTTTGAGACTGGGTCTTGCTACCTTGCCCAGGCTGGAGTGGGTATTCACAGGTGTGATCATAGCGCACCACTACAGCCTCGAACTCCTGGCCTCAAGCCCTCCTCCTGCCTCAGCCTCCCAAGCGCCTGGGATTGCAAGTGGGAACCACCGCTCCTGGCTGAGCAGACCTTTTTTAACCCTTCCCAATGCTATAGTTCTTCTGTGTTGACAAAAGCATTTTCATCTTCATGCACCTTCTGGGGTCTGACCCCGTTTTTGTGAGGTCTCTGGCTCTTCTGCAGGTCACAGACAAAGCAACAAAACCCAGAGGGCGAAGGGCCTTGCCCAAGATCCGCCAGTGACGGGACTAGGGCTGGGACCCCTGTACTCCAGCCTCGGGACAGAGGTTTTCCTGCTTCAGCCTTAAAGCAACATCTCACACCCCACTAGGAAGGGCCCCAAGAGTGCCCTGGCCCTGGGGACCTGTCCCTGTAGAGGAGGAGACTCTCAGCTCTTTGTCCCCACATTTTCAGTCCGAGGCATTTCCTGTGGGGTTGGGAGGAGAAGGACCAGTCCCGGACGCTGGGCCAGGTGCGCGCCCCCTGCTGGACTGTCCTGGACCCACATGGGGACTCAGATCTAGGGTGAGGGGTCCGTAGGAAGGGAGTGACATTTATGAAGGCCTGCCCTGAGCCGGGCTCTGTGCCAGCTCTTTCCTGTGCTGACACTTCTAAGGTCCCAACAATCTCTGCTTCACCCCCGAGGATGCTGTGGGCCAGAGCCAGGACTTGACCCTGGGTCTTCTCTTCTCCCGCAAAAGACGCCCAGCATGAGCACTCAGATCGCAGAAAAGCAGTGCTGACGGCCAGAGGAAATTAGTGAGCCCCTGTGTGTCTGACACACTTCTCGTGCTCTCCCCGGTTTCTCATGCTGCCTGTGAGCTGGGTGGTGTATTGTCACTGCCTCCGTTTCATGGTGCAGGAAGTGCAGCCGGAGCTCCAGGGTCCCCGTGTCCTCCCCACCCCTTACAGAGTTTGAAGTCTGGGGGCATGGTCTTGGGGCCTTGGCTCACCGGCTGTCCCTCGGCGGCAGGGGCGGAGAGGAACCTGCTGTACGAGGATGTGCGCCGGGATGGGGCGCCGCGGGAGGCGGAGGACCTAGGCTGGAGCTCCAGCGAGTTTGAGAGCTACAGCGAGGGCTCCGGGGAGGACACCAAGCCGGAGGTCGAGCCCACCAAGCACCGAGTGTCCTTCCAGCCCAAGGTGAGGGGATGGGGGTGCCTCTTAGGGCATCGAGACCCCTTCAGGGAGGGGGCAAGTGGGTGGTGAGGGCCAGGCCTGAGACTCACATCTGGGAGTGTGTGGCGAGAGAGGGGCAGGCAGCCCAGGTCATCCCGAAGCAGGAGATGATGCCCAGGCCCTGCTGTTGGCTGTGGAGAGCCCTGGCACAGGTGCTACCCCCATGGCTACAGCAGACGGTTCGCGGGCTCAGATCGGGCCTCAGAACCCTCTCAACACCATGCTCCAGGCAGCCTGACCAATCGAGGAGAGCTGGCACTTGGATCAAATCACTCGATCCCCCTGCCCTACTGGGCGATCCTCAGACCAGTCCTCCGCCCACACGGTCCTCTCTGCCCAGCGGAAGGGGACAACAGGGGCTGCCGTGGCAGAGCCAAAGCCGCCTGGAAGCTTCTTTCCACGGCTTATCGCGTGCCGTCACGCACTTGGTTTTTCTGGTGTTTCTGCCTGGAGCAGGGATCGTTCTGCCTGTTCCGTGGAGGGAGCCCCTGAAGCTGAGAGGGGGACAGACCGTCTGGTTCCTCCTTTCCTGGGCACCCTCACTCCTCTACGTTGTTCTGTAGAAGCCACTGGAAGGCAGTCTGTCCATGCCGAGATGTGGGATTTCGTGGGACCAGCTTCTCGCAGGCCCTGCCTGAGCAGAGGGGACGGGTCCCTTTCGGGCTTCTTTTAGAAAGACGCAGACAGGCAGGAGAGCTCCACCTGTGCCCCGTCCTGCCACCTGGTGGGGGCCCAGGTTGGGCTGGGATTACGGGGCCAGCTTATGCCTTACCTGCTGGCTTCCAAGACTCTCCTGGCACCTCTTGCCCTCTTCTGAGTTTGGGGGTCCTCTCTGGGAGAGGCATGCTGGCCAGAGCAGCACCCACACCTGAGAGTCCATCCCTGTGCAAACCGGCCTTCGTGTCTTGCCAGCCTAAAAGTGAAGCATTCACGACACCTACTGTGTGCCTAATCCATATGTTCGCCCGTGGGTTGGGATACACGGGAACAGGAGGACCTGACCCAGGCTCGGCGAACCTTTATGGTCTTGGAAGAAATAACAAATGTGAAACAATTTGTCAAAAATGAAGACAAAAATTCCTCCATGTAAACACAAGCTTGAGTCCAGCCTGGCCACATGCCTGACGTGGGTGGGGGCTGATGAGATCAGTCCAAGGAGGCCTCAGAGAGGTGAGCAGGAGCCGGGCTCAGGAGCCAGAGGAGATGGGAAAGGTGTTCCAGGTTGGCAGAACGGCCCAGGCAAAAGCCCAGGAACGGCCTGCTTCTGCTCCGCGTAGCTCAGAAGCAGGAGCGCGCACCGCTTTAGGGAAGAGGAGGTTATGCTTTTGGTTTTGAATCCCCAAGGCCCCTGGGTGGCCTCTCCATGTGGGCAGGACCTGTGCGTCTCAGTCCTGCTCTGGACGGTGTGACCCCATGGGACTCTTGAGTCCTGGTCCAGCCTCTGAGTCTCAGCCTCTGGCATCCTTCCTCCTCTCCCATGTCCATGGTCACTGTCCCAGGCCTCTGGCTTCTTGCTGGGGATGGGGAGGGAACTGTAGGCATCTCTCAGAGGGAAGGGGTGATGAAGACGCTGAATTCGGGCTCTCCAGTGGCAGTCCTCAGACTCGCATGGGTGTCAGAGTCGTGTGGGTACCTGGTTGAAATCGCAGCTGCTGGGACCTCCCTTCCAGGGACTCTGGTTCGGAGTTTGCATAGAGCCTGGAAATTGGCCTTTTGAGCAGCTCTCTGGCCCCAGGAAGTGCAGGGTACCCACAGAGCACCCCAAAAAATGCTGGGCCGCACCTCACCATGGCCTGGCCCTAGGGACTGCCTGTGAGCTCGTGTCCGTCACACGCTCAGGCTGGGGGCTTTGGACCCTTTCTCAGCAGACAAACTATGTGGCATAGTTCTTGGAATTGTCCTAACCACGAGGACTCTTTCTCTGGCCATGACCGAGGCCCACCTGCTCCTTGACCAGCAGGCTCCAGGCGACAGGAGCTTGTGGAGGGGATTTTCCTATGGTGCCCACTTCTGCCCAGGGGTGCGTGCTGAGCCCTGCCTGTGGTGCGTCACCCTCCATAGCTGCCCGGGGTGCACCTGCTCACACACCTGGCACTGCAGCAGCTGCATGTTTCAGGGCCGCCCCTGCCTGGCTGTGTGTTGTGTGTGCTGTGGGGCACTGGGCCGCAGGGGTCTGCCGAAGTGTTTTGTCCTGTCCTTAGAGTCTGACTGTGGGCCTGGCACCCTGCCCAGCTGCAAGAGTCTGGGGAGGCCAGCTCTAGGCAAGCGGACTCTTGCCAAAGAAAGTGACCAAGGGGTCTGCCGAGGGACCTCCTTGGAAGCACCTGACCCAAACGTAAGCTGCCACCCCATCCTGTTACGTTAACAAGTTATCCTGCTGGTTGCTACCCATGGTCAGTGGGAGGTTTTTTCCAGTTGTGGGATGGGCTGCACTGAACTCTTTCATTCTGTGACTGTGACCTCTTTGTAATCGAGGTCTCTGTGATGCAGCTGGGCAGGGAACTGTGCAGAACTCGTGGGTTCATTACAGAAATGCCAGCTGTGGCTTCAGCCTTGTCCACACTCCTGTTCTGATCTGCCAACTCAGCAAGTGACCTCTGGCCCCAACATTTTCTAGTTCTTCTGGCCCTGAGAGAGGAGAGGGACACCAGGAGGCCCAGGGCGTATGGTTTCATTGTGTTAAGCTTTTTTATAGATGAACAGGACTCAGTATAAGCCCCAAACTCTCCAGTTCTTTGGGAGTCTGGGTAACATTCAGAAGGTTCCCTGTCCCGTGTACTTCTCTTCATAAGGATACTGAACATTTGCCTGGCATGGGACAGTTTACAAAGCATTGTCATTTAATTTTCCTCATACCCTAGAGTAGCCAGTATTATTGTCATTAAGATTCTCATTTTGTTGATCAGAAAACCTATGTGAAGCTCAGAGAGGTTAAGGTCACACAGCCAGTAAGTTAGTTGGTAGAGCCAGAACTTAACATCACACACGGATGAAAATAGCTCATCCACTCATCCATTCATCCGCCCACCCACCCATCCACCCATCTACCCATCCACCCACTCATCTATCCACCTATCCACCCATCCAACCATCCAACTATCCATCTATTCAACAAATACGGAGTACTTACAATTTAAAAAATAAAATAATAATGGCTTCCATCTTTTGAGTACTTACTAAGCTCTGGGCTTTACATGTAGTGTCCATTTAATTTTCTTAACAACCCTATGAAGTAGCTCTTACTATGGCCACTTCCTTAACCAGTGAGGAAGCTGCAATTCAGAGCGGTAAGGAGACCTTTCCAGCTAGGAAGCAGGAGCCATGATTGGAATGTAGGCCTGCCTGCCTCCAAAGCTCAGACTGCTAATCCTTCTACCTGTCTACTTCGCTGGAAGTAGCCCCTGCCTTGGTCTTCTGTGTACTTCACCAAGTATCACTGTTGCTCATACAGTTCATGCATTTGACTGTCTTCTGTCCATCTGTCCATCCTCCCGGTCTGTAAGCCAGTCATCTGTGTATCCCTCCATCCAGTCGCTCATCGATGGTTGGATTGATTGATCCTTCCATCCGTCCCTTCCTCTCCTCACTCATCCCTCTCTCCATCCATCCACCCATTCCTCCAGTTGTGTGCTGGAGTCAGCTTGTGCCAGCTCACACAAACTCAAGAACCAATTGTGTGCATCTCTCCTACAAATCCACATTCAATGATGTCACCTTGGTAGCTTGAAATTGGCCATGGCGGGAGTATTCATGCCATGGAAATGCTACAGAGCAGGGCTCTTTTTCCTGGAGAACTGGTTGTTAAAGTTACCAACACAGCACTACCTTCATCCATTCACCTACCCATCCATCCTTTTATTCCTTCATGTGACTGTCTCTTCATCCATCCATCTGTTCATTTGCTCAGCCGTACCATCACCTAACCAAATGTAATTGTGTGTTCACCCATTTATTTGTCCATCTATCTGTTCATCCGTCCATCCATCCATGAGCCTATCTACCCATCCATCTGTCTGTTGTCCGCCCATCTGCCCAAGCATCCCTCTACCTATTCATCCATCTTTCTATGCATTTGTCCACTTACCTATTCATTTCCTTGTCCCCCGCCCCCCATTGCACCCGTCCATCCACCTGCCATCCATCCATCCATCTCACAGACTTACTGAGAACTTCCATGTTACAAGCCCTGTGCAGGGCTACAAGGAAGAGGAGAAGACACAGTCTGTATCCTCAGAACATTCTTCCCCTTCTCTGAGAGAGGGGGGCCTGGGCTTGTGACCCTCCCATCTCCCCTCCCTGGCATCTGGATTCCCTGCTGCAGAGACCCAGCCCCCAGCTGCCTGGCATGTTGGGGTTGGACACGGCTGGAACAGATTCCAGGCAGGACCTGGCCAGACTGCTGCTTGGGACCTGGGCTGCCAGATCCCGCCTGCCCCAAGTCACCGTCCACCACTTCACCTGAGTCTCCTTTCTCCTCTGTTGTCTGTGTTTTGTCTCCTCCCTGTCCCGCCTGCTCCTCTCACCTGCTCTCCTTCTGCCTGGCCGCTTGGGGGCTCCAGCTTTCTCCAGACCTCACTAGGCTAAAGGAGAGATACGCCAGGACTAAGAGAGACATCTTGGCTTTGAGAGTTGGGGGGAGAGACATGCAGGAGCTGAAGCACAAGTACGATTGGAAGGTATTGTCTGTCCCCCCCACGTCCTGCATGGGCCGCTTCCAGCCGAGCTACCTCCAGGGGTCTTTCCTGCTGTCCTGGGACCTCGGGGTGGGCTTGAGCCTCCAGTGCCTGCCTCTGAGCCCCAGGGCTGCCCCTGACATCTGGCACCTGGCTGCACTTGCGTCTGTGCTGGAACTGGTCGAGGCCTTAAGCCACGTGTTCCCTTCCGGGTTCTTACCTGTATCTTTCTCTCCACCTGCAAGTGAAAGACGCCTGGTGGTCCATAAGAATTCTCTGGTGGGTTTTCAAACTCTAGGGCCCTCAGAATCACCTGGGTGCTTCATCAAAATGCAGGTTCCTGAGCGCCACCCTCAGGGGTGCTGATTCTGTAGGTCTGGGGCAGGGCCCAGGAATCTGTGCATTTAATAACCGTGGTGGGTGGGATTGGGTTGCACTTTGCAAAACGTGAGTGTTGGTGACATTGGTCGTTCCTACCCCTCCAGGCTGCTCTGAGAGATCCGGGATGAGGAAGTGTGTAGGAGAAAACGCAGCACCCTCTTCTCAGATTGGACTCAGACTTTTGGATAATGATGATACTGAAATAGTAGCTTCCATTAATTGACCACTTCCTGTGAGTCCTGGCCGAAAGCTTGGGCTTTGGAGGCCTGTGGGCCTGGGTTCGAACCCCAATCTTACCACATCCTCACTGTGTGATCCTGGGCAGGCCGCTTGGCCTCTCTGAGCCTCGGTTTCCTTGCCTGTGGAAGGGGGCATTAATAGCACCAGCCCCCAGGGTGGGCGTGGGGCTCTGACGGTCAGATCTGTCAGGTGCTCGGTGCTGTGCTTGGCCTGGGGCTCCGTGGACGGTGGCCTTTGTTACCTTTGTGCCTGACTGTCTTGTCCCTGTGGCACGCTGGGACAGCTGTCTCCCTGCCACCATTTAGCCTGAGGCGAGTCAAGTACCTGGCCGGTGGTCACACTGGGGGTCCAATTCTGGTCTGCCACATGCCAGAGCCTGGGTGTTCTCTATCCTGCAGCTGTCAGAACCTGGGGCCTCCCAAGAAGAGGAGGAGGAGGAGGAGGAGGAAGAGGGGGAGGAGGAGGAGGAGGAGGAGGAGGAGGAGGGGGAGGAGGAGGAGGAAGAGAGACACTAGAGCCTGTGAGGCCCATTCACAGACACCTCCCGCCGGGCCCGTGACCCAGTGTGGGGCAGGGTTAACCTCTGAGGAAGCCGAGGCTCCGAGAGGAGCAGGGAACAAGCGCAGGGCAGAGTCTAAGACCAGGGGCCTCCCCCGGGCATGGTCCCACGCTGTGCGGACGGGTGGATGCAGCAGGTTGACTCAGGGACCCTTCAGGGCTGTCTGCCTTTTGCCCAGGAAGATGCCAAGAGAAGGGCCTCAGATGATTCCCCCAAACACCACTCTGGGGGGTTCACAGGACAGCCTGTTGATACTTTATGCCAGGACGGGAGCTGGGCTTTGGATCAGAGGCTTCCGGTCTCTGGGGGGGTGACCCCCAGGGAAGGGTGAGCATCCATGGGCAGTTTCTGGGGTCAGCATCTGTCCTTCCCACTAGATTCCCAAAGACATCCATGGTCACTCCCCCAGGAAGGCCTTGTCTTGTGGCTCTAGAATTGTACCCTGTAGATGTAAGAGGGGCTGGGGACTTTCTTCCCTTTTCCCGCTGCTGGTGGCTTCCAGAAAGTAGGCCTTGTTCCTGAAAAGCCACCACCCCTGCCTCTCCGGGCACAGTGCCCAACCTGCCTTCCTTGCCCAGACCTCCAGAAGTGCTTGGGGCCTTAAGTGGGGAACCACGGGGTTGTCAGAGGAGACAGTGAGAATGGGGGGACCAAGCCCCCCCAGATTAGTGCTCCCACCTTCCGCAGGGAGTTTTTGGAAGGAGAAGGTTTTTCTAGAATTGTGCTGTCCATGATGATAGTCATGTGGCTGTTAAACTGAAATTAATTACAATTAAATATAATTAGGAATTAGAGTCCTAAGTCGTACCAGCACATTTCAGGTGCTCAGTAGTCACATGTGGCCAGTGGCTCCCATATTGGACAGTGCAGATAGAGAGCGTTTCCATCATTGCAGAACCTTCTATTGGCTAGTGCCGCTGCAGCTGTGTGTTGCAAAAGACACCAGGGCTGGGGCTGGGGCTGGCGCTGGGGGGCCAGCAGCTCTCTTCTCGGGCCTGGGCTCCCCTGGCACCCAGTGTCTGCTTCCCTGTCCTGGGCGCGTGTCCTCCTCGAGCTCCACGGACCGCTTAGCTTGCTGCAGCAGTGTGCACGGATCCCGGCCCCGCCACGGGACGCGGCATCTTGCTTTCTGGCAACTTCAGCCTTTCCCCCTTTTTCCCAGGCAGTGGCTCAGTAAGAAACCTGGCTGTTTAGGGGGCGGGGCAAGGGTTGGGGTTCCTCACTTGGGTTCAGCAGATGGGATAAGGGTGTGTTTGCACCTTTTCTTAGTTGCCCCTAAAATCACGTCCAGCGTTTATACGGCACGTGTTGCTGTTCAGAGTGCTTTCCCAGACCTGGGCTGTTTAGTGCTCATGGCCCCGGGCACGGGTAGATATTGCTGTTACCTTGGTTTTACCTGAGGAAACTGAGGCTCAGTGAGGTTGAGTGACTTGTCCAGTATCGTGCCACTGGGGAGTGGCAGAGCTGGGACTTGAATTGGGGCCCAGGTCTCTAGGCCTCCAGCCTCCCCTAAAATTGGCTAGAGCCTCCCTTGCTCATAAAAAGGGTTCCCACAGGGAGACCCCCAGGGCATGAATGTACCGTCTCACCCCCACCGTTGTCCTTGGCGTCTGCTCACTGACCTGGGAGAGAAGTGACTGGGTGGTTTTGTCCTCTGTAGTCTGGGCCGAGGCTGGGGAGGTGGGTGGCCCTTGGTGGTAGGTGTCCCAGGCCCTCCCTTGGCTTCCCTGATGCATCTCTCTACCTTTGCTCAGATGACCCAGCTCATGAAGGCCGCCAAGAGTGGGACCAAAGATGGGCTGGAGAAGACCAGGATGGCCGTCATGCGCAAGGTCACCTTTCTGCACAGGAAGGACGTCCTTGGTGAGACACTGCTCGGGCCAGCAGGGTCTGGTGCCCAGCTCTAGGCTGGGGGGTGGGAGAGGGTGAGTTTTTGCCCCATCCCCCTGAGGTTATGCTGGGTGGGGGTGCCACGTGGGTTTCTGGCCTCCTCTGGCAGTAAGGGTTGGGGGCAGAGTCACAAATGTCCTTGTCCCAGCTTGCTTTCTGCTCCCCGGAGGCATATCCTGCCTCTTCTGGGAGAGGTGGGCCTCTCCCTCAGCCTCCGTGTCCTCCCTTTGTCATGACTGTCTGGGCCTCCTGCCCCTGAGGTCTGGCTCACTGGGCCTCATCCTTGCATGTCCCTGTTCACTGCCTCCCATATCCATCCACCCATCTCTCCAACCAGCCAATATTCATTGAACACCTACTAAGTGCCACACCTTGTGCTGCATGTGGGGATGCCAAGATGAATTTTTCAGCCTTTCCTCCAGGGACTGGCTCCTGGCACAGTGGTGGACACCACACATAAATGGGAAATGACAGGACAGATTGACAGGTGGTACGGTGGGGACCCTGGGGGAGCATCTAGGAAGTGAGGTGGACTCAGGTCAGGGAAGGAGGAGGAGGCCCAGGTCACCAGGCAGAGGAAGCCAGCATGTGCAAAGGCCCGGAGGTGGGAAAGTATGAGACGTTCGGGAAATGGTGTTCACGCCAGTTAGCATTGATGGCGTATTTATCGTGTGCCAGGCACTCTCCTAAGAGCCTGCAGTTCCTCGCTTAATCCTTGTCAGCACCAAACGAGGTACAGAGGACTCTCACGTTCCATGCTGCAGGAGAGGGAACAGGCACAGAGGGCTTTCGTCACTTGCCCGAGGACACACAGGGAAGGGATGGAGGAGGCCTCATCTGGCTGCAGTGAGGGCAGGATGAGAGATCAGGGCCCGGTCAGCACGGGCTCTGTAGGCCTTGTTGTGCATCTTCCCTTGATCTTAAGGACACTGGGGGGTCATTAGAGGGTTTTAGGCAGAAGTGTCCCATGGTCAGATTTGATCAATTGATTGATCATTCATGCAACAAGTTTTATTAAGCATCTACTATATGCCAGGAACTGTCCTAAGGCCTTGGGACAGCTTTGAACACATGTCCTTCCCCTCTGTTCCCCTGAAGCTCCCCTCAGGTGCCCACCCCTCACGCCTGGTCCCCACCAGGGCTCTAGTCTCCTCCCCCAGAGAATGCCCAGGCAGGGCCCATGGTGTGTTCCCAGGCTCCAGGGCACAAGGTCAAGGAGACCCAGTCCCTGCCTCACGCAGCTCACGTCTTTCGGGGCGACAGAGAAGGAGACAAGAAATGCCAGTACAGTGGGCTAACGGTCAGTGGGTGGAATTCTAGGGGTGCCAGTTCTCCTTGGAGGCCTTGTTTGGGGGGATCCTGCTGCCCACCCTCAGCACACAGCCTGGTGCAGCGGAAGGAACGTGGGCTTCAAGCCAGGGAGAACTGTGAGAGCCTGCACCCTCTTGGAAAGTTCTGTAGTTTAACCTCTCTGCCTCAGTTTCCTCATCTGTACAGTGGGGCTAATAACGGCAACTGTCTCCGGGGCCGTGGTGAGGTTGGCAGGTAGTGTGTGGAGAGAGCCCTGTGTGGCAGGCGTTATTCTGGGTGGGTGGTCGGTCACTCAGTGGAGGCGTTGGTGCCATGATGGCCTCACAGTGACCTGGTCATGTCCCGGCTCTGTGCCTCCTGGCTGTCACCTTGCACTTCTTCCCCTCCCGAGTGGCAGGTTCCTCATCTGTAAAATGGGTTGAACCCCACCACTCTGTTTGGTGTGGCATGTACGTGGCTGGCATAGGCTGGGTACTCAGTAAATGTCCGTGTTCCCCCCACTTCTGGAGGACCACTGGTCCCCGATGAGGGAGGGGACAGGCCGGGTGGCCATTCTAAACTTATTGGGATGGCTCTAAGAAAGGACAGGGTGGCCAGGCTGGCTGTCTGGGAGCCTTCCCTGGGTCACCGTCCCCAGCCCTAGGCTGGCCTGCACTGTCCCCACCCCGCCCATTAGCCAGCTCCCTCCTAAAGTGACCCTCCCCCAGGGGTGTTATTAATAGCCAGGCAGGGCTCGAGTCACAGGCCAAGAATGTTACCCAGCGGCGCGTGGGGGAAGAGGAAGCCGCGGGGCCGGCGGCTGTGCTGGGTGCGCAGCGATGCCCGGGGCGTCATGTGGGCCAGGCAGGAGGGCCACCCCCACGCTGTTGTCCGCTGTCCCTCCTCCTCCTCCTCCTCTGTCTCCTGCTCAGGTAAGGGCCTGCCTGGGCGTCCCTGCTCCCTCTGCCCCCTGGGGTTCCTGCCACTTCTCCTTCCCCAGCCTCCCCGCTGCGTCCACTTCCTGCTGCCCACAGCTGCCACCGGATGTCAGAGGCACTGAGCCGCTGGGGTCACAGGTCCCTGCGCCTGTGCCTCCCCGTGTGGGGGCCGGACCCCTCCCAGGACCCTCGTGCCTGCCCTTCCCTGCTGTCTTGGAGGCCGGGGGCTCCTTCTGTCCCTATCCTCCATCCGAGACCCACCTGACCTGTGCCCGGGATTCCCTGTCAGACTCCAGCTGAACTTTTTCCCTTTTAGGTCTTTGCATTATCTTTTTAGAAAAGAAAGTGGAAAGCCAAGCCGTCCCATTCTTCTCGGGGCTTGTTTTCTTCCCCCTTTCAGGCGTCCAGAAGGAAACTATTTTTAGTGCCTAGCAGTGGGGACACAGTGGCTGGCCTCCGCCAGGCTGAGCGGGCGGCCTGAGCAGGGACGGAGGCTTCTGGAAGCTGACTCTGAGAGTCCAGGCCCCGTAGGATGCGGCTTTGTGCCCCTCCGTTTGCTCCCTGGCTCGCTCACCTGCTCCCACTCACGCGTGTGCGTTACGGGTGGGCTGTTCCAGGCCCTGGGTGTGGCAGGGGATGCCCGAGAATGTACCAGTGAGTTGCTGTGACCCTGTGTGGCCCCAGGAGCTGCTTGTGCCCTTGGAGTCAGGTCCAGGGCTGGTCTGAGGGTTTGTCAGCTCCTGGGGCCTGAGCGGGCTGTGCTGTCCCCGTGTCATCAGCCTGTCTGACTTTCCAGGTGACTCTGAGGAGGAGGACATGGGGCTCCTGGAGGTCAGTGTCTCGGACATCAAGCCCCCAGCCCCGGAGCTGGGCCCCATGCCAGATGGCCTGAGCCCTCAGCAGGTCTGTAGGGGGTGAGGCGGGCGGGGGGTCCCAGCCTGCTCCCTGGGGCAACGCTGGTCTGGGTCTCGAAGGGGAAGTGACCATCTGGGTGGGGCCTCCTGGGCTCTCTTCGCAGCTGGCTGCAAGGGCATTCCATATTGGACACGGCCTCCACACTGTGGTTTGGGGGGCAGGGGGACCGCAGCGTCTGGAGCACTCACCTCTCCCCATGACAACCAGAGCAGGTGCTGATCGCTGCTTCTAACTAAGGCGCTGTGTGAAGGACGGGATCGCAGTGAGCCCCCGCCCTTGGTCCACCTGTCCCCACCCTGGGGCTCAGAGCTGCCACTGGCTTCTGCCAGAGCCGGGGCTCTCAGCGATGTCTTCCTCCTCCCAGAGCATCGCACTGAGGTTGGGTGGCCCAGGCGTGCTTTCCCCCCTCCCAGTCTGCATTTTGCCAGCCACGAATAGCGGGTGAGGTCCCTGGTTCCCCTGGCTGTAAGGATGTGTCGGGGCAGCAGGATTTGCCCATTTTTTGGTTGGCAGGAAATCCTGATGTTTGGCCTGTTTTGGCAATCAGGAGGATGGAGCCACACTGGCCCAGGTCCCTGCCGGCAGCAGCTGGCCGGAGCCGAGGAGGAGCAGCTTCCTCCCAGGCACGCAGTCTCCGGTTCATGGCATTCTTTCCGCCCGCTTCCCTGTACGTGCCACCTGCCCTCCCTGAACGGCATTTGAGGTGGTGACGCCCCAGCGCAGCGGGGCTCTGTCAGGGAGCCCGGGGGGACCCCTGCCTCCAGCTCACAGTCTAGGCCTCCCCTCCTGGTGCTGCCCGGCACTCTCTGCCCTGCAGCCCCGAGCGTTTCCTGGATCAGGCAACGTCAGTTACTTGGGCCAGCAGTCAGCTCTCAATCGAGGCCGATTTTTACCCCCCAAGAGACATTTGGCAAAGTCTGGAGACGTTTTTGGTTGTTGCTGCTGGTGCCTGGTGGGTAGAGGCCAGGGCAGCTGCTAAAGATCCCAGGAGGCACAGGGCAGCCCCCAGCACGAGGAGTTACTCAGGCCCAAACGTCCAAGTGCCGAGGCTTAGAACTCTGCTCCTGGCGCCGCCTGGACGCCTGGGGATTGTCGACAGTGCATCCAGCTGTGGGACAGCTTGCAGGACGGTGGCCTTGCCCATCTGGCAGGGCCGTGTGGGCCATGGGCAGGGCAGTGGCAAGAGATGAGACGGGTGTGCCAGAGGCAGGGAGGTACCAGGCGAGCAGGGCGGGGGAGGGGGCCCTAGGGGTGTGTGATTGACTCTCAGAACACCCGTGGGGGTAAAGTAAGGGTCAGTCACCCTCCCAACCCTGGATCAAGGCAGACAGGCTGCCCCCTTGGACACCCCATATGTGACTCTTTTTGTGAGTGACATCCCAACTTTGCTGCACAATAGAGTCACCTGGGAAGATTTAAAAATCCCTGATATTCAGGGGGCACCCCATGCCAACTCAGAGTGTCTGGGGAGGGAGCCGTAGGATCCCCACATGATACCAGGGTGCAGCAGAGTTTGGGGCCACCGCTCTGCCGTATCCAGGTGAGGGAGGCTTGAGTCACGCTGTGCTTGACTGGGTGCTGGTCAGGCTGCAGCTGGGGGTGACGGTCCCTGCTGTGGCCATACTTCTGGAGGGTGCTGATTCAGTCCAGGGAGAGGTCAGGATGGTGAGAGGGAAAGGAGAAGGGACTGGGGCTGTTTAGCCAGAAGCAGGGACTGCCGGTGGGGTGGGAGGGCACCCTCAGGATTGTCCTGTGGAAGAAAGATTGCTCAAGGATTCTGTGCACAGCAAGTGGTGGGCGCTGAGGTTTCAGTTCAGTCTAAGAAAGAATTTTCTGTTAGAGTTGTCCAAAGGGGGAGGCCGTCCCTCATCACCATGCAGGAGAGGCAATGATCCCCCACCCTAGATGTGCGGGTGCCGAGGGGCTTGCCCGGGGTGTGTCCTCCTTCCTCCGTCCCACGGCCTGGGGAGCCCGGGCACTTCTCTCAGGTGGGCGGGGGCTCTGGCAGGGAGGGCAGCCCCCGCCAGGCCCTGACGGCACTTTCTGGCCCGCGCAGGTGGTCCGGAGGCACATCCTGGGCTCCATCGTACAGAGCGAAGGCAGCTACGTGGAGTCTCTGAAGCGGATACTCCAGGTGTGACTTCAGGGGGTCCTCGGGGGTCTCTGGGGAGAGGGCAGGGAGGACTCCAGAGGGACACTTTACAGGGAGTGTTTGGGGACTGTGGGCAGTTTTAAGGGGAAGGCCCAAAGCTAGCACTGTTTGATGGGGATGGTAGGACCTCCAGATGGGAGCACCAAGAACCCCTGAGGCCCTCGTGTTCACGGGAGTGACTGTCTTCTGAAATGACACTGGGATTCTTTGAAATGACTCCTGGAGAGTCGAGGGCATATGGCCGCGTTTGTGCTGGAAGGGACTGGGTCTTCCTTGCCACTCTGTGCACCCCTGGGGCCAGTCTGTGTCCCCCCATCACCCTGGGGCTCTTAGAGGTGGGTGAGAGGCAGGGTCACCCCTCTTTCTCCCATCAGGAGGCCCAGGGACTGCTGAGCAGATGCTCGTGTGCCGTGACCAGGTGTGCCGACCTGGGCTGTAGTTTGAATCCCTGAAACGGTGACTCCTCTGGGGTGCCGTGGGCTGTGGGCCCGAGGCCGTCAGGAGAGGGAGTAGTCGGGGCAGCAGGTGTCATGCTGACACCCACGTCTTCCCTTCCCGAGTTTGGATCCATAGAGAGGGAGTCCAGGCGTCAGGCAGGTAGCGATGAAAGCGTCACCTGTTTCTGACAAAGCTGATTGGAGAGGGTGACGCTAGGTCTAGGAGCGAGGGAGCGTACGGTGACCTTACCACTGTCAGACGGGCTCAGTGACAGGCAGAGCCACACAGGGCCAGCCTCCGAGGAGCCCTTGCAGGCTTTCACCCCAACTCAACACGGAAGTCACGGGGGTTTGGTTGTGGATGGCCAAAGGGAGGCCAGGAGCACTACAGTCACGGAGATCCTTCCAGAAGGATGCATGAGGAGAGAGGGATAAGTGCCCCCCCACAGGAGGCCACCGTGGTTGGCCGAGTGCTGCGTGAAGGCGGGGGTGGAGGGAGAGGGCTGTGGCCTGACCTTCGGCCTCACCTGCGCCCTCGGCAGGATTACCGCAACCCCCTGATGGAGATGGAGCCCAAGGTGCTGAGCGCCCGCAAGTGCCAGGTGGTGTTCTTCCGCGTGAAGGAGATCCTGCACTGCCACTCCATGTTCCAGATCGCCCTGTCCTCCCGTGTGGCCGAGTGGGACTCCACCGAGAAGATCGGGGACCTCTTTGTGGCCTCAGTAGGTGTCCCTGAACTCTTCCCCAGCCCACCAAGGTAAAACCACAGCCAGCCTGACCCCAGGGGTCAGGCAGTACAGCCTCCTGCCTCTGCCGGGTCCCCTTGTCCAAGCCAGTGGGGCCAGAGGTGGCCAGGACTCTGTGTCTTCTGGGCCTAAGCTGGGGTGGGTGTAGCACCTTGAAGTGTCCTTGGAGATGTCTGCCGGGCTTTGGTATCTCAGAAGCCAGGTCGTTGTTCTGGCTCTGCCCAGGTGGCAGCTCCTCCTGGAGACTGGGTGGCCTCTTAGCCACTGTGGCCAGCCACCTGGCAGGTTGCAAGCTCCCTCACTCTTTGAAATGCTGGCACAGACCACAGCCTTGGCCCTAAGAGAATGCCCCATGGTGTTGGCGGAGGAGCACTGGACCGTGATCCAGGAGACCTGGTTCTGGGCCCTGCTTAGTTCTATAACCCTGGGCAGGTCCAGCACCCTCTCTGGGCTGGGGTTCTCCATCTGTGGAATGAGGGGGTGTACTGAATCCTTGGATTTTCAAACTGAAGTCTGTGGGACCCAGAGATTCATGGCGCAAGGGAGGGTCCATTTGGTGGAACCCCACTTTTGATCTGTTTTAGGTAGTTGGGGTCTGCTAAAAAAAATTTTATTTTTTGAAAACCACAGCACTCGGTAGATTCGCTAAATAGATCTGACATCCTGGGTCACTGTGTCAAGGGGCTCAGGTGAGAGGGTTGGCTGACTCCAGGCACACCATGCCCCCTTGGCAACTCAACCCGGGGTACACAGCCCAGCAAGAGGCCAGGGGCGCTGGCCCTTTCCTCCCTGCACCCATGGGCTTGGGCTGCTGCGCTGGGGAAGGAGACCTCGGAGGCAAAGGCCCCTGGGCTCTCCGTGGCACTGCTTGGTCCTACCTGTCCCTCGGACCAGCCTCTCCACCTCTCTGAGCCTGGTTTCCTCACCTGCGTGGGGTGATGGGTACACTCACCTGAAGGGCTTGTTGAGGTCGTCCAGGCTGCGCTGTCAGCTCAGCTTGTGGTCCCAAGTGAGTGTGGGGTGCTGGCCGCCCCGCCACTCCCCTGCATCCAGGTGGCCCTCCCTGGCTCACGGCTGTGCCTTGTTTCAGTTCTCCAAGTCCATGGTGCTAGACGTGTACAGCGACTACGTGAACAACTTCACTAATGCCATGTCCATCATCAAGAAGGCCTGTCTCACCAAGCCCGCGTTCCTCGAGTTCCTCAAGGTGGGCCTCGAGGGTGGCCCAGGGCCCCTTCACCAGGGCGTTGGCTGGGGGTGGCAGGTAGGAAGGTTACTCAGGAGGGAGGGGCACTTTGGCCCCAGCTTTGGGTGTCACCTCATGGCTTTGGCCTGGACACCTCCCCTCTTTCCCTTGGGGCAGCCCCTGTCCCATGGAAGCAAATCGTTCTCTCCTGCCCGCTGGGAAGAGGCTTATAAAGAGTGAAAATGTCTGTAGGCAGCTTGGGATCCTAGAGCCGTGACAGGGAGGAAGATCAGTGTTATCTTCGACCCCTGGCCTGCGAGGCCTGGGTGTGCAGGCTGGTTTGCAGGGTGAGCCCGGTGGTCTCGGGTCTGCCTCTGGAGGGCTGCGGCTCCAGGTGTTGCTGAGCTGGTTCCTCTTCCTCATTTGTAAAAGGATGAGGAAGATTCCTCAAAGGGGTATCTTGGGCATCCCATGAGAGAATAGGGATTAAAGGGCTTGGAAAAACTTCAGAGTCTTTGTGTAGCTGTGGCCAGGCTCCCCCGATTTCCTTGGGGTGGGCACAGTGGGGTGGGCCAGACAGAGCTTCTGCCGGGAGGGAGCCTGGGGGGCCTGCTCTCTGGCAGAGGGTGCAGGTGGGCCAGGTGCCAGGAGACGCAGACGCACAGGTGGCACGTGCTGGGGAGCCCACTGTCCCCGTCGAAGAGGACACTGGGTCGGGAGGGGCTTTCTCAAGTGGGTGCCATCTGACATGGCCCTGGCAGGGGATGGTGGGATTGTGACAGCTGGAGACAGAGGAGAGGGTATTGCAGGTACAAGGACAGTGGGGCAAAGGTCAGAGGCAGGAGGTTGGGGTGGGCAGGTCTGGCTGGACTCTGGGGGCACTGCTGCCTGTTGGGGAGTCCAGGAGGGAAGATCTGAGTGTGCACACGGAGAGGCAGCTGGGCAGCTTGGGTGGTCCTGGACCTCCAGGCCAGGGGCTAGGATGTAATATTTCAGGCTGTGGGGAGCCATTGAAGAGTTTTGAGCTTGGGCAGACAGAAGTGGAGGCTGATGGAGAAGCTGTGGGGTTGCAGGGGATGAGGGCCAGGACCAAGGTGACAGGTGTGTGGGTGGAGGGCTGAACAGATGCAGGAGACAGGACAGTCCCCTGTGCCCGCCCTTCACCCTGGCCTGGACTGTGTTTAGTTTAAGTGAAGGGAATGGTTGCTTTGGCTACTTCTAGAAGTCTGACCTCTTAAATAAGTTGCTGGATTTTCCAGTTGTGCATTTAGGTCAGAGACCTTAAAATGACTGTGTTGGTCCCCTGAGGGTGAGGGGCCATGCAGGGGGCACCGGTGGTGGGAGGGGTCCCTGGCTGTGAAATCAGGGACCTCCCTTGGCTCCTCTCTCCAGGCCCCGAGGCTGAGCAGGGACCTGGGGCCTGGGGAGAGGAGCCCAGGATGGGGATCGTATTTGGACCCTGGGGCGCTGAGTGATGGGACCTTGTCTCCAACAGCGGCGGCAGGTGAGCAGCCCAGACCGCGTCACCCTCTACGGGCTGATGGTGAAGCCCATCCAGAGGTTCCCACAGTTCATCCTCCTGCTTCAGGTACCACTCAAGATTTCTGCAACTGCCACCCACAGGGTGTGGCCTGGCTGGTGGGGGCTCCTGGCATGGGAAGAAGGAGGCCCAGGCTCTTGTCCAGGACCTGCAACCACCCCACCTGCTTGGGGCTCTGGCCTCATCTTTCCTCCACTCTCAGAGTGGAACTGATCACAATCAGCAGCTTGTTTTGCACCCACCCCCTTGAGAAATGCTGAGTGGCTGGTGGGGCGTGAGCCTGGGATTTGGGAAGGGATTGAAGGCGCGTGGAATCCCAGGACCCGCAGGGGGCCCGGCACGGAGGAGATGCTCAGTGAACCAACGAGCCTTGGACGACTCAGGCTTCAGCTTGAGGATGGGCTCAGGATGCCTGAGGGCACGCTAGTCCCACACAGGGACCCGAGAGCTCAGACACTGCCCTGATTGCCAAGGGTCCTGAGGGGGTGTCTCCCACCAGGGAGCTGAGGGGGTGGCTGCCAGGCTGTGGGAGTGGGCTCTGATGTAAGGACACCACTTGTCAATTCATCAGTGCGTGATCATGCTTTTATTTATTTAGTACCTTCTTAACCATTTTTAAGTGTGCAGTTCAGTGGCATTAAGCACATTCACACTGTTGTGTAACCGTCACCACCACCCATCCTAGAACGTTTTCATCTTCCCAAACTGACACTCTACCCAGTTAGCAACTCACCACCCCTCCCACCGCCCTGCTTTCTGTGTCTGTGACTCTGACGACTCTCGGCTCCTCATGTAAGTGGCATCATACAGTATCTGTCTTTTTGAGACTGGCTTATTTCACTTAGCATACTATCCTCAAGGTTCATCCGTGTTGTAACTTGAGTCAGAATTTCCTTCCTTTTTTAAGGCTGATTAATACTCGTGTGGACAGACCGAGTTCTGCTTACCCATTCATCCGTCGGGGAGGGGTTGCCTCCACATTTTGGCTGTTGTGAATGATGCTGCCGTGAACATGGGTGGACAAATATCTCTTTGAGACCCTGCTTTCTGTTCTTTTGGGTATATTTCCAGAAAGATCTACACATTTGTTTTTCTTCCCCATGCATCGGCTGTTTCTTGAGGTCTCATTCTGTGTCTGGCACCGACTGTCCTGGCTGCCAGCTGGGCCCTTCCCAGACCTGCAGCGTGTAGGAGACTTGCAGGCTGAGGCTTTGCCCAGGCCGGGAGGGTTGCCGTGGGGCGGGCTTCTCAGTCGCTGCTCTCTGGCCTGCAGGACATGCTGAAGAACACCCCCCGGGGCCACCCCGACAGGCTGTCGCTGCAGCTGGCCCTCACAGAGCTGGAGACGCTGGCCGAGAAGCTGAACGAGCAGAAGAGGCTGGCCGACCAGGTGGCTGAGATCCAGCAGCTGACCAAGAGCGTCAGTGACCGGAGCAGCCTCAACAAGGTGAGCCTCCCACCTGCCCGCCCGCACCTGCTCTGCGTCCTTCCTCACCTGTGCTCATGCCGCCTGCCCCGCGGCCACCCACCAGGTGGCGCTGTTCTCCGAGGCGGGGAGCCCTTGCTTCTCCAAGCCCGCGGACCCGACCTTGAGGATTGGGTTCTGGACTGGACTCCCATGCTCATTACTGTTCATGTTATTTTAGGATAAATGCTGATTTTGCTCATCAGTGTAATTTCCAGTAAAGACACCAGAAATGATGGCCTAGTATTGTGGTTATACAAGTGGCCTCTGAGCAGCATCTGGGTTTAAGTCCAGATTTTGCCATGGTGCTTGCTGCGTGGCCTCAGGGGAATCACCCAACCTCTCTGAACCCCACTTGTTCCCTCTGAAATGAGGAGCATTCAGTATCAGCTGGTCCCCAGGGCTGCTGCAGGAGAATGAGGGAGCTGGCAAAGCAGCATCCTGAGAGTCCTTAATGGAGGAAGAAAGATGAATCTATGCCCCATTTTGGGGTTGCAGCTTAGGAACATTCTAGGGAAAAAATCTTGAAAGACTTGCAAATGAGTCCATAGAGAATCAAGTGTTGAAGCACAAGGTCACTCACCAAGTCACCTGCTGGTCACTGGAGTCTCTCTGTTTCCCTAGCAGCACACAACGTGAGATGCCTGTAGCTGCACCTGGATCTCTGGGAGGTCCAATCCCCCTTCCCCCTGCTCACCCACGGGAGGGCGGAGGTGGGCCCGGGTGGGTCAGGGTGGCCACCCTGCCCTGGGCATATTGCAGGACTGCTTTTTGGAGAAGGGACACTGTGTGGAGTCATAGGGAGAGGCTCAAAGCTTCTGGGGAAAAAACTGGGAGCCTTTTGACCCTGTGGGGTCCCAAACGCAGAGTGAAGGCTAGAGGTTGGCAGCTCCCGGGGGGGGGGGGGACTATTTCAGTGACATGAGGAGGATCTTTCTAATGGTCCAGTAAGGACTGCCGAGAGAGATGGCAGCCCTTCCCACGTGCACTGCACTTCACAGTAGAGCATGCTCTGTAGCCTACCTTACCATCTTTGATCTTCGTGACAGCCCTGAGAAGTGGGGCTGGGACACCATCACCTGTAGGGTGAAGTGCTAAACTTCAGGCGTCCCGCATGTTAGGACTCTTCTGCCTCAGGCCAAACTCAGGCTGCAGGTGTATTTTGGGGCCCACGCAGTATTTTTAAGAACGTAGAATTGGTTGCCAACATTTAAAAATAGTGAGATGTCCCATAAAATTCAGACTTGTGGGTCTTTTGGAAGGGTTGGAAGAGCCGGTACACTGGCCCTCCTGCCTGCGTGGCACTGGTCACCTGAGTAGTGACTGTCCACTTCCCCTCATCCTTACCCATCTCATTCCACTGATGCTACCTGCTGGCCCCGAAGGCATCTGGGTTTGCTTCACCTGCTCCAGGTGGATAGGGCTGGAAAAGACAAGGCGGGCAGGGGACGGAGCCCTCCGCTGGGGGATGTCCCCGTCCAGGACTGCTGGGGGGGCATTAGTGAGAGGGGAGGTCATTCCCCCACCCCCTGCCTCCAGGCAGTACTAACTCAGCCGTCCCCCACAAGCTTCCTAGTTTGGAATATGACTGGAGAAAAAGGCTTCAGCCCAACCGTGGCCACCTGTGCTGGCCTTTGCACTCGGGAAGTTTCTCCTTCTATCCCCACCCTCAGTTCCCTTTGCTGTGGCCAGGAGGCTTTCTCTCTTTCTCTTGCTGTGGCTCATACATCTGTGCAGCCACAGCGGGAAGAGACCATGGGGAGAAGGAAATAAATCCTGTAGCATTTGTCCTGGGAAGGGCCGTTCTGTTCTCCTCCACTCTGTCCCGTGGAGGCTGAGGCAGCAGAGTGTGGTGGGCACTGGCTGGGGGTCAGGGGGGCCTGTTTGATGTCGAGAAGGGGACCAGAGGCTCTGAGCCTCAGTTTCTCTGTCTGTCGAGTGGGGCTGAGTTGGATACGTGTGGCATGTTGAGAAGAGTGTGATGGGCTGCACCCCACGCTTCCCCCTCTGGGGCCCTCCTTGGGCAGTCCTGGCCAGTTCCGAAACCTGTTCAGTGATGTCCCTGTCACCATCACCCAGGGAGAAGCGGAAACGAAACTGAGTGTAGCCCAAAACGGAACCATGCTGGCTATTTCAAAACGGCCTACTCAGGAGCCTCCAGGGGGATGTTTGCTCAATATCCGGGTTTTCTTTTTATTTTGTTTTTTTAAATCAGCTCAAGGGGCAGGGGCTGACTGCCTGAGCCCAGGGGACTTTCCTCTTCCAAGTTGTGGGTCATGTCACACTTGGCAGCCTTCCGTGGGGGCCCTGCTGTCTTCAGAGTCCGAGTAGTGTTTTCGTGAGCTGGTGCTCAGCTCGTTTGTGGAAACAATGGGGGGATCCCAGCCTTAGTGGCATGGGGGACCCCTGGGGAACTCTGAGGCCTCCTGTGTGTTAGGACCAGCGGGGCCTCCCCTGGCTCCTCTCGCACTGTGCACTGGCTGCACGGTGCAGGGGACAGTGGAGGTGGCTTGACTCTATCCTGTACCGTCTGTCATTTCATCAGGGCTTGGGTCTTGGCAAGTCACTTTAGCCCTGGAATGTGAGTTTCCTCATCTGGGAAATGGGGATTGCCGAGGGGACTGCAGAGCCGATGCAATGAGATGTGGAATAGGGGGTGCCACCCGGGGCACCCAGCACACGGCAGGCATTTGGTCCCACTCGGGTGTGTGGACTCGAGAGATGTGCTTCTTTGGAGAGCAGCAGCATTCTCTGCAGGGGAGGCTTTGTCATGATCTGTCCCTTTCCCAGCCAGGATGGGGAAGGAAGGGAGAAAGAGTGGTTGTCATCAAAGTCACAGGTTCGGGGAATGAATTTTTGCTGAGTATCCCTCCCCTGAAAAAAAATCCCTGTTAGGAAAAAGGATGTTTTCCCATGGGGTCCCTGGATGGGTTGGTGGTCCCTGTGCTAGCAGAAGGGTCTCGGTGTCCACCCTGAGATCAGCAAGTGTCTGCTTGATGCCTTGGGCTTAAGTCTTGGCCTTCTCGGAGGGTGCACTGTGGACTGGCAGATCCGTCCCAACCCTGGCATGAGGCCCTCCGAGAGGCGAGATGGGCCAAAGCTTTCAACAGGTCAGGGTGCAGCGCCGGGACTGACTGCCAGGCCAGGCGTCCCCCGCACAAGGACACGCCTCTCCACGGCACAGACTGTCACAGACGGTGGCTGTCTGTGGAGTGCCCATTGTGTGCCACATGCAGGGCTGGCCTCAAGGGCCCATGACCTGTGTGGTCACACCGCCCGTGCCCAGAAGGGCCCCATGCTTGGTTTAGTGTTTTGCTGTGGCTGTCTTGAAATTTGTTAATAACTTCTGAATGAGGGCCGTCATTTTCATTTTGCGCTGGGCTCTGAAAAAAATCGTGAAGTCAGACCCAGTCATGCATTCGTTACCTTACGTGATTTCAGCAGGAGAGGTCATTGCACCCACTTGACAGCTGAGGAAACTGAGGCTTGGGCAGGTGAAGTGACCTGC
>CM052444.1:97598342-97622033 GCA_028533085.1 Varecia variegata | reverse complement strand
AGGGCAGTCGCTGCTTCCATGCACACACACGCACACGCACACAAACGGACAAAGAGCCAAGCCGGTGGAAGAGCTGGGAAGAGTGCTGAGGGCTGTGACACCTTCCAGCAGGGCTGAGGCGGAAGCGGTGGGGGTGAGGGGTGGGGAGATGGTCGGCTAGTTCAAGCCTCTCCGGGAAGGAGAGGAGCCAGCCTGGAGAGCGCTGAGGGGCCGCGTTCGGGCAGAGGGAGCATCTGGGTGCGTCCTGCTCGAGTTCCTGAGAACAGTCTAGTGAGGTGGAGGCCGAGGGGTGAGGCTGGGAGGGAGGGAGGACCTTATGGTTCTTCCGGAAGAGTTTAGATCTTTTTCTGAGTAGACTGGGGACTTGACTGACATTTCCAGGCAGGGGACCGGTGAGGTCCAGCGTGAGTTTTAGCAGGGTGGCCCTGGCTGCAGAGTGAGGACAGGAGGGGCAAGAGTAATTGGGGGCCCCGTGTGGCTGGCGGGCGTTCAGACCGAGCTGGCCCTTCCTCAGGCAGAGGCAGGGCGGGCCTGGGGTCCCTGCTGCTTCTCTGCCACAGAGGGGCCTTGCAGGGAAGGCTGCTGTCACAGTGGCTCAGCTTGGTGTCATTGCGTTGAGTGTCCCTCTCACTCAGGGTGCCTGCCTAGTGGCTCTGGCTACCCGGGGCAGAGCTACATCTTGTTGTCCAGCTTCACTATGCCCACAGGCCTTTGTGACAGTGGCCTTGGTGGGCGCTGAAGGCTGCCTGGTTTAGTGCAAAGAACTCAGTCTTGGGGTGAGTTGCACAGTTGCTCAGTGGTAGGGGGGTCAAGCCGTGACTCAAGCTCCCAGCCTGGCCCCATGCCGTGGACGAGAGAGGGTGGATTTCATGGCACGTGGGTGGGAGTGGAGGTGGGGGAACGGCTGGTGGGGCCGGGCCTCTGGGGCCCCCTGTGGCTCCCCAGCTTGGAGGGCCACTCCCTTCCCGCCTGGTCCTTGGACCCTGACCGGCGTTACCCTCCTCCCTCCTCTTGCCATAGGGGAGGAGAACCAGCCGGGCTGGCTGTGTCCGGACGAGGACAAGAAGAGCAAAGCCCCGTTCTGGTGCCCGATCCTGGCCTGCTGCGTCCCCGCCTTCTCCCCTCGGGCCCTCAGCCTGCAGGTGAGTGGAGCGGACCTTGCTGAGCCACCTGGAAGGTGGCCGTGGCTCCCCCTCGCCCGGGAGAGCCGGTTTCCAGGTAGCGCCCACAACAGGAAGGGCTCAGGTTCCAGGTCCAGCTTGTGTGTTCTTGTGGACGAGCTGAACAAGCCTTTGTGTTGCTCCAGGAGTCAGCTTTCCCACCAAGAAATGGGGGTAAGTGACCACTGCGGGTCAAGCGAATGGAAAATTACATTATTTTGAGATAATAAATAGCGATGATCTCACCAGTGGGTGGCATGGTTCCAGAACACGCTGAAGCGGCTGTGCCAGACGTCGTGGGTTGGCCCGTTGTGGTGCCGCCAGTCGGGAGCCGGCTCTGGTGCGGGGACTGCCCCCACCGTGGCACTCTCCACGGCCACCAGGCGTCCCACTGTGCTTCCCAGGGCCTTGCTGTCATTCTCTTATTTTAATATTTATGAGAACCCCATGAGTAGCCGTTTCTGTGTCTATTTCACAGATAAGGAAACTAAGGCTCAGACAGGTGACATGATTTTCCAAAAAGGACACAGCTAGTAAGGAATGGATCCTGGAGTTTGAACCTTGCCCTGCCTGGTTACAGCACCCGTGGTCTTAACCACAGGATGCCCAGCCAGCGCTGGTCACCTGCGCCTCGTGTCCTGGCCAAGCTGCCCCCTCCATCTGGAGCACTGCTTCCCTCCTCTCCCAGGGAGATGAGGCCGTCTCAGCTCGGGGACGGGAGGGCAAACTTGGGACCTGGGCCCAGGTCAATAAGCCCCAGGAGATGTGCGGATCGGGCTGTAGATGGGAGATTAGATCGGGCTGTAGATGGGAGATTTAAACAGCTGAAAGTATGGAGCCTTGGGATGTAAGTTTGTTTGCTCACTTGTTGATTCATTTGTCCGTTAGGCATATAACTTTTGAGTACCTACTGTGTGCTAGACATTGGGAATACAGTGGTGCCTAAGACATACAGCCCTCATGTAGCTTTCAATTTAGTGGGAGAGAGAACAAGCTCAGCGAACAAAAGGAAACAGACGAGAGTGTTGTGTGTCATAACGAAATCAGTGACACAATGCGATAGATACATAGGTGGGGCCACACGGTTAGTGGGTTCAGGGAGGGCCTCTTGGAGGAGGAGATGTTTAAACTGAGACCCAAATGGCAAGAAGGATCCTGCCCCATGAGGGCCCAGGGGAACAATATTCCAAGTAGACAAACCAACACGGAGGGTGCAACAGAAACAGTCAGGGGGGCCGGCGTGAGTGGCTATGGCTCGGCGAGGCAGGAGGAGAGAGGGAGGGCCCTGAGCTTGGTGGGTGGGTGAGTGAGTTGGGCCACGCTGGCCTCGCAGGCTGGGTCGGGCTTGGATTTCATTCTCAGAGCGTGTTTCCAAGCTGGAGACCGGCACCATCTGATTTATATTTTAGACCCATTGGATCCTTCTGGCCGTTGTGTGAGAGTGAACTGCAGACAAGAGGGAGGCGAGGGGGGATACCCAGGGGCCAGCCTGCAGCTCAGCTCCAGGTCCTGCCGAGACGTGGCAGGACTGGCCCAGGTGGAGGTCAGGGCTGTGAGTGGGGTAAGGCGAGTGAGGCTCTCACCTTGGGTGCAAAATTTCAGCAGGCACCAAAAATCTCAATAATCAAGGCAAATAATATTTTAATACAGTACTTAAAAAAATCAAATCAGCAAATTACGGCCCACGGTTTGGCTGCTTTTTTGGTAAATAAAGGGCTGGGATTAGGGTGAGGCAAGTGAGTCAGGGTTGCGCAAATGTAGGGTCAGGTTTTGTTTTCATTTAAATTTTAAGTAATTCATTATAGACTTTTTTTGCATTAATTTTGATTTTTACGAGTTGTCTGACAATATTTTTCTTGGTAACTGTGTTTTTTGTACCCATGTAAATTTTGTACTCCAGGTGGGTGCCCTGTCCCGTCACCCTAGTACTGGCCCTGGGGGAGGCAGTGGGGCGGCGGGGGGACACATTGGGGATGTGTGTTGGGGTAGGGATGGCTGAACTGGTGACAGATGGGGTGCATAAAATGGGGGGCTACCGTGGGCCTTGTGGCCTTGGAGTGAAGACCATAGTCCATGGAGCAGGGATCATTAGGGTCCACTGCACCTGCAACTCACCTGGCCTCTGCATCCCATGGAGAAGGCTGACCCTGGGTGACTTTTGTGGTGGGGATTGGATTCTCCGGTCTCCCCGAGGGCCCTGATTTCCTGGGAGTACAGGACAGGTCAGACTTGGGTGGTGAAGTCACAGACAGGCTGCTGCCCCCAGGGCCTCCCTGGAAGAAACCCTGACCCAGATGGGGAGCATCTGCCACCTCAGACCTGGGGGACAAGGGGCCATGAATCTCCTCGTTTGGAGCTCTCAGGGCCCAGAATCACATAGGCCAGAAGCATCCTCAGTCCTCACCAGGTCTGCTGCCCATGTCTCCTGAGGAGCCCCCATGCTAACCGAGGTAGCCGTGAGTGAATCTCCATGGCTAAGGGGCCTCAGGGCTCCTGGGCCCTGAGATGCTGTTCCCGCTCTGCCCACACCCCTCCCACCCCTCCCACCCCAGCCCAGACAGATGTGCCCCATCAGCCCTGTGCCGTCAGCCAAATGAATCGGGGCCTCGCAGTGCCAGCGCCCCACCCAGGGACTGCAGAAGCAGATGTGAGCATGGGGACTGGTGCCTGGGCCCTTCCCAGCCCACCACGTTTCCCAGGCCATCCTGGGGCAGATGCTCTGGCTCCGGCTGGCCTGTTTGTTGGGGAGGGCTTGGACTGGGCCGAGGGAGTTGCCAGCCCTGATCCCTTTCCCACTATAGACGAGATCAGTGCTCGTGTCCCAGCTGCACGAGGATGTGTTGGGTTCTGTCCCTCAAGGAATGAGGTGTCAGGGGCAGGAGGCAGGAGCAGGTGTCTGCTCAGTGGACGGGTGGTCGTGCCCACGCTGGGCTCACCAGGGCCTCTGCTCACGCCCTGGGTGGAGCCCAGCCCTGCATGTCCCTGCAGAGTGACGTCAGAAATGCTGCTGCAGCTCTCAGTGTCTAGCTGTGTGTACTGAGTGTAGGCCGAGGTGGCCACAGCACCTCCCTGGCTGGTCACAGTCAGGATTAAGTGATACAGTTCGGGTGAAGTGCTCAGCCAGTCCTGTGGTGTGTGCTCAGGGTTCATGAAATGGAAGCGAACACCCAAGGACATTTTGGTCCTCAGGAAGGAGGGGCCACTTGGGTCTGTTTTGTGGAGTTCCCAAGGCCCGGCTGCTGGGGTGTCAGAGGAGTCCTCCTGGAGCCCAGCTCCATCCAGGGGGAGGCAGGGAGGGCGCAGCAAGGCCCATTCCCCTGTCGGGCCGAGGGCAGTCTCAGAGCCTGCCTGTGGTCAGGGCCTTGGGGACGGGGCCTTGGAGGACAGAGGTGGGGTACTGCCTGCTCTGAGGGGTGTACAACTCGAGCACCTTGGGGGACTGCGGGACCGTAGCCCAGACCTGCCCAGGGTCTGCGGCCTCCATCCTGACCTCTGGCCTCTTAGCCAGAACTTCCCATTTTCTCACTGTGACAGCCCCGCCCCATCGAGTGCTCTGATGATTGCGTGAGTTCGTGCGTGTAAAGTGCTAGAACATCCCATAGGCAGCCCTCGGTAAGCCTTAGCTGCTCTGCACCTTCCCCATCCAGTCCCCACGGCCCTCCTGACGAGAGGCCAGGGTCTCCGCTTCATAGGGAACCTGATTTGCTTGGGACCAGCCAGCTGGTAACTGCTGAGCTGGGGTTGGCATCCAGGTTGGCTGTGTCCAAACCCTGCTTCCTTTCACTGCACTCCCCTCCTCTCCCCTGCACGGGCTGCCTGGATTTTCCAGAAGTCGGCTTCCTGGCACGAACAAGACTTTTAGGGCTGGGGCCTTGCCGGGTAAGGAGCAATCTGAGTTTTCGCCTTCATCTTAGACCCAGCTCTGTTGATCCAGCTGACTTCGGGGCCATGGAGTTGCCATGGAGATGTCTGAGCCAGGGTGAGCACCCCTAGCTCCCTGTGGCCGCCAAGGAGCAGAAAAGGCAGGGAGCCCAGGGGGCCGGGCTTAGAGAAGCCACTTGCTCTGGGCGTGGGGACCCACGTTCCCAGTGGGCAGAGGTGGGGCCCGGAGTGCCGAGGCCTCGGCCTGCAGCCTGGCTCGTGGCAGAATCCAGAGTGGAAGGAGCACCGGGCCAGGCACTGAAGGTTTGAGTTCTAGCCCTGACCCTGCCACTCACTCTCTGCGTGACCTCGAGCCAGTCACATCCCTGCCCCCAGCTTCAAGTTGGTAAATAAGGCTGGATGAGGTGACCTCTTGGGGCACCTTCCCACCTGGCTGTTAGAAATTTTCTAGGAATATTCCAGGGGGTGCGCGGCCAGCGGGGGCCTGCAGCGCCAGCAGAGGGCAGCACCTGCCTGGGAAAGGGCCGGTGGCCACTGTGTTCCTCGCTTGGCAGGAGCTGTCCCCACTGTCCCCTTCCCCTTCCGTGTAGCCCATGAAAGGGCCAGGCCATTTCCTCACGTTGCTGTCCTGGCCAGAGAGACAGACCGGCCAGGCCTGGCTCAGGAAACGGGCCTCTGAGGAGCCACCAGCGTGGGGCCGGGGCAGTGGCTTCAGCAGGAGAGGCGGCTGGTGGCTGCAGGCAGAGCCCCTGGCCTCTGTGCACGACCTGCACCAGCCACCCGGCCCTCTGGGCCTCCCTGCCACTCACCTGCCCTGCAGCCTGGGGAGTCACCTGCGCACTGTGGACCTCATTTCCCCATCTGTAAAATAAGGAGGGTGGGCATTAATGAATTTCAACAAACCGTACCAGCTTCACACACCCTGGGCTGATACAGAGCATCACTCAGGCCCCTTCTCGATGGAAGGTTCCAGGAGTGTGATCAAATGTGAGTGTGTAGGAGCTACCTGGAGACCCTGTGAAACATGATGCTTTCTTAGCCCCCACCCTCAGGGATTCTCGTTCGGGGGCTGGATAGGACCCAGGAATCTGCCAAGTACGAGCATCTCAGCACCTTGATGACTAAACCCACATGCCTCTTCTGTCTCTGCAGCTCGGGGCCCTGGTCCACAGTCCTGTCAACTGTCCCCTGCTGGGCTTCTCGGCAGTCAGCACCTCCCTTCCACAGGGCTACCTCTGGGTGAGTCACCCCCGCGCCCAGCCAGGGATTCCGGCTACAGGACAGGAGCAGGAGGGGCACTGGGACAGCCGCCTGCCTGCTGGGCCCCATTTTGTGCAGCTTCGCGCAGCAGGGTCCTCCGAGGAACCTCTGGTGCCAGGCGCTGTGCTTGGAGCTGGGAGGTGTAGCCTCGCCTGGGGCAGCAGAAAACCAGGGAGTGAATAAGAGAGCATGGCTCTTGCAGGTGGCCACAGCGCTGTGAAGGAAATGAGCGGGACCCGTGCTCAGGGCCGTGGGCACAGGGGCTCCCCACTGGAGTCAGGAAATAGGCTGGCCGGCACCCTACTCATGCAGAGATTCCAGCCACCTTTCTACCCTCGGGCTTCCTGGCAAAGCCTGCCATGACTCACGAGGTGCCCCCAGGCTCCTTGTGATGACGATTGTGCCCTTTCAACAGCGTCCCCCTCCGAGAGTGATTTGTTCCCCACTATGTAGCACATCCGTCCACCCACCCATCCATTCATCCATCCATCATTTGTTCCCCTGTCCCTCCTTCTGTCCATCCAACTGTCTACCCACCCACCCCTCCATGCATCCAGCCATCCACCCAGCCAGCCTGACACATGCTGTGTATCAGGTGCTAGACACAGGGTAAAACCGTGATCCAGGCAGAGAAGGCATTTTGAAGGGATAGAGTAGATGTTGACCGTATACTGGTTGAAACACACCCTGCAGAGGGGGAATAGAAAACTGACTGCATATCTAGTCCACCTGAGCTCCTTACTGGATTTTCTTTGGGCCCTGATGCTAATTTGTTGTCATGGCACCTGGGGATGAGTGACCTTTGTGACCGCAGGCTGTGTGTAGGGAGGAGAGGGGACCTCCTCTTGAGGGATGGGGTCCCTGGGAAGGCAGGGGCTGAGCGCCACCTCTGTTCCCACGGTTCCTGCCTGACGGCCTCTCTGGGTCTCTGCTCCCAGGTCGGGGGCGGGCAGGAGGGCGCCGGGGGCCAGGTGGAGATTTTCTCCTTGAACCGGCCCTCGCCCCGCACCGTCAAGTCCTTCCCGCTGGCAGCCCGCGTGCTCTGCATGGAGTACATCCCGGAGCCGGAGGAGGAGGCGGAGAGCGGAGACGAGAGCCGGGCAGCTGCTGACCCCTCGGCCGCGGTACATCCGACCATCTGCCTGGGGCTCCAGGATGGCAGGTGAGGGGCCTGGGATGCGGGGGACAGTGGTCTGTGCAGGGCCAGGTGGGCGGGGTGGGGCTGTCCCTGTGGCTTTCCCCATCTGCCTGTCGCCCACCAAGATTCTCTGCGCCTGGTTGGGTGTCCCCAGGAAGGTGGGGCCGGAGCCGCCCCGTGTGGCAGCCGGAGCATCAGGAGCAGCTTGCACTGCAGTCCCCTCCCAGGCCGTGTGGTTCACCCGGATCCAGGCTTGAATCTCAGCTTCCCCGCTGCCTTGCTGTGTGTCCTCAGGCACACCATTTAACTTCTCTGAGCCTCAGTTTCTTGTCTATAAAGTGGGATCTGAGTCCCCCCACGCAGGGGCGTTGTGAGGGTCCTGCGACACATAGGCCACGTGAAGCCTTCTGTCCATTCAGCTCATTGAGCGTCTGCGGCCTCAGTTCCCCTTGCTGGGCGGGGTGAGGGTTCCAGGGCCTTCCCGGTTATGAGGTTGCTCTGGCAGACGGGGCTGCCCTCTGTGGGACGTGCCCGGAGCTGGTGAGTCAGCAGCACGCGGCCTGGCAGTGAGAAGGCCCACGGTCTGTGGCCTGCCGGGTCAGCAGGGGAGCCTGGTGGGAGGGGTGAGGAAGTACTCGTCCCGTGCATCGGGAGGTGAAGTGAAGGTTAATGATGACCTTGAGATGGGTTGAGCCCCCCGGAGAACCTGTGGACCTGGCATTGCCATGTGCCGTCCTCCCTGAGCTCCTGGAGATGAGGAAACAAAGAGAAAGCGTGTTCCTGAGCACCTACTGTGTGCTGCTCCCCAGCTCAGGGCCTGAGCCTCAGAGCAGCCCCACTGCAAGTGCAAGCCGCTTCCTCCTGTTTCCCGCGCAGGAAGCTGAGCGACAAGCACAGCTAACTTTAGCTAGAACCCACGTGGAGCTGCTCCATGCTCTGTGAAGTCCAGGCCTGGACTTAGGAGGGGCCTTCCAGAACATTCTCATTACCCCCAAAAGAAACCCATACCCATTTAGTTTTTTGGGTTTTTTTTTCCCCTTTTCATTTTTTTTTTTTATTTTACCCATACCCATTTAGTAATCACCCCCCATTCCCCTCCTGTCTATCCCCCAGAAACCACTAATCTGCTTTCTGTCTCTCTGGATTTGTCTCTTCGGGACATTTCATATAAATGGACTCGTATACTATGTACGTTTCACACACCATGGCCTTTCGTGCCTGGCTTCTCTTCACATGGCATCACACTTGCAAGGTGCATGTATGCAGCATGTGTCACACCCTCTTCTTTTATGGCGGGGAGGTGGGCGTCATTATCCCATCCATGCTGGGGACTGAGGCTCAGCACGCCAGGGGCGGTCAGCCAGAAGGTGACAAGTCTGGATTCGGGTCTGTGTGACTCTGAGAACAGCTCCCTTGGCACCCTTATTGTCCTGCTTCAGGAGCCTCCCTGAGTCCTCCTCGTGACAGAGGCCAGGGAGGGTACCACCCTCGAAAGGCCATTTGTGGAAAAGTGAGCTCCCACGTGGTGGAGCCATAGCTTGGCCACACAGCAGCAAGGCCTGGCCGAGAAGGAGAAGCCTCCTGGACCCCCTCTCCCCAGGAGGGTATGGGGCAGTGAGCCGACGGGGGTGCTCAGTGAGTCCTGGTCAGCTCTCGGACCTCTCCCGCAGCATCCTGCTCTACGGCAGCGTGGACACCGGCACCCAGTGCCTGGCGACCTGCAGGAGTCCAGGCCTGCAGCCCGTGCTCTGCCTGCGGCACAGCCCCTTCCACCTGCTCGCTGGCCTGCAGGACGGAACCCTCGCCGCCTACCCTCGGGCCAGTGGTAAGGACTAGGGATGTGGGGGGGCTGGGTGCCTGGGAGGCAGTATTGGGTGCCAGCTGGGTGCCAGGCCCTCTGCCAGGGGAGTCGCAGGAGGCAGCTGAGGGGACAGTGCAGAAGTGGACTGGGGGGTCTCGGTGCTGGAGGGATTTGGAGATCCCTGAGTCCCACCGGGGTTCCCTGCATGGCCCCCTATATGCAAATCCCTGCTGGAATAGGGTGCTCGCTACCATGCAGGCAGCGAAGCCCATTGGCAGGGGACTCCATGGCTCACAGAGGGACTTGAGGGTCGGAGAGACGTGGCTTCCTGTTCAGGCTCTGCCCTGGTAGCAGCTGCGTCCCTTGGTGAGTGGCTTCCCTTCTTGTGCCTTGGGCTCTTCGTCTGCAAACTGGGAATGATGGGAGTGTCCCCACCCCACGGGCCCTGGAGGGGCCAGCAGCTCAGTGAAGGCTCAGCTCAGTGGAGTTAAGCATTTCAGTCTGGTTGTTTTATTGGGCCATCACTGGCACAAATTGCCACGTCGGGAGGGCAGGGCGAGCAGCGTTTGGGCTGCTGTGCCCCAGGAGTGGGTGAAGTGCTTAATGCACGCG
This sequence comes from Varecia variegata, assembly GCA_028533085.1. Classification (NCBI taxonomy): domain Eukaryota; kingdom Metazoa; phylum Chordata; class Mammalia; order Primates; family Lemuridae; genus Varecia; species Varecia variegata. The sequence continues at coordinate 97,612,180 of CM052444.1, read as the reverse complement.
CATTTTCTTAATTCTCACCGCAGCCCCTGAGAATTCCCTGTGCTGTGGGGGCGGTGATGCTGAGACCAAGGGACGGATGCAGCTTGTCTGCAGCCACACAGAGTGCTGCGGTCCCGTCCCCAGTGGCTTGTTCAGCCCCCAGTTTGACGAGGGGAGCAGGGTGGAGAGTGTCACCACCCCCGGGCCCCCAGAGGGGACAGATGAACCTGAAGGGCCAGGGCTGTGGCTCGCGGTGTCGCTTCTCTCCTCCCTTCCCCCACGGCTGACTGCTGCGTCATCACTGCCTGTTGCAGGGTTATAAACGGATATTTGTACTGAGCTATTTTTTTTTTTTTTTTGCCACTTGGCACTGTGTTGGTATTTTTAATTAGCTTTTGATAAGGCATTTATAGTTTTTAATTAAAGGGGGAAGAAGGAGGGAAAAGAATCCCTCTCACTGTCAGGCGGAGCGTGCTTGCAAATGTAACCGTGGGCTCAGATCTGAGCAGGTTCAGACTCGCTGGAAGGGACCACCTGCCCTCCGGCTCCCGCCGGTACCGTGAGGCCTGCCTCGCACCGCCGCCTGGCCCCCGCTTGGGTTGCCTGTGGCCCTTTCCCTCTGGGTTCCTGACTCATCCGTGTGGAAGCCGGGGTTGGGAGGAGGTGAGGCTGCCGTGACAAAGTGCCACGAGCAACGGAGATTCAGCCTCTCGTGTTCTGGAGGCTGAGAGTCTGGGGTCTGGGTGTCGGTGAGCCTTGCTCCCTCAGAAGGAGCCAGGGAAGGGTCTGGTCCAGGCCTGTCTCCCAGCGTCCGGTGGTTCCTTGGCTTGTGGCCGCACAAGTCATTCTCCCTACACGTGTCTGTATCTGAACTTCCCTTTTGCACAAGGACACCAATCATCTTGGATTAGGGGCACACCTTGTTCCAGTATGACCTTATATTAATTAATTACATCTGCAAGGACCCTAGTTCCAAATAAGATCACATTTGGAAGTACTGGGGGTTAAGACTTCAGCATGCAGATATTCGGGGGCACAGTTTAACACATAAAGAGAGGTTCGGCACTCTGGGAGGCCGAGGCGGGTGGATCGCTCAAGGTCAGGAGTTCGAGACCAGCCTGAGCAAGAGCGAGACCCCGTTTCTACTAAAAAATAGAAACAAATTATCTGGCCAACTAAACATATATATATATAAAAAATTAGCCGGGCATGGTGGCGCATGCCTGTAGTCCCAGCTACTTGGGAGGCTGAGGCAGGAGGATTGCTTGAGCCCAGGAGTTTGAGGTTGCTGTGAGCTAGGCTGACGCCACGGCACTCACCCTAGCCCGGGCAACAAAGTGAGACTCTGTCTCAAAAAAAAAAAGAGAGGTTCGGGTCTCCGCATTGGCTTTCAGCCTGGGTTGAGAGGCTGTCAGAACCCAAAGAGCCACTGGGGCCCATCCCCTCATTCTCTGGATGGCAATGGACTATCCGGAGTCCCACGACTGAGCTAAGACCTGAACCCAGGTATCCTGCCTCCTGGGCTACAGCCCTCTCCAGACGTGAGGGGCTTTGGCTTTTCTGAGCAGAGCTGAGGCCAAGGGGCCTGGAGGAAAAGGCTGAGATGTCTCACCAGCTTTCTTGTTTTGTGAACATTTGCCTAACAGATATTTATTGAGCACCTACTATGTACCACAGATTCAGTGGTGAGCAAAATGGACATGCCCCCTGCCCTTGTGGGAGACGGGGTTAGGCAAGTAAGCAAGCAGGAAGCGTGAGACTACACATCGCGCTGGGGTTCCTAAGGAAAGGGGTGGGCTGTCGTGTGAGAGCCTGGCTGCCTGTCGGGGGTGGGTGGCGAAAGCCTCTCCAAGGAGGGGGATCCACTGAAGGAGAAGCGCCCAGGCAAGTGAAGAGTTGGGGGAACAGTGTTCTTGGCAGAGGGAACAGCACATGCAAAACCCTGGAGGCAGGAGAGCGGTTGGTCTGGTGGGGGACCCCAGAGGGTAGTATTGCATTGGACAGTCGGAGGAGGAGGTGGTACTGGGCATGGCCTGGGGAAAACAGGGCTGATCATGAGGGCCTTGGGCTCGCCTCAGTGTGTCGGGAAGTAGGGAGACGTGTTAGAAGCGGCTGAGCACTGGGCTCCCTCCGGCTGGGTGCAGGAGTGGAGGCAGGGAGGCTGGCTGGGAGGCTGGGGTAGTGGCCCTGCAGGTGACTCTCCCCCCAAGCCCACTCCTGGGCATTGGGTTTGGCTGTGGCCAGGGAGGCCTCTGAGAGAGGGTTCCCTGCCCCTACCCCATGGTGTCCATCAGAGGTGGCCCAGGCAGGACGCGAGGCTCCCAGGACCTGCCGCACAGTGCGGGGCTGGTGGGATCCCTGCCCATCACCTTTCACCTGCCCTGCGTGTGGCTGGGTCTGGAATCCTCAGTGGTGGCCCGTGACCAGCAGTGGGGCCAGCATCAGCCTTGTTCTCCTCCAGATCCACCGAGACCTCGGATACCCCTCAGACACCCCCACATAGTCCTAGCAGCATAGCCAGAACTCAGAGCTGCCCTTGAGTCAACCTCCCGGGCTCAGTGCCCCTCAGAACCCATCTCTGGTGCCCCGGTGGCGTGGAGGGTCCGGGGATCATGGATAATCCAGACCCCCCATCTTCATCTCGGAGTGGGTACTGCGTGGAGTGTTGGCCAGTGTTTGCAGTGACAGGCTTGCTGTCCTGCCTGGGCTTGGCTGAGGCCACAACTGGATAAAATTGTCCTTCCTGGCCCACGCTTTGGCTTGTGCAGAAGGGCAGGACCAGGCATAGTAAGCAAAACAGGCAGAACCAACCTGGGGACTCAGAGTCCTGGACAACCTGCAGAACCAGGCGCTGAGAGTTGACCTGTGAGGACTCCAAGGTGGCCAGGCCACACGGAGTCGCAGACTGTTGGAGCTGGAGGGGCCTTAGAGTCCAACCTCCAGATGGAGAAACCGAGGCCAACAGCATCATGGCCACGGCAGGCACTCTGCTGTCCCCAGGAGCCTCTGCTTATCTGTATTCATCCATCCATTCATTCATTTGCTCGGTGAGTATGTATTGAGTGCCCGTGAGGTGTCAGGTGCAGAGCAGGGTGCGGGGACCTGGAGCTGAGCTGTGTGGACACTGTCCCCTTCCGTGTGCTTGCACAGGGCTACCCAGGATTGCCCCTGCCTCTGAGCTGACACAGGAACATTGCCAGGCTTGGGTTGGGGGTGGGAATGTCCCTGGCCGGGCGCTGAGGATGGGGTCAGGGCCCTACCCTCGGGGAGGCAGGTGACATATGGATGAGGAGTGGGCTGGGGTCGGGCTGGCTGGGATTGAGTCCCAGCTGTGAGAGGTTAGGCTGTTGCTTCGCCTCTCTGAGCCTCAGTTTCCTGACCCGTGCAGTGGGAGTGAGGACGGCCCCAGCTCTTAGGGTGGCTGTGAAGAGTAGTGTGCCCACAGCGGAGCGTGGAGCACAGTGCCCGCACTGTGCCCTGCCCACAGCCGCCGCCCTTGCCCTCACTACCTGCCGTTACTTACCAGGCAGGGCTGCCCTGCGGACCCCTCTCAGCTGTGATGGCTTTCTCTCTGTGTCCCTTTCTGGCTCCCAATCTGGACCCCTGGTGGAGACCAGTGGGGCCGTCTTCCCTGTGGCCTCCTAAAGGCACCTTTGCTGAGACAGGGCCCTCGTCCCCCTTTGGCTGGCTGTGAGGGCCGGTGCGGGGCGCAGACGAATGGGCTGTCACGCAGGGGCGGGAGCATGCGTGTGAGCACGTGTTCCAGAACATGGGACGGGGGCGTGGAGAGGATGGAGCCCCTGCCAGGCGGGGGAGGCTCTCGCCCACCCAGAGCTCACAGCCATTGCGTTTAGAATCTCAGAATCACACTGTGTGGGGGCTGGGGAGACCCTTAGAGGACAGAGTTCTGTCCCCTAGTTGTGCAGATGGGAAAACTGAGTCCCCACAAGGGGAAGCCTCTTGTTCAGGGTCTCACCGTGGGCCTCTAATCGGGGACTCCTGTCCAGTGTCCTTTTCGATACAACAGTGTCGACATTGTTAAATTTTATCACAGCATGTCCTTCTGTCCTGGAGTCGGGACGTAGGATTTCTGGAGACTCCCAGCAAATGGAGGAGGTGATCGGCCTCCATGTGACCCTCCGGGATTTCAGGCCCCGGCCCCCGCCCCCAGCAGCCATGGCCGGGCTCTGTCCAGGATGGAGGATGCAGGGGCTCCGGTGGCCATCACTGCTGAGCTCCCAGGGCAGAGCCTCCACTTCCCAGTTTTGGGGTGTTGTCTCAGCCCCCATCTTGGCCGTGGCAGCCCGAGCTCCTGCTTCTGCCGCAAACACCACTCGTCTCTGGCCACTGGGGGGCGCTCAGAGCCTTGCGTGCTCTTGGCTCTGGCCTGGGTGGGGTCAGCCTCTGGGCGGGCCACGCACCCCTCCCGGACCCCAGTCCCGGCCACAGAGCTCTTTCGGAACCTGAGCAGTCAGAGGGGTTGGAGAAGAGGCTGGGCCCACAGCCAGACAGAGCTGAGCTCAAATCCCACCTGGCCCGTCACCCCTCGAGTGGCCTTGCCCAAGCTCTCAGCTCTCTGGGTCTCTGTTGTCACATTGGTTACGTGGAGTCAACGTTTGCCCTGACATACTGTCGTGTTGTGGCAAATGACATCAAACAGTAAGAGCCAATGAACACAGACTCCTTTTTAGCAGTGCAAATTAGGGTAGTTATTTAAACTCACTGTGTCTCAGTCATCTCAGTTATAAACAGGGATAATAATAGTATCTACCACACAGGCTTGTTGGGAGTTAAGGAAACAATTCATCAAAAGAGTGCCTGGTGTGCGGATATAGAAGGGGATGTAGCAGCAGCTGTCAGTGCTTCTGACTGTGCCCAGCTAAATATTCTGTGCTCATTTCATGGGCTCCCTGCGACATCTGGAGTGGTGTAGGCGTGGTTATCATGCCCAGTGTACAGATGAGGAAAACTGAGGCTCAGAGGGGTGAAGACCCCTGTCCAAGTTCGTGCAGAAGCTCTGGGGCCGCAGACTGCTCTGTCCTGGCCTGCTTCCCACGAGCTCTTGCTCATGGACTGGGAAGATGGTTTGGGGTGAGGAAGTCCCTTTTCCCCAAATTCTTGGCTGAGCTTGGAGTCAGCCCATTTTAAGAAGGGCACAAGGTGAATCTGTTTTATAGAAGTGGGAGGAAAACTGGGAGGCTTCCCTCGTGGACCTGGGGCCCCTCCAGCCCTGGAGACAGCTGTGCCCCATCACGCCACCCAGCAGCTGGTCGGAGGGGAGGGGCTGTCTGTGGTGGGCGGCTCTGTACTCGTTCCGGGGATCTGGTGGAGGGTGCAGGGAAGCAGGGCCCCCCCGGCAAGTGAGCAGCCAGCTCCGTGCTGCCTCCCCAGCTTCCTCCTCAGCCCCTCTTCCACCTGGCACCCTGTCAAGACAGGGCAGCCACTGGGGTTCTGTGTGGCATCAGGTGTGACAGCAGAGGAAAACCAGTCTCAGTGCACCCTGCTAGGAGCCAGGGGGGATGGCTGCCGTGTGAGCCGAGCACCGCTGGGGGAGGGAAGCACCTTGCTGAGCGCCAGGCGAGGCCTCGGTCTGGTTCACCATCAGGGATGCAGACTAGGAGTTGATTGGCTCTCAGAGCATGCTCCTTCTGCACCTACTGGCAGGGGCGTTTCTGGAAGGGGAAGGGATCTTGGCAAAGAGATCAGAGATCTTGGTAAAGTTGACAGAAGTGCCTTGGAATAGGTGAGAAGATGCACGAGAAATCAAGATTCAGTCTGGATAAGCTACAGGGTGAGAAAAGTCCTCAGAGACAACCTTGTTAATAGACCCCCAAGCCCCCCCAGTTTTACAGGTGGGGAAACTGAAGCCTTGAGAAGGGGAGAGGTATACTTAAGGTCCTTAGTAAGTTGGTAGCAGAATCAGGGCAGACCTCAAGTCTCTTGACTCTGGGTCCAGGACACTTTCCACTGTGTCACACTGGCCTGGCAGGGTCCGGTGTGGATGCTGCCTCTTCTGAGAAGCCTCCCTTGATTTCCCCCCATGCAGAGTTAGTTCCTCCCATCCCAGCAGTTCTCAAGGCCCCTTGCGCATGCCTGCTCACATGTGCTTGGCACGTTGCAGGGTGCCTGTTGATTAACCTGTTGGTTTCTCTGATTACTGGGGTTTCCTTGAGGGCAGGGCCAGTGTCTGACTCATTCTGGTCTTCCAGCACCCAGCATGTGGCCTGGCTTGGAGTAGGTGCTTACTAAGTGTGTGCAGAATGAATGAATGAGAGGAGGGCAGGGAAGGGCAGGAGGGAGAGAGGGCAGGAAGGGAAGGATCCAAGAGCACAGTCCCTGATGGGGTGGAACATAGTGGTGGAGTCAGAGGCAGATGGGAGCAGCCACCCTCCAGCCAGAGGAGGGGGAAAGGCCACAGCAGGGGGAGAGGGTGTGTGTGGGGCCCATCTGTGCCCACTGCTGCGGGCTTTTGTTCCTGAGGCCGGGGAAGCCCTGGGCCCCTGACCTGCCTGCCCCACTCCCGCCCTGACCTGCCTCTTTCCTCCCCCTCCAGGAGGAGCCCTGTGGGACCTGGAGAGCCCTCCCGTGTGCCTGACTGTGGGGCCAGGGCCCATCCGCACCCTGCTGAGCCTGGAGGACGCTGTGTGGGCCAGTTGTGGGCCCCGGGTCACTGTCCTGGATGCCACCACCCTGCAGACTCAGGTACTGGCTCTGTCTTGTGGCTCATGGTCCCCGGCCCGTGGGGCCGTCTGCCTGGCTCACTTTTGCTGACCCTTCTTATGTCCTCTCCAGCACTGCTCTCAGCTCCTTGCTGTGTCTCAGGGATGGATGGGACAGAGTTTGTCAGGAAGCAGAGGGGGCCCAAGATCCCTGCTGGATCCTGGCCTGTGCCTCTGACGTGTGTTGCCAGGGCTGCCGAGGGGGGAAGGGGCCCAACTGCAGTGGATGCTGAGTTGTGGCTGCTGCTGCCTGTGAGAATGGGGCAGGTCCTGTCCTTGGACTGGTACCCAGGACTTGTACCCACGGAGCCCTGGCTGTGCTGAGGGTGTGGCCAGTGTGGACACAGCCACCTTGGAGGCTGGGCTGTTTAAACAACATGGGGTTGAGGCTGCCAGGGTCCTGCTTTGCCCTGTTTCAAGCGCTGCCCGTCCTTGGCCCCAGAATGAGGGCCCGATCCTGGGGGCTCGTGCCTGGCTCATCCTGGGGCCACGCCTGTCACTCACTGACCAGCAGCGCTGCCCATCCACCTTGCCACACCCTGCAGTCCCTCCCGGGCAGCTGGTGTGAGTCTTGGGTGTGGCTCCCTGAGAGATATTTTGGTGATGTTTGCTGTCACCTGGTTTGTTTGGATTATCAATTTGGAATGAGCTGCCACTGGGGGCTCTGAGTGTAGCTCCCCAGGGCTGCTCCCCCTTCTTGGTTAGTCCTCGTACAGTTATAAGTCGGCTCATCACCAGCCAAGTGGGGACACTAAGTGGAGTCCTTGGAGGGTCAAGAACACAGGTGGTCAGGGCTGTCCTAGATGGTACAATCCTCATTTGAAAAATGGGGAAACCGAGGCTTGGGGCACTACGAATGAGCTCTGAAACTGGGGGGTGAGTGTAAGGGTTGGGGGCCACCACGTTCCCTGGCTTACTTTCCTGTTCTTGTCACAGCACAGAGGTGCTGTCTTCAGAGCTGGCCTGTGGCTTTGCTTTCCCAGTTCTGCCACCTACCAGCCGGCGCCTCTGTGCTGGCCCCCGTGTGGGCGCTGGTTTTCCAATCTGTAAAAATGAGATAAGTGTCCCTTCCTGGGAGTCCTTTTTCTCACCGTATTAGTCAGGGTCCTCTGGAGAAATAGAGCTAACAGAATGTGTTTGACTGTGTGCGTGTGTGTGTGTCTCTGTGTGCACGGAGAGGTTTATTACAAGGAATTGGCTCACGGGGCTGTGGAGGCTGAGAAGCCCCGAGGTCTGTGGCCGGGCAAGCCGGACCCGGCAGGGCTGGGGGTGCAGCCCAGTTGCATACAGAGGCCTGAGAACCAGCAGAGCCGATGGCGTAAACTCCAGTTCAAAATCTGGCGGGCTCGAGACCCAAAAAGCTGATGTTTCGTGTGATTGCGAAGGCAGGCAGGCAGAGAGCAGATTCTCCCTTCTCGGCCTTTTTGTCCTATTCAGGTCTTCAGTGGATTGGATGAGGGCCACCTGCCTTACTCAGTACCCGTTCGATGCTAATCTCACCCAGAAACACCCTCCAGACACACCCAGAATGATGTTTCACCAAGTATCTGGGCTCCTGTGGCCCAGTCAAGTGGACGTGTAAAATTCACCATCACGTCCTCAGTGAGCGAGATGGTGCTTGGAAGCCACAGTGCCTGGCCGGTGCCGGGAAGGGGAGGTGGAGTTCCGACAGCCCAGCCCCTAGGCCGTGGGCAGGGGAAGCACGCGTGGAAACCGAGGGTGTTCGCTGGAGTTGGGACCCTCCTTGGAGGAGAAGAGGGCTGGGGGCTGGCGGTGACTCCTGGGCTGGTTCCCACTTCAGGGGCTGCCTGGGCTGCCCCTCCCTGCTCGCGCCTGGGACATAGCACTGAGGACCTGTGACCTCACTGCTGCTACTGGGCCAGGCCAGGGGCCAGGGGGACACCCACGAGAGGGGAAACTGCTGCCCCGAAGCCCTGCCTGCTTGATCCCCTTCCTCCCGGGAGGAGCTGGAGCCACGGACTCCCTTCCCACCCTGGGTCACTCTGGGGGCTTCCCTGCCCCCCCCATCACTTCCCTCCAAGGGCCTCTCACCTCCTCGGCCCTCTGAGAGGAAGGTGAGTGAGGGCAGCCGGCTTTCCCAGGGTCGTTGGGGGCCCCCAACCAACCTGGATCTCCAGCCATTTGGCAGGAAGAAGGACATCGCTGACTCCTAGGCCTGCCTCCCCTGCAGCCCCTTCCTGGCTCCCAGCACCATCCTCACGCCAGACCCAGGGGCCCTGGGAGTGTCCTGCCGACAGCCCCAGGAGAACAGTGGTGGGCCCGGGTGCTCAGCCCTGTGCCCTGGGTGCTCGTTTCAGACAGCGTTGGGAGGAGCGAAGGAGGCCCAGCCTGCCTGTGGGGGCCTCCAGACTGATGGGGAGACCCAGCCCTACCCTTGGGGGTTCTCCAGTCTAATCGGGGAGACCCAGCCTTGCCCTTGGAGGACCTTCAGTCTGATGGGGGACACCCTGCCCTGCCCTCGGAAGGCCTCCAGTGTGATGGGGGAGTCACATCCCCAGCCTTGGGGCCTGCTGGCCTGGTGGGGGAGACCCAGCCTGCCCGGGAGAGCCTCCTTAACTTAAATCCTTACTGCTGTTGATGTTGTTTATTTGGAAAATCAAGTGCTCGCTTAGCGTTGGTATTGCCAGTGGGTGTGGGGCATCGCGTCTGCACTGCAGGCCTCTCGCTTCCCTGGAAGAAAGCTCTCCTCCTGCTGATAACAGCCCCAGGGGATGCACGACGGGCAGGACGGGGCCTGGGGTGGGCCCTGCCCTGCCCTCACCCGTTTTTGCCCCTTGCTGGCCGCAGTGCACCCCACCGTCCCTGGGGCCCAGCACCACCAGGCTCCAGCATGTGGCTGCGATGATTTAAGATTAGTTCTGGACCAGTTGCTCTTAAGAAGGGGATCAATACGGCCTTTCACCTGCCTGGCACACCTGGGAGGGCTTCAGGAGGGCCACTGGCGGGGGGAGGCAGGATGAGGAAGGGGTGTTCAGGGAGCCTCTATGGCAGGGCCAAAGGGAGCACGTGCCCCCATCTGCAGCCGGGAAATCGAAAAGTTTCTGTGTGCAGCGTGGGGTGGGCCTCCCGCCTTCGGTACACACAGTCATTCGGCACAGTGGCAAGGTGATCGCCATGCATATTTAATACGGCTGCGCTCGCGCTGCTTGGAATGGAGGGGAGCCGCTCTGCCTGCGTGCTGGGGCTCCGGAAAGGGCTCTGTCTGGCTGCTCCTCACAGCCGCCCCGCCTGCTCCTGGGCTGGCCGGCTCCACGCTTGCCATGGTGCCCTCTGCACGGCCAGCCAGGCGGGGAGGAGCGGCCGAAGCCTGGCTGCGGTGGCTCGCTCACTCGCTGGGGTCCCCCGTGTGTGCCGAGGGCTCAGCACCGCAGGGCCGTGCCTGCCTGCGCTGCCTGCCGCGGGAAGCCTCGGTCCAGAGGAAGGGCGTTCCCTATCAGCAGCCGTGCGGCAGAACCTCCCCCAGGCTCGAGAAAACCCCCTTGGGGGTTTGAGGTACTTAGGGCTGTTCAGCACCCAAGCCAGGAGGTCCAGGAGTGTGTTGTCGGCTGAGGAGGTGGCCAGAGTGGCCCAGGCCCAAACTTGAAGACACAGAAGTTAATCTGGGGATCATGTTAACTCTAAGGAGTTCTCCCCGATTCCTGCCAAACCCAGGAAGTAACAAGAACCAGCATCTATTGAGTGTTTCAGACTCCTTTGGACCAGACATGGGTTTTCCACTTATTTAGTCCTCGAACCATGCTATGAGATGAGTACTACTATTATGTCTACTTTACAGATGAGGAAATGGGCACAGAGAGGACAAGTTACTTGTCCAAGGTCACACAGCTAGAAGAGGCAGTTAGGATTTGAGCACAGGTCTCCTGAGTGTTAATCCCCCTGCCGGCTGCCGCGGGAGGCAGAAGTCTCAGTCTCCTCTGGGCTGTCTTGGCCCCATGGTTTCCTGTTCCTGTCAGATGTAACTCTAGAGAACTTCCATGTGTTCACAGCCGGCTTTTTCCACCAACATGTCGTCTTCCCGGCTGAGGAGTGCACCTTGCTGGTCTTTGTTTTGCTGGCGTCTAGCTCATTGTTGGCACATACAGGTGCTGCTGCTCCCAGGCCCTCTGTGACATGTGCTGGGGGTGCAGATGAGTGAGACTTGGTCTCAGCTCTTCGGGAGCTCACAGTCCTCTGTGGAGAGACAGCTGGGACTGTCAGCTTCTGCCTGGTGTGATGAGGCCTGGGAGGGGGTGAGTCCAGGCCCCGTGGGAACCCAGGGGAGCCAGGGGGTGCCAGACCTGGCTGGAGGCTGGATGGGAGCAGGGGGGAGGTGTGTGGAGGTCAGGGTCCCTGGGCTGGGTCGGGCAGGTGAGCTGCCGTGTGGCTGTGGGACGACAGGAAGCCGTGGTCTGGGGGAGGAGGGTGCTGTGTGCCGCTGTGTCTGGGCGCTGAGTGGCCACACGGTCTCTGGGGCTGGGGGGCTCTGAGCTGGGGGACTGTCACTCTTTCTGAGGCCCACTCAGCTGGGACTCTGCCCCTTGCCCAGCTGGTCCCTGCTTGGTCGCCCCACCTTGTTCCTCCTGTCGTCCCCTGCAAAGCTTGCGCCCGCGGTCTGTCTCTGGGTTTTACGCTCGCCCACCAACGGCTTGCTCAGCTCCTTGATCCCAGCGGAGGCAGGAGCGAGGCCTGTTAAATAATAATGTCGCTCACCGGGGCCCGTGTCAACACTGCATCCTCCGCGTTCGCGATCTAGATTGCACCGCCTTTGAAGTCTAATCCAGTCGTCTGGAGTTCATTTTAACCGATCGCTGGAGGGGGAAGCCGGCTGTGGGATGATTGTTGAATCTTAATTTAAAAAAAACTTACTGGGGACAGGCTGCCGGCAGCCCTGCAGCGTGCAGGGCGTGCCTTGCTGGGTGGGGCATTTGGGGACCAGGAGAGGCTGCTTCCTGACACGGCGTGGGCTGGGGTCTCTGCCACCCTGGCTCCTGCAAGGCAGGCAGTAGTGACAGGAAGGGGTGGTGGGGGCTGGGCTGTGAATGTGCGTTGTGGTGTCGGAGCTCTGCAGAGACAGCAGCAAGGCCTGTTACGGACAGGACATGGACGGGACGTGGATGGGACGCCAGGCCTCTAGACTTGCCGTCCATGGCCATGCTGGCCCCTCTGTGGGTCTTAGGACATGCAGAGCACCTCCCACTGCCAGGCCTGGCCTGTGTTGCTCCCTCTTCCTGCAGCACTGTTCCCATCCCATGTGGCTCCTTCTCTGTCGCTCAGGTCTCAGCTTACCCGCCACATCCTCCGTGAGGCCGCCCTGACCCCTCCGGCTGAGTTACCTCCGCCCGGCACAGATCCAGCTGTCTAGTCATCAGGGCACTGATCCCTTTCTGAGATTCCCTCTTTGATCTCGGTCTGTGAAAACGGGGCCTTGTCTGCCCTGTTCCCTGGGGTGCCCCGGGGCCAGGCGCGGTGCAGCCTCCCAGCCAGTTAGTGGGGTGAGCATGCGGGCACCTTCTTCGCCATGGTGGTGCCACCTCTGCAGGGCAGGTCGCCAGGCGCTCGTGGGATTGTGCGATGTGGCCAGGTGGGAACATGTTCTTTCTCCGCTGTGGTTGGGGAAGTGTCCCGGGAGGAACTGTGCCTTTAGGGCAGTAGGCAGGGGGCTCTCGCCCAGAGAAGGTGGGGGGCAGTTTGCACAAAGGGCTTCTCAGAGGGTCCAGCAGGGTGGGTCCCGCCTGGGCCTCAGAGCAGGGTGGTGGTTGCACAGTGATTCAGGCAAAGCCCTGTCTTCCAGTCTGCTGGACTGCTAGGACAAGGCCCCGTCCCTGCCTCTGCCCTGCCCTGCGCCAGCGTCGAGGTGTTTCTATGGCAACACCCCCTACCCCCACCCACCCTCTCTGCTGCAAACAGATTTTGAGCCTTCCTGGTGCAGTTGTAGCAGCAAAGGCCTGGGCTCTGCCTGGAAAGCGCTGGAACACGGGGTGTGTCGTGTGTGTGTTTGGATGACAGGCCCAGCCCTTGTCTTGCAGGGCTGTCGTGGAGGTTAACTGGGGCAGCCCTTCTCCCATCAGACTGTAGCTCCCCACCCTCGGCTTCCCCTTCGCACACACTGGGTCGTCCCCTGTGACCTGCTGACGTAGCACCGAGCCGCCGCTGTGTGCTGGTGCTGTGGTCCTGGGCCCGATGATGGGATCACCAGACCAAAGAGCGCAGGGCAGGGCCGGGCCTGGCTGGCTCCCGTTGTTCCCATCGCATCCCTGGTGCCCGAGACCAGGCCTGGCACATGGCAGGTGCTCAGTCGGGGGTGGTCGAGGCCAGAAGGGCAGCCCTTGGGGAAGCGGGCTCTGCTGTGGTGTCTTCCCTAAGTGTGCCAGGGAGGTTTGGGCAGGGCCGGGCGGGACAGTTGACGGAGGGCTTCATCTTAACCGGCTTCCGAGCACAGAGGTGCTTCCCAAAGCACGTGCTGTCAGTGCCACCCTTCGTCTGACTCCGGTGCCTCCCGCTGACACCTCCTGCTGGCCTCTGGTACCAGCACCAATGCTTTGTGCCCCTCAGCACAACAGAGAAGAAACTTCTCTGGGCTCCTGGACTCCAGCAGCCCCTCGGTTCCCCTGGCCTCCCCCACCACGTCCAGTGCCTTCCCCACCCTTAATTTTCATGTTTAGTGCCCAAACTTAGTTTGCATGTATTAGCGGTTGTAAATCTATCACGCCAGTGTGACGAGGCATGAATAATGCATCACTGGGCTGTATTAGTTTTCTGTCTCCTATCTTATTTATGACACGAAACGGGTGGGAATTTGCAAAAGCAAAATCCAGCGCAGGGCTTCTTGGGTAATGGTATGCAAATTGGCGTGAGGGCGAAAAGATGCACCAGCCCTCGCGGCGCCCGCGAGCCGGGAGTGGAAGTGAGAGAAGTACCTGGCGTCTGGGCCACCACTGGAACGTGCGGGGTCGTGGGTCACGTCACTCCGCAGAGTTGGCTCTGTTCAGCAGTTTTGTCTTAATTTTTTTTTAATGTGTATGTCGTTGTTGTCATCCTGTTATGTTTTCAAATTAAAAGTCGGCAAGGAAAACTTGAGAAATCAATTTTCTAAAGATTGTGGAGACTTCCCAGGAGTCTCCAATAGGAACAAGTTCATAG
>CM052444.1:97580693-97597842 GCA_028533085.1 Varecia variegata | reverse complement strand
CCTCATTTTAAAGTTGAAGAAACTGAGGCAGGAAGCAGCAGGGTCTGGCCCCAAGCCTGTGCCTTTACTGCCTCTTGCAGGCAGTACACAGATAACCAGAAAGTGTGTCTGTCTGTCTCAGGCCACGGTGAGGGCCACGCAGCCCACGAGCCAGGCAGACCCAAGCTTGGCGCAGGTCGCTCCCCTGCTGGGCCTCTGCGTCCTCTCTGCCCAGAAGCTCAGGGGTCTTTCCTTCCTCATGGGGGTTGCCGGGATTCCCTGAGGTGCTGGAAGATGCCTGACCCGCTCTCTACTGCTTGGTCTTCGCCGGGTCCCTGCGGTAGCTGGGGCGGGGGCAGGCACCAGCCAGTCCCCGGCTCAGCCCTGGCACTTGCTTGTACAAGGCAAGGCCGGAGCAGCTGCCAAGGGCGAGACTCACAGCAGAGGTGCTTGGTGGCCCCAGGAGGCTGTGTGTAGCCCCAGGTGGCCAGCAGCCCAGCCCTCCTTCCTTCGGTATTGATGCTGCAGAGGAAACGCTAGGCTGGCTCTCATAATTGAAGAAAACAAAAGGAGATTAAATAGGACTAATGAGAAGGATGTCAACAGCCCACACTTGGAGATGCTCTTTATTCTCCACTTTCTGCAGAACAGCCAGATGCACCGGTGGGTTTTAGGTTAGTTTAGTTTCTAAAGGCAAAATGTTGGCACAGCCTCGACAGCATGGCTCTCACTGGGTGGTTGTTGGGGTGACGATATGGTGGACCCCAACATCTGTGTCCAGTTTCTTAGTAACAAGCAGGCCCTAGTGTGGGAAATTTTAACTTTCTGGGGGGCAAAAGTGGTTTACAGACCCTTTCGAGATGTTGGCAAAAAATGTTGATCTTTCTTCTAGAAAAATGCACCAAAGACACCAAATTGTGCACAATTTCAAAGTGGATTTAAAGGAAAACGTGTGACTGACCACTGATCTTGGAGCTGGCAGGGACGTCCATCCCTCTCTCCCTCCTGGGCTCCCACGATGGCCCTGAGCTAGAAGGGTCTAGCATCCAGTGATATCTCTGGTAGACAGGAACGACCTCCCTCCCACTTTACAGATGGGTAAACTGAGGCCCAGAGACATTCTCTGTCTTGCTGGGAAGAGGTGGCGGTGCTGTACCTTGAGCCTCCCTGGGAAATGCAGCAGGAAGCGCAGACCTTCTCCCGGCACACGAGCCCTGGGCCTCAGCCGGGCCCGATCCTGAAGGCAGGAGCGTTGAGGCATCACACGGAGCCCACGGGAAGGCATCCATCCGTGGCCTGGAGGCAGAGCGTGGGCACTGGAGTCCCATGAGGGTGACCAGCCGCCTGGCTTGCCCAGGACTGAGGCATTTCCCGGGGTTTGGGACGTCCAGAGCCATAGCCTGGACAGGCGTGAGCACACCGGGACAAGTTGGTCACTGTAGGTTTGAATCCCGCTTTTGCCCATTCGTTAAGCAGTGCAGCTTCTCAAACGTGCGTTAGCCGCTTAGTTTGCTCCCTCAGCTGTGAAGTGTTGATGAGAATGAGCTTAGACAAAGGAAGGGAAGGGAGATGCCGTGCTAATGCCTGTCCAAGACTGCCTGTCTGCACACCCGGCGCAGCAGCCCGGGGCAGGCGTGACCCTGGGGTCTCCATTCCCAGCCCACGCCCTTGCTGGCACAGTGACCCCGCAGGGGTGTTTCCTTGAAGCTTTAGTGTCCTACCCGTTGGATGAGGATGAGGATGGGATGGTGATGCCCACCTCCCAGATTGCTGTGGGGATTAAAGGGAGGGAGAGTTGGTGGGTGCCGGCAGGTGCTTGGTGGGTGATCTCTGGGCCCACAAACGTGCCTCCCAGGGCCAGCTTGTCAGTGGTGACGGGCAGGGAGTGGGTGGCAGAAGCCCCTTCACGCCCACACCCTGCTCTGGTCAGCGTGAATCTCCTCTGAGACCCTCGGGGGACAGTGTGTGAGCGTGGAGGGTGTGGGGGAGGCACCCATCCCACCTGGGCTTGTCCCCTCTCCTTTCATAACGTCTCGAAGGCGGGATTCTGCGTGCACAGCGCCCAGGGCAGTGTTGGAAGGCCTGGCACACAGTGGGTGCCAGGAAGTCGAAGCCCTGCCCTCCTCCTGCCGTCTCCTCAGCAGCTCCCAGCCCTGAGGGTGCCGGGCCCAGCGCACCTCCCGCGCCTTGGCCACGTCGCAGCTCTAATGACTCAGTGCTGAGCGGCTCACCCTGGGAATTTATGGAAACCAGGCACAGAAGCGTCACCTGGAGGCACATAAATATTGCACGACGGGAGGTTGGGCTGTGTCAGCACTATTTGGAACAGTATCGCTCACCTGAAACCCACTGTGTGGGCGCCCGCTGTGGGTGGCCGGGAGGTGACAAGAGGGGCCCTGGGGCAGGACACCCGGGTTCCTTTCAGCTCCCCGATCAGTGTGGCCGGCGTGCATGCAGCACTCATGGGGGACCAGCACTCTCGCCTGGGTCCTCAGTCAGCGCCACGGGCATACTCTGTCCCCTTTTACAGAGGAGAGAGGAGACCGAGTCACTCTGCAGAGAGGGGCGGGGAGCTGGGGGAGGCTGACCTGGCCCCTGCCCCCTTCAGCTGTCACCATTTTTTTTTTTAAAGTAACTTTGCTTTTTCCCTTGTAACTTTTTACTTTGAAAAATTCCAAACAGGAAAGGTGAAAAAATAATATAATAAACACATAGATATTCTTCACCTATTTAATCAACTATTAACATTTTGCTATAATCTCCCCCCATATTATACACATATGTGGACACACACCCACTTTTTAAAAAGTCATTTGCAGACATCATTACCCTTCACCCCTAAATACTTTGCACGTCTCTCCTGTGTAACTGCGACAGCCTGTCACACCCGGGAATGTGAGGGAATGTGACGCCAGTGCACTGATGTCATCTCAGCACCGTCCAGATGCTATTTTCCCAGTTGTCCGAGAAATATCTGTCAAGCTGCTCCCCTCAGCGTATGGAGGATCCGGCCTTAGCCAGGATCACACGCTTCCTTTGGGTGTCATGTCTCTCTAGTCTCCTTTTAATCCAGAATAATCCCTCTGCTTTTTTGTTTTTGTCTTCATGGTATTGACTTTGTTGAGAACAATCTGGAACACCTTGGTTGTTTCCTCCCGATGAGGTGTGCGTGTGTGGCCAGGCGCTGCCGAGGGAAAGCGCTGTGACATTCAGTGGGGGAGAAGTGCAGCTGGCCCCGTCCTGGTGGCCTGATTAGGGTGGAGTTTCCGGGTCTCCCATCTAAGGTGCTGTTTCTGTTTGTAATTACTAAGTCACCTGTGGGTGGCTCTTGGGACTGACCGTCCTGTCCCTCAGCAAACTTTCATCCAGGACGACCCTTTGGGTCATTGTCTAATTCTGCTGTTCCTTCCGCACTGACTGGTAGTCATGGGTTACAGAGCTTTCCCTGCCCCCACCCCACCCACCCTTGTACTATCACTGCAAGTTACTAGATTTTCATTAAAATTCAGTGTGCTGTAATTAGGACCATCATTATTATTTTTTGATGCTCAAATTGTCTCAAATTTGGCCAATGGGGGCTATGTTGTGCTGGCTCTTGGGTCCTTGGGACCCTTCCCCATCTTCTTTGAGCCTTTCCTTGTGTTTCAGCATTGTGAGAAGTTCTAGCCATTTCTCCAGGGTACCCTAGCTAGTTCCCTCTCGTGGGGAATGAGATTTAAAATCAAGACGTGTGCGCTGCTCCCGGGGTATCCTGGCCCTTTCAGCGGACAGAGCCGGGAAAACCCTCAAGTTCACTCTGATACCGCTAATTAAAATCCAAGATCCTGGAGCTCCACCCTCGTCTCTCATCCCGCACTGGCTCTCTCCTGTCTGCGACACCCTGGTTCCCAGGCACGTCAGCCTGTCTCAGTCACACCGCCCAGGTCCGGAATCTCTGTGCCCTCCCACCGCCTCCCAGCCTGCCAGGCGAGCTCAGGACTTCCTTGCAGATCTTTCTGCCCTTCAGCAAGGACCGGAGATATATAGTCTAGTGCTGTGACCTCCAGCTCCTTGAACGATTCTTTCCTCTGTGGGCGTGACTGTATTCCAATAAAGCTTGATTTACCAAAACCGGCACAGGTTGATGTAGCCCGAGGGGCACTGTTTGCAGACGCTGGTCTAGTATATAATCCTAACAGAGCAGTTGCTGGTGCAGGGTAAGCACCCGGGAAATAGCTGTGCCTAGATCATAGAGGCTGAGAGGGCCTTCCCCGCGGCAGGTGGGCAGGTGGCCTTTCTCAGGGACCAGGGGGGGATACAGGCTCTTAGTGGTTAAGGCAGGCCCCCCACTCCTGGGCCTCCCAGACTGTTCAGGAATGAGGGGACCGGTCCAGAGGGGACAAATGGGAAGCCATGGCCTGGGATGGGGGCACCAGGTGGGCGGTATTTCACCCCAACCTGGTTGGGAGGGGAGCAGAGCTGGATGGGCTAGTAGCTTCCACTAGCAATGAACTCTGAGCTCCTCTGTGGGCAAGTGAATACCCTGTGTTTGGAAAACAAAATGAGCTGCGTGGCCCGCCAACACCAAGCCCAGTGGGCAGCTGGGCCCCACTGCCAACTACCCGCACCCTGAGGTCCCTCAGCCCCGTCTGGGACCTGTGATGCCAGCGTGTCTCTCTGGTTCCACCTGCTCTCTGTCCTGTGGCCCAGGAGGCTCAGCCAGGACTCCAGGCTCCTGGCGTGAGGAGGGTTCCTGGGGACAGGCCCAGTGGCCCAGGAGCCCAGAGGGGCTGGGGCCAGGGCTGGAGCTGCTCTGTTGTTCTTGCTGTAGATTCCTGCTCTTTCCCCTCCTGCCCTGCCCCTTCGGGATTGGCAGGTTTGCACAAGCCTTCTGCAAAGCCCTTTGGGCCTGGAGACAGACTTGTTATGCCACTGGAGAAATGAGCCCGGATTTCCACTACCGACTTCTCTTTTAATTAGATTCTGACAGCAGCACGCAGGGCTGGCTGGCTGCAAATTCAGGTGCAGCTTTCCATGGTCCCAAGCCTCTGGGTTTCAGCACGTTTGGCTTTTTTGGACGCAGGAAATGCTTCGACCTTTCCTGGGAAGTCGGGCAGGAGGAGGCCGACTGCATGCGTGTGAGCAAGCAGATGACTCTCTTGGTGTGTGCATGTTTGTGCATTTGTGAGCAAGGAGTGCATGCTGTGTTTTGGAAGAGTCTGCAGACAAAGCATGCCAGGTCTCCCCACCGTCCCGCCGGCCATCCATTCGCCCATCTGCTTGCCCACAGTTGGCACTGCGGGGAGCCCCCTCAGCCTCAGTGTTGTCATCTGTGATTGGGGTCGATGGTACCTCAGCTGGCTTTCCCCAGCAAGGCCTCTCGGGAGGCTCCCCGTTTGAACCAGGGCATTCCTCCTGGCTTCCTCCTGCAGGCTGGTTCAGCAAAACAACAAACCACCCGCGGGTTTCCTCGAAGGAGAGTTCCTCTTAAGAGCAGAGAACTGAAAACTGCACTGCCAGGGCTGTTGGCAGCAGATATAGGGGTGAAAGGCCAGAGAGCTGGGGATACTCCTCCCCCTCTCCTTCCCCTCCCCTCCTAAGGGGGGCCTTGGCTTTCTTCCCCCACCGCCTCCCTCATGTCGCACAGCTCAGCCATCGGGGACTGGCTCAGAAAAAGCAATTTTCCTGGACAGCTCACAGCCCTGCCCTCCTGGGCCCTGCGTTCTGATCAGGCGTGAGCACGAAGCTCATTGGCTTTGCTCCCCACGGAGAGCCCCCTCACCCCCACCAAGCTTTTCTTTACCTTGCTGGGAAACTTCTTATTGCTTTGAGCCAGGATGGAGTTGGGGCTGAGGCCAGGGCTGGAGTCCTATTCCCAAGTCCACCCTGGGCCTTCCGGCCAAGACTGGGAATCCAGCCTCCCACCACTGAACTTCTTTCAAAGTCAAACAGATCGTGCCACTCACCAGCTCAAGCCCCTCCGGCATGTAAACAAAATCCAAACTCTTCACCACGGATTCCAAGGCAGCCTGGCGTGGTCCGGCCCTGCCCGCCTCTCCTGCCTGTCTTACCAGCATGCTCCCCTGCGCTGGTCCTCAGTCTGCGTCTTATTCCTGCCTCAGGGCCTTTGCACTTGCTGTGCCCTCTGCCTGGCGTGCTCTCCCCTCCTTCCAACCATCCCAGGGCTGTTTCCTTCATGTTATTTATCTGTCTGACTACATGCCACCTCCTGGAGAGACTTTCCCTGGCCCAGTCTTAATGGTGCTCAATATTTTTTCTGTGTGGTGGTTTTCACTATTTGAAGTCATCTTTATTTGTTCTAATTGTCTCCTGCACTGGGAATATTTGTTTCGTGAGAGTGAGCCCTGTGGCCTTCTTGTTTCTCTCTGTATTCCCAGCACTCAGACCCGCACCAGGCACATAGTAGGGACTTAAGAACATTTGCTGAACGAATGAGACCTTACTAGACTCTTCTCACCCAGATCCCTATAATGCTCATGACAACGTATACTTACGAACGGGGAAACTGAGGCCCTGGCCTATGAAGCTGCCAGGAAAAATCAGATTGAATAGCAGATCTGATTCTAAATAAATGTTCCATC
Source organism: Varecia variegata (assembly GCA_028533085.1). Lineage (NCBI taxonomy): Eukaryota > Metazoa > Chordata > Mammalia > Primates > Lemuridae > Varecia > Varecia variegata. The sequence goes on along the minus strand of CM052444.1, from coordinate 97,591,282 downwards.
CAATCTTCCTGCAGTCTTGGGCTTCCACCAAAGACGTGTTATTTATAGGAAAAAATGGAAAACCCAGAAAATTAGAAAAGAGGAAAATCACCAGGCCCTCTACTCCCTCTAGTTTTGGACACGGCTTTTTTTTTTTTCTTTTTTGCACTTACTATGGCATTCACATTCTTCTGTGTTCGTCATGCAGTGTCTGTAAACATGACTTCAGACGGACGTGGGATAGTCTGACGAGTGGGTCCACCGGGGTCACCAGGTCACCCCCGGAGGCTGGGCGTTCAGGTTGTTTCTGGTTTGGTGTGCTTGAGTGAGTCCACACCTGAGGAACAGCTCAGTGTTGTGGGTGGAATTCAAGGGTCCATCCATTCATCCTTTGACCAGATTCTACTGTGCCCTGGGCCTGTTTCCAGCAGAGGGAATCCGGGAGGGCCTGAGGCCCCGTGTCTGTCCTTGGAGCTCACCGTCCAGTGTGGAAGGTGGCTAAGTAGAGCCACGAAGTGGTGTAGGTGTCCCCGGGCTAGACAGCATAATGTGGCATTCGGAAGGAAGTGGCCGGCCCATGGGGGTTTGGGGCAAGCTTCCTGGAATGGGGAAGTCACCCTGATGCGGAGTCTTCAGATGTTGAAGGAGGACAGTGGGTGATGCGTGTTGTGGACGTGTCCTTGTGAGGGTGGAGGTGTGGCTGCGTGGTGTGCCCGGAACACTAACCAGGCCAGGCTTGGATTGGCCTGGAGTGTAGGGAGCCTGCAAGGAAAGGCCAGAGTGGGAGCAGAGCTGGGGCATCGAATGCCGAGTTAGGGAACTTGGACTTTCCCCAGCAGTGGGTGTATCTTCTTTTAAAAAAATAAGAGTTTTTGTTTGTTTGTTTTAAGATCAAGGTTATACATACACTGCCAGGAAAAAAAAAATCAAATAGCACGGAACGGTTTGTCCTGAAAGGCCTTTTCCCCTCCCGTCCAAATCCTGCTTTGTGGAACAAAATACTTTCCACCTGTTCTGTTTTTAATCCTCCCAGCACTTTGCTCAAGACTCTGTCTTAGTTTACTTTGCTGCTTCGTGATTTACCGGTTTTTGGACATTCTGGTTCAGACAGAGGCCGGGTCAGCTTGTGCACCTGAGGAGGTGCGAACAGCTGACCCTGACCTGGTGGGGTGGGGGAGCGGGGTGTCAGGAGCTCGGCTGGCAGCCCTGGACCAGCACTGACACCCCCCCGCCCCGCAACTTGCCACAGCAAAGCTTCGAGGCGCACCAGGACGAGGCGGTGAGCGTGACGCACATGGTGAAGGCGGGCAGCGGCGTCTGGATGGCGTTCTCCTCGGGCTCCTCCATCCGCCTCTTCCACACCGAGACCCTGGAGCACCTGCAAGAGATCAACATCGCCACCAGGACCACCTTCCTCCTGCCAGGTGAGGCTGCCTCGGGAAGGGAGGGAGCTGACATTCGTGGAGCCCCTTCTGCGGCCAGGTGGTGGTGCGCCACGGACAGGCCACCCTTTAACCCTCTTGGCGGCCCTCGGTCAGCCTTGAAAGCCGGGCGCCAAGGGGGCACAACCCAGGAAGTGTGGGGTCGGGATTCGCACCCAGGCCCGTGCCCAAAGCCCCTCTTCCTGTCACTCCTCCCTGCCACCCTGCCACGGCAGCCTGGGCCCTCAGGACACGGGCTCCGAGCCCAGTGGACTCGCCCGAGTCGGGCAGCTGCAAGAACAAGCCAAACGGGCGGGAACCCAGGCCTGTCTACACAGTCCCACTCCTCAGGTTGACCGAAAACCCAATTCTGCCTCAAATCCCTTTCAGAATGAGGTGACAGGAAAGCAAGGCTCACCAAGGGTCTCTTTCTTTGAAGGTTTTCCTAAGAAGAGGGAAGTGTCCCTCTCGGTTTGCTGGCCGGGGGGTTTTGGATGGCATTGCTCGAGGCTATGCTTCCCGCATAGCTAACTGAGCCCTGGGCTTGCCCGGTGCTCCTGCCTCTGCCCTGCCCAAGGCCTCCCTTACCGTCAGCAGACGCAGGGGCTGAGTGGGGAGGGAGCCGGGGCCGCCACCCGCCTTAGGCCCATTCTCACCCTGCTGGCTTTGGGGCAGCCCACAGGGCCAGCAGGCATCGGCCCACCTTGCCTCCCTCCTCGGCCCAGCTTCCCCCAGACACGCAGACCCATGGCTGGTCTGGGAGGACGTAGCGGCTCCATCATGTCTGAGCATCCCAGGCAGGGCTGGCTTCCGTAGCGGGGGCAGCTGAAGGGCCCTGGGGCCCGGGAAAGAGAGCCCATGTGTCAGGCTGGGACCTGGAGCTAATTGTCACAAGAACCAGGCAGATGGCAGTGGCCATATGCTGAGCCAGGGGCTGAGCTTCCTGTCTCAGGAGTGTGCACCAAGGACAGGCACATTAGCCAGCACTTCAGGGGCCCTGGGGACCTCTGTCCCACCCCAGAGGCCTAACTCCAGCTCAGGGACCCAGAAATCACCCTGGCTCCTGCTTCCCCCTGGCCAGTTGCGACTGTCCACGAGTCTAACTGGTCACATAGGTAGGGGTGGTGGTTGCTGACAACACGACCAACAGCGGTGACGACAGTAATAACTGCCACCTGCCCTGTACCCTGTTGTGAGCCAGGCCCTAAGTGCTTTGCATACAGGATCTCATTTCCCTGCAACCCTGTGAGGTGGGAATTGTCCCCGTGTTACAGATGCAGAAACCAGCATTCATTCAGCAGGGTGAGGTGTCTTGCCGGCGGGCACGCGGAAGCCCTCTGTGTGTAACGGGGAAAAAGGACAGCTCCAGAGTTATCCTGAGTCCTGACTGGGCCCCCGTGCAGTCTCTGACAAGTCCCTCCGTCTCCCAGAGCCGCTTGCCCCACTGCGAGATGGGATGTGGTTCCCGACTCGGGGCTGTCATGAGGCTCGATGGCACCAGGGCTGGGACAGGGCCTGGCCAGGCCTGTGGGGCGGCAGGTGCCCGACGAGGGTGGACGCTTCTCTAACGTTCCGCTGGGCTGTGGGAGAGGCTCGGTGTGATGCGTCTTGTCGGTCTGTCTTCTGTTCTCTTTCTTGCTCCCTGTCTTTCTTTTTTGCCACTTTTGCTGTGTTTCGTAGTATTTAGCCATTATACAAGTTTCTCCCTATCACAAATATATCTCCACATTTTCTCTGACAGCGAAATTATTTCAAGTTAATAATGGGTAATCTTACAGGCCTTTTAAAATCTTAGGAATTCCATCTCGTAGGGGCGGGGGAGTGCGGGAGAGTCTAGCCGATGACGTGTGAGCCAGGCCTGCGGGCGGAGTCCCGTCTGCACCACGCTGCCTTGCTGGACGCTCCACACACATGTCCGTGCCCATCGACTGACTTGTTCTTTGCAGTTAACCTTTAAGAAGCAAGGGCGTTCATCACGATGGTGGTGACTTTAGAGCTGGGTAAACTGAGGCCCAGGAGGTTCACTGATTGGCCTGTTGTCACACTGTGAAAGGACAGGGCCGGGGAGACCGCAGGCTCTGGTCACAGCGTTCGCACACTTGCTGTGCAGCCTGGGGGGTTGCTTCCCCTCCCTGGGCCTCGGTGTCTCTGTCCACACGACAGGGGGCTGAGATTTGAGTCAGCGGGGCCACGTGTAGGGGACACCAGAGCCTGGAGTCAGGATTCTCCCAGGAATCCCACCCTGCCGCCTTCCAGGTCGGACCAGGAGCAAATGGAGAACCCTCCAGTCCTCTGTCCCCACCTGGCAGGGCAGGGGTGGGCATCACGTGAGATGGTGCCAGCACAGTGCCCACAGTCCGTGGCTCCAGTCAGTCCCAGTCCGTGGGGGTGACATTTACCCTCCAGGGCGGTGCCCTTCCAATCACATCAGCTCCGTCAGAGCGGACAGAGTGACCTCTCCGCCTGCCAGACCTCCTGGGGCTGAACCCTGCATCCGTCTGGGTGTCAGCTGAGGTTCCTGGGTGTGGGGCTTCCTGAATGTCCCCTCCTTCCCCCAGGCCTGACCTCCCCTTATCAGTGACACTGGGGAGCCCAGGTTCTCCTGGGACCCTCAGGTCTGAGAGTGGCTCCCCACGCCCCGTGCTGGGGACAGGGCAGCTTCAGAGCCACCCCGTGTTGTGTCTTTGCGGAGGGACAACAAAGTAGGATTCTTCAATTCTTCATTAGAGAGATTTTTAAAAGCATTTTAAGTATTTTTTTCTTCCCCCACACTACCAAATGAAATAATTGCATAATTAGTAATAAATTTGTTCCTCCTCTAAATGTGGATTATTTTTAGGGTGTGTTAAAAATTTATCACGCTTCCTTCCCCTGACCCCTTTCTTCCACTCGAGTACCCGACTGGTATTAATGCATTTTTTAACCTAAACTCCCTCCTCCTTTTAACTAGACAGGTCATTAATAAAATGTTCTCCGAGAGCCTGAGCTTTTTAAAGTTGTATATCTCCAGATAGATGGCTGGGGCGAGTCGAACACTGCCGCATTAAGTCTCTGTGATAAAATATTTATTCACCATTAGAATTTTTTTTCCTTTTGGACTGTTTGTGAAGTGTCTTGCTCTTTTCCTCGAGGCGGAGCGGGGAGGAGGAAGGGCCCCAGAGTGAGCTCTGCAGAGGAAGCCATTTCTCAGTTCCAGCCTCTCTTTCGGTCTCATGCTTGCCTTCCTCTTATTTGTCGGGTGCGGCTGACCAGTGGGGCCGAGAGGAGGCAGGGCGTCGGGAACGGTCTCCTGCAGACCTCACGCCCCAGGGGCCCGGGGAAGGGGGTGTGTGTGGGATGGAAGAGTCAGCCCCGTTCCCTCTCCTGGCTTTACCATGTTGTGGGTTTATGGCTCTGATGGAGCCGATGTTAAGACATTAGAGTCTAGGTCCTTTTAATAATCATAAACATTATCCTAATAGCCTCCCTTTATTGATTGCATACCATGGGCTAAGAGCTTGCTCCACTGTGTATCTGTATTGTATGTGTGTGTATATGAATATATTCAATATTTCTAATAATCATAAAACTGAGCAAGGCATTGATGGATGAGAGAAAGTGACGTGTCCAGATTCTCTACTTTCGTCTGTCCATCCGTCCATCCATCTGTCCATCCATCCGTCAACTCATCCACTCACAGTCACTTTTGTGTCTACCATGAGCCAAGGTACTCGGCCAGGAGTTGGGAATCAACCGTGCGTGTACAGAGGAGCTGCCGTCCCCCCGAAGCTTACGTTTGGGGAGGTAGACAACAAACAAAGAGCAGAGGGAGGTCATTACTGCCCTTGGCCGGTGCCAGGAAGAGAAGGCAGCTCACAGCCTGAGCCTCCGTGGTGAGCCTTTGCTTTCCGGATGGATTCAGGTGTGGGAAATAGTCCCAGCTCTACGGGCACCCAGATACTGTTTGTGAAATAGCCCCTGCAGTCGGATCTCTGCGTCACCAGCGGGCTTTTTCCAGTGTGGTTTGCTTTGCCACATTGAATCAACACTATGAATGTGACTTTCTGAGTTTGCATCATGTTGCTGGACTTGTATCGCACTGCCTGCCTGATAGCTCCACTCGGACGTCTAATGCGCGTCTGAGACCGCGTGTCCAGTTGGGAGCTTCAACCTCAAAGCTTGCTCCTTCGCTGTCCCAGGCGACAGCACTGCCATGTACCAGCTGCTGGAGGCAGAGAAGCCTCAGCGTGGTCCCGGGCCCGCCCCTCCCCTCTCCTCCCCTCCTCCTCCCCTCCCCCTCCAGTCTGCGGCAGCTCTTGCTGCTCTGTTTGCAAACGTGTCTCCAGTCGCTGCTGCAGGAACTCACTGGTCTTCTCCCACCCAGACGCTCCACTGAGATCGGGCTGCAGCACTCCCCTGCTTAGACCTTCTGCTAGCTTTTCACTGCAGTCAGGATGAAAAACCCCAGTCCTTGCCCTGACCCTTCCCCTCTCCTGACCTCCCCTCTGGTCCTCTCGAGTTTGCCTCCTGCCCCGGAGCTGCGCTGGCTTCCAGCTGCTCCACAGACTGGCCAAGCTCATTCTTGTCACAGGGCTTTTGCATGCAAAGGTCTTGGTGTGGCCACCTCCTCCCTGTCATCTGGGTGTCACAGGCCCACTCCTGCCTCCCATCCTTCCAGGACACAGAGTGAGGCATGAAAACCGGGAGTCCTCCCTCCCTCTCTCGGCCCCGCAGCCCCATCATAGTCCTCTGCCTGGCATTTGTGTCCGTGTTTCTGTTTTCGATTCCGGTCTCCCCTCCTAGGACTGTGCCATCTAGTACACTAGCCATTATTGAAAGAAAATCAAAAATTCCGTCCCTCAGTCACTAGCTGCATTTCAAGTGCTTGGTAGCCAATGACTGATGGCTACTGAATTGGGTGGCACGGTAGAGAGCATTCCATCGTCGCAGAAAGTTCTAGAGTGCCTGCTCCTCAGGGCAGGGACACTGTGTGCGTGGTTCTAGCCACACCTCCAGCACCCAGCATGGAGTCTGGCACACAGTAGGCGTCTGGGATGGAAGTGGATTTGTGATGGGATGGCACCCTGTGCTAGATGGACCCTGTCCTGTGTGGACCCCAAGGTGGCAACCTTCCCTTCAGGGCGAGGGAGGCTGCTCCGCAGAGGAAGCACGTGCGCCGGTGAGTATGGAATTGAAGTCTTTGCTCAAGAGCGGAGGCAACAGATGCACTGGGCTGTAGGAGGCAGCAGACCTCAGCTCGCCTCCCGCCCTGCACCCACCAGCTGGGGAGCCTCTTTGAACCTCAGTATCCTCGTCTGGAAGATGGGGAGAGCGTCCATGCCTTGCATACGTCTCGCTGCTGCAGGGCTTACGTCAGACCGGAGCAGCTGCCCCAGTGCTCTGCAAACACCAACGCAGTATTTCTTGCAGTGCAGTCGGTGGACCAGTAGCACTGGTGTCACCTGCAGCCTCTCCTTGGAGGTCGGGCCCCTCCGTCTCCCCGTGATGCCGATGCACACCTCATTCCAGATATATCTTGGCATTGCAGTTGCCATGGTCTATAGCATAAATACGAATTTCCTATGAGGGAACAATAAACCTCTCTCAGAGGGCAGAGGATTCGGGCAAGAAGGAGACAGCCCATTGGAAAGGCCGGAGCCAGGTGAAGCCTGTGGGAGCATGGCAGGGCTGTCCACCCTGCGTGTGACAAGGGAGGGGGTCTGTCCCTGAGCCAGCAGCCTGCACCCTACACCGCTCGGCCCTGTGAGACAGTCCTCCCGTCCTGGCCCCCAACCTCTCCCTCACCCCTGTTCCAGTGGGTCAGAATCATTAACGGTACAGCAGACGTGAGGACAGCAGGCAGCACCTCTCTGTGCGTGCCACGTGCCAGGCGCTGGGTTAATTGTTTTACATTCATCGACTCGTTTAACTCTCAGGACAATGCTACGAAATACAGTCATGTGTCGCTTAATGCAGGAACACGTTCTGAGAAACGCATTGTTAGGTGATTTTTGTCATCATGCAAACATCATGGCGTGTACTTGCACAAACCTAGATGGCATAGCCTATTGTCCCTAGACTACAAGCCTGTTCAACATGTCACTGTACTGAATACAGTTGGAACATAACAGTATTTGTGCATCTAAACAAATTAAACATAGAAAAGTACATGAAAAATACGGCATTATAATCTTACAGGACCAACATTGTATGTGCAGTTCATTGTTGACCCACACGTTATGTGGCACGTGACTGTTGTCATCATCCCCTCTTATAAGTGAAGAGACGGAGGCACAGAGAAGGTCAGGACTGGCCCCAGGTCTCGTAGCTAGAAAGTGGCAGAGCCGGGGTTTGAACCCAGCGCCTGGCTCTGGTGCCATTTCTTGGCCGCTGTGCTGGGCAGCCCATACTGTGTGTCCCTGTGAGGAGCAGGGGGGACCTGCCGCCATCCCTGACGTTGCCATTTTTGCTAAAATGAAGTGACAGCACTGAGAGGATGGCCTGGGAAGAGCTAGTCTGGACTGACATCAAAAACATGCTGATTCGTCCGCTTCCCTCTCGGGCTGGGCCTGCAGGCTGTGCCGAGCCCTCGCCCAGAGAAGTGCGGTGTGGGCAAGCCCGCGCTGGAAACAGCGCTGCACGGAGGGGCTGCAGCAGACCCGCAAGTCACACCCCTCCTTGGGCCTCACCCGGCCCCCGGCCCGTCTGCACCGGCATCTGCTCCGCCCACACCGATTGGAAACTTGCCCCTTCCGAGTCTCCCCCAGCCCCACTCCCCAGCTGGCTGGCTGTGTCCCTGGCATGGGCCGCCTGTGGCCGACCTTTGTGCCAGAGAAGCCGGCCACTGTGTGCTGGGCTCAAGGGCCAGGCCCGGGGCCCTGGGTGCGACCCCACTGTGTCCTCACGGCAGCCCCACTTTGCACAGGAGACTGAGGCTGGGGACGGGAGCTCCGAGCTGGGGGCTCCAGGGGCCAGACTCCAGCCGGGTCAGCCCCCCAAGCCCCAGGTCTTAACCACAACACCATCCAGCTTCTTGCCCACCTCATGGGAGGGGCCCAGACTGTGCCATGCCATCACCTTGTGGTGGCACCCAGAGCCCACTGCTGTCCCCCAGGGAGGGTGCTACTCACCTGGCCTCTATCTCTCTGCAGGCCAGAAGCACTTGTGTGTCACCAGCCTCCTGATCTGCCAGGGTCTGCTCTGGGTGGGCACTGACCAGGGTGTCATCGTCCTGCTGCCTGTGCCTCGACTGGAGGGCATCCCCAAGATCACAGGTGAGCTTCTGGGAGCTGGTCTTGGCAGGGCCCTGGGGTCAGCTGCAGACGGCCAGCAGGGCTTGGTGGGGAGGGTGAACTGTGCCCAGGTGTTGACCCTGTCTTCTGACTTGGGGGTTGGGGTCCAATCCTCAGCTTCCTGTCATCTCTGGTGGCACAGTGGAACTAAGTCATGTTAGTCCCACGGTCTCCTGCCTGCTTTCTGAGTCTCAGTGTGCTAATCTGGCAAATGGGCACAGTCATGACTTAGGGATGGGCTGAGACACCTGACCAATGGCAGAGGCTCTGCTGGGCCCCTTCTGCTCCCTCCCACCGCAGTTTCAAGACGTCCAGGCTCCAGAGGAGGAACTGAGGGCTGGGCCTGGCGCCCTCACGCGGTCCACGTGCAAATGTGTGCGTGTAGATCAGAGGAAGGTCCGCTCTGACTTGCGCCACTAGGGCCGGGAGAGCAAGGGCAGAACCAGGGAGGGCCTGGAGCCCTGGGCCCTGTTCTGTCCTGAGATGATGGCACAGTGGTCGCTCCCAGCGGAGAATGGGGCGAGAGGAATGTGCAGCCCTGGGGGTCGGCCAGCCCCGCCCAGACCTTGAGCCCCTCTGCTAAGGAGGAGTCGCCTCTAAGTCCCCACATCCCCATTGTCGTGGTTCATCACAGCAGCACTGTGTTCACCCCAGGGGTGTTCATGAAGGGCCCATCTCCAGCCGGACGAGCGGAGACCCTGCCCATGCAGAGCCGTGGTCTCCTGGGGGCAGTTGTAGTCCAGGTGACAGGTGCTGTGGCTGAGCTGCTCCAGGGCCGGGGGACACAGAGAGGGGCAGATTCAGGAGGGATTTGCTGGGAGGAGCTTGAGCTGCAGATTCAGGGAGACGCGAAAGGCTTTCTAGGCAGAGGCAACGGCGTGGGCAAAGGTTTGAAGACGGAAATTCTCAGGGGATTTCATACCAGGGTTCCCCCCAGTGGTGTGTAAGGTCGCTGCTGTTCTACCCCCCCCCCCACCGAAGAGGGTAGCCCTGGAGCCTGGCAGAGCCAGACCCATGGCCTTCGGGGAGGTGCCCGAAGATTGCAGCCACCAAAAAGAAACCCACCCAGGAAGTTCTCAGGAGAGGTGTGTGGGCGCCTCCCTTAATGCTCCCTTAATGCTTCCCCTGTAGGGAAGGGCATGGTCTCACTCAATGGTCACTGTGGGCCCGTGGCCTTCCTGGCGGTGGCAACCAGCATCTTGGCCCCCGACATCCTGCGGAGCGACCAGGAGGAGGCTGAGGGGCCGCGGGCCGAGGAGGACAAGCCGGACGGGCAGACTCACGAGCCGGTGCCCGCGCCGGACAGCCACGTGGGCCGCGAGCTGACCCGGAAGAAGGGCATCCTCCTGCAGTACCGCCTGCGCTCCACGGCCCACCTGCCGGGCCCGCTGCTGTCCATGCGGGAGCCCGCGCCCGCCGACGGCTCGGCCCTGGAGCACAGCGAGGAGGACGGCTCCATCTACGAGATGGCCGACGACCCCGACGTCTGGGTGCGCAGCCGGCCCTGCGCCCGCGACGCCCACCGCAAGGAGATCTGCTCGGTAGCCATCATCTCCGGCGGGCAAGGCTACCGCAACTTCGGCGGCGCCCTGGGCAGCAGCGGGAGGCCGGCCCCGTGTGGGGAGACGGACAGCACCCTCCTCATCTGGCAGGTGCCCCTGATGCTATAGCCCCAGCCCAGCCCCACAGGGCACAGCTGCAGGCCTGGCCGGCCGTGCGGGCTCCGCTGGGTCCCCAGGCGGTGCCGGGAAGACTTTCTCCAGGGCTCTGCACGGGGCGTGCGGACAGGCCTGGATTCTCCAGGAACGACTTTGGCAGGGTGAAGGAAAAACCTCTTCTTTTTAAAGATATTTTTTTTTCAGAGTGTTTTGGGGAGGGGTTTTAGAGTTAGGGGAGAGGGAGGACACATCCGGAGGAA
>CM052444.1:97502848-97580193 GCA_028533085.1 Varecia variegata | reverse complement strand
AATGGGGCCCGTGCAGTCCCGTCACCGAGGAAGTGACCGGCTTCGCTGTTCCAGTGAAATTACCATATCAGTCAGCTGCTGGTCCCCGTGCGTCTGACAACAGAGCGCGGGCGGGTGGGGCGCTGGGACGGTCCTGAGACACGCCGAGGACGTGCCTTGCACAGGAGAGGAGGCCTCGCCTTAGATATTGATGAGAATAATAATACCCCTGGCGCTCTGTGTGGCTTCGCTCGTTTACTCCTCACGACTGCTGTGTGAGTAGCTGCTTTCGTTTGCCTCCTGTCGTCAGCGAGCGGTCTGAGGCTCAGGGAGCCTGTCACTTGCCTGGGACGCGTCAGGGCCTGAGTCAGGCCGGGACTGAGCTCTGTCTGCCGCTGACATGGAGCCTTTGCCCCTGGGCTGCTTTTGCTCTGCCCCAAGAGCAAAACCGTGGAGACACACAGACCAGAGCTGCACTGTGCTTGCCCCGCGGACTAGCTGTGCGACGTCAGGCAAGTGCCTTAGTCTCTCTGCGTCTCAGGGAGCCCCTGCCATGGGAACTGAGTGTCATTCTGTATTTATTGAGCACTTACTACGTGCTGGGACCCTGTTTCAAGTAGGCACTGGGTGGAGTTCAGGGAGCAAGATAAGTCCCACTCACGTCCCGCCTTCCATCTGCTGGGGGGGCGGAGAAAATACATCAGTGTGTGTGCTCTGGAGACACGTGACAGCAGGGATGGAAGGTGCTGGAGAGCGGGCTTGCGATGTTAAAGGGGGTGGGCAGGAGGCCTCACTGAGGAGGTGACACTTGAGCAAAGACCTGAAGGCAGAGCAGACGTCAGATGGTAGAACATTCCGGGCTGAGTGCAAGGTGCCAAGTGCCGAGGCAGGACTGCGGCTGGAGCAGAGATGGGAGGACAGTGGACTCTGGGTTTGGGACTCAGCAGAGAGATCTGGTGACACACGAGCCTGGATGCGCCTTCCGAGGGAGCGGAATCCACAGAGACGTGAGAAGTGAGGACAGGGCAGGCCGGCGGCGGGAGGTCCGGGAGCTGCGCAGGAAACAGGCAGGCTGGGAAGGCGAGGCCCAGGATGGAGGCGGGAGACCCAGGGTGCCGGCCTGGATCCCGTGAAGAGGGTTTGAATGGAGGATGCTGCCGAGAGAGAGAGAGAGAGAGAGAGAGAGAGAGGGAGAGAGTAAGAGGCCTGACGTTGGATTCAGCCACAGGGAGCCCGGCGGTGACCTTGGTGAGAGGCGTGGGCAGAGCGGTGGGGGAAGCGCGAAGACGCGGCAGTCCAGGAGCAGAGCGTCCAGCAGCGGGGTCTTGGGTGTTCTGGGCCCCAGTGGTCAGTGCGGAGGGGGAGGGGCCGTCACAGACGGCCCTGCCACGTGGGCCACAGCTCAGAGGGCCCAGAGCTTGTCAGTCCGTGGGCCTTGGTGCCCTTGCCCTTGCCCGAGAGGGAAAACCATTTTCTCCAGCCCAGGTGAGCAGGCAGAGTCCAGACAAGCAGTTACCAGGTGGCAGCTGTGAGCCAGACCCTCTCCCGGCAGGACCCCTGCCCAGCTGCTGATTGAGAATCTCAGGCTAACGACAGGTCACTGCAACGCCCACCTGTGGGTGACCCAGCCCGCCGTCCCCACCCTCCCGCCCCCTTGCTGGGTGACTGCCAACGGCCTCTGCACCCAAACTGGGGAGGCCAAGGCCCTACAGCCCCACCCCTCAGAGGAAGGTGGGGGTGTCCCCTGGGTCCCCCCTGCCTAGAGCCACGGCCTGCAAAGGTGGGAGGGAGGCCCAGGCCGTCCTCATCCAGCATCCTGGAGCCCAACTGCTCCTTCAGAAGCAGCTGCTGCCTGTGGGGGGTGGAGACCCGCAGTCACCGCCAGGGGCACAGAAACGGCCCCTTCACTGTGAACCAGCAACTGGCCTCATTTCAGTCTGGAGACCCCATATCGAGAAACTCTTGTTCTTAATTAAAGATGATACAGTCATTTTGGGGGCTGCAGCTGCTTCTTTGGGGCCAACGCAGTCTATGTGGGCTAAATCGACAGTCTTTTAGGCCTGTCTCCTCCTTCCCTTCCCTTCTGCCCCGGGCCTGGTGGAGCCCAGGGGACCCTGCTAGGATGTGGTGGTGGCAGGGGTCCAGGGGTCTGCACGGGGTTGGGGCATGCCCTCTGCCCTGGCTCTTGCTGGTCTCCAGAGCAAGGTGGCTTGACCCTCCGTGGCCCGAGGAACCCTGCCTGGGTTGTCTGTCCCATCCTTGGGTGTGCGGCATCACCAGTGCTGCCTGTGGACTTCAGCCCCGCCCCTGGTCTTGGGCGCTGCGTCTTCTGCCCCCTGAGCCCCTCCCGGGTCTCCCCTGGGCCCACGGTGCTCTCAGCTCCCTGCACCCCCAGGACGCCCATAGCCTGCGTGCCCAGACCCTCCTCTGCCCCGCAGACCACTGCCCGCGGCTCCCAGGCTCCCCCAGCCTTTCTGACGTAGCCCAGGGCGTGGCACGGGGCCGGGTCCCACCTCGGGAGCCCTGGCGTGTCCACCCGCAGGCGGGTTGCTCCAGTCCGCCTGCTCCGGACTCGCTGTTTCAAGTGCGATTTCCTGCGGGAAAAGCCGCGCTGAGGCCTGGAGGCCGCCTGAGCTCAGGCCCCGAGCTCTGCTCCTGCGGATCCCGAGACAAGGGTTTTGATCCCAGTCGTTTAGGGCGTGCGACGCGGAAGGGGGCAGCTGGTGCAGGTCACCGGGCTCTGGGAGACAGCAGAGCCTGCCTCAGTTTCCCCACTGCGGGCTGACGGAGCTCGGGCCGTTCTCCAATTCCCGCCAGCCGCGTCCTTGGCTGGGGCTGCCCCTGGGTGCGCTGGTTCCCGGCACCCCGACCCGCCTCCCTGTCAGCCGGGAGAGGACCCCAGGCCGGTCCCGGCACAGCAGCCACATACGGCGACGGCGGGTGCCCAGAACAAGCTGTGGCTCTTATCATTAAAAAATATTTTTTTCCCTAACAAAGCCAGACTTTCAAGGGGTTAGTCTTGCCATGGACACAAAAACGGCTGATGTGGACTCAGAGCTGGGCGTCTGTTCTAGGTCCTATCCCGTCTCCGCTGGGGCTGCTGTAACAAAACGCCACTCACCGGGCAGCTCAGACGACAAACATCCGTTTCTCCAGTTCTGGGGCTGGACGTCCGGGAGCCAGGCCGGCAGACTCGGGTCTGGGGACCTCCTCCTGGCTCGCAGGTGGCCGCTCTCTTCCCGAGTCCTCGCAGGCAGAGCGAGCTCCCGTCTCTCTTCCTCTTCTTCCAAGGGCGCAGATCCCATCGTGGGGGCTCCACCCTCGTGACCCAGTTGCCCCCCAAGGCCTCACCTCCACATATTGCCACATGGGGGGGTCAGTCAGCACATGGGCTTTGGGGGGACACAAACATTAAGCCCGTAACACTCTCCCTGCCCCACCCCCATAGCAGCACTAGATGGGGCTGGCGCAGTGAGGTGGGGGACGGGGAAACGCCAGCTCATCAAGATTCGTAGGGGATGAAAATAAACCTCAGCTTTAGATCTCAAACAGTCCTCAGTGCACGATTACGCCCTTTTCCTGTGCCTGACACGAGGCTATAGTCACTGGGGATATGAGACTGTCCCTGTCCTCATGGAACTAGTCTAGTGAGCAGGATGCTGGCGCCAAGGAGAGTCAACCCGGGAAGGCTGCCTGGAGGCGGGGAGGTGTGGCATAGCAGGCGCTCCGTCATCCCTTCACTGTGTGGCCTGAGACTAGTGACGGCCCTCTGAGCTCCCATGTCCTCGGCTGAACAAATGGGCTGACAAGACCGTCCTCGCAGGGTGGCCGGGCGCACTCAGGAGGCCTTAGGTGTGGGCTATTCCTAGCACGGGTCCTGCCGCTGCTTTTATAGGCGTCATGTCTGTGAGTCTGCAAATTAGCCAGAACAGGAGCAGATGAGACAGGGCCTTGGGGGCGCAGTAACTTGCTGGCGTGCTCACAGCCTGGGGGTGGGGGACCCAGGCCCGGGGGGCCTGCAAGCCTGGGAGCTTTGGTCCTGGGAGGGCTGGGGCTGGGGCCTGGCCTGTTTCCAAACCCTGGGCTCAGGAGGAGACCCCAGCTGTCCCTCCCTGGGGCCAGAGCCATGTCAGGCCGCTGGGCACAGGTCTCTTGCCCTCTCAGAGAGGAACTGGACCTCCTGCCACCGACACGTTCTGTGTGACCCCCAGCTGGCCCTTAGCCCTGTGAAAGCCCAGTATACACACATACAAGCCCAGGAACTGCCCGGTTGTCCTGCCTTTTGCAGGGCCTGACACCTGCTTTCTTGAGACTCCAAAGCGTGTGTTCACGCGGGTGGCTGCGGGGACGTGGGTGGTCACACAAGAATGGGGTCTGAGCTTTAGTCGTCACAGTCCTGCCGGTCTGATGGCTGAGACTGAGCCACTGACCTGGGAAGCTCCCAGTCTGATGGGGAAGATGTCCTTGTCCTAGGGAGCTCCCAGTCTGATGGAGGACACAGCCCCATCACCCAGTCTGACGGGGAAGCCACTCATCTGACAGGGAGACATGGCTCTGCAGTCCCACGGGGGCAGGACAGAGTTTCTGCCCAGGAGGAGACTCTAGTCCGATGGGGGAGATGTCCCCTGTCCTCAGATGGGGGAGGTCCCTTGGACCGAAGTGGGGAAGGTCCCTCGGGCCGAAGCGGGGGAGGAATCCCTTCTCCCTGGTGAGATCCCAATCTGAGTGGGGAGACAGGACCCTCAGATGGGAAAGAGACCTCAAAATGAGACATGCAACAGAAACTTTCAGACCTAATTACAGCGCTGCCAAACCACCCTACACTCCTCGTTTACACTTTCCTGGGGGAAACGGCAAATAGCAGGAATGTGTAAATTGAGGAAAATTAATATAATTACCCTAGCTATTTCTTGTCACCTCTTCATATCCATAGAAACCACACAGCCTTTCCTGGTGAGCAGCGTGGTCATTCTGGGCTCTCCCCTCCTGACAGACAGCTGACTCGTCCTCTGCAGGGGCAGGGGCAGGTCCTTACAGGTGCCCACCCCTGATGGCGTGGGCCGGCCTCAATTCGGGAGACCTGGGTTTGAGACCTGGCTCCGTCACGGTTTGCCGTGTGATCCTGTGTGAGCCCAAGTCCCATCCAATAGATGTCCAAGTGTGCTGGACTGTCTACCCTTGATGACATGAGTCATCACAGCCACCCCCAGAGGGAGGTCCTGTTATCGCCACTTTACGGAGGAAACCAAGGTCAGGGAGGTGAAGTCACTTGCCCAGGGTCTCAGCACAGAAGAGGTCTCTAGGGCTGCAGGCTCAATGCTATAGTCTCCTTTTTTTTTTTCTTTTAGAGAGAGGCTCTCGCTTTGTCACCCAGGCTGCGGTGCAGGGGCACAATCATAGCTCACTGCAGCCTCCAACTCCTGGGCTCAAGGGATCCTTGTGCCTCAGCCTCACAAGTGGCTGGGACTGCAGGCACTCACCACCACACCCAGCTAATTTTAAATATTTTTGTAAAGACAGGATCCAGGTATGTTGCCCAGGCTGGTCTCAAACTCCTGGCCTCAAACAATCCTCCCACCTCGGCCCCCCAAAGTGAGCCACCGCGCCTGCCCAATGCCCATACCCTTAACCCTGCCCTGCCTGCTGCCCCAGCCTCAGCTACAAAAGGAAAGACAGAACTTACCCGGCTGCAGGGATTAAAAGGGACAATGTGTGTAAAGTGCTCAGCGTGGGGCCTGGCAAAGGGGAGGTGCTCAAGCAGTGTTGACTGTTCATAAGGTGACAGTATAATAATGAGCCCGCCCTGCTGTGAGAACGGTGGGGCTGAGCCTGGGGCCGGGGGCACCCTCTCCGAGGACCCCACTTGGAGGGCAGGGCGGTCCAGGTGCTGGGCTGCAAGGGGGTGGGCACCATTGTGAGGCAGGACTCTGTCTCAGACCCAGGGCTGTGGGGCCGTGGCCAAGGGGGGCCAGGGGTCCCCCAACTCTATCCCAGAAGGTTTTGTGAGCTCCTTCTGGCCTGAACCTAACTCAGGTGGAGAGACACGATATTCTTCCCCTGTTATTTCTGCTAAATTAGGTGACCAGGCTTTTTTCTTTGGCAAATCCAGGGCCGTGCATTTATATGCTGTTTTGCATAAACCAGGGCCTCATTTGCATCCATTTGCATGTTTCTCTGGAAGCCAGGTTCGAGAGGCCCAAACTCAATGTGCGTAAAATGAAATAGAGTGTGAGTCTACCCTGAGCCGGCCTGACGCCCACAGGCAGGGATAAAGGCGCTCAGAGGGGTGGGCAGCACCCACGGGTGGTTAGAACAGGCAAGGACTCTGGGGCCGGCTGTTCCCAGGGTGCAAAGCAGCTAACAAAGCTGAGATGGAACCTCAGCGCAGGGCGTCCTCGGCTGCCCGGCACAGACCTCAGCACAGGTGTAGACAGGGCTGTGGTGGCAACTGTTCTACTAGGCCCTGCTGGTTCACTGCCTACTGTGTGCCAGGCACCATGCCAGACTCTTCAGGTGTGTTAGTTCATTGCCTCCTCAAAGCCTTACGAGGTGGGTTATTATCAGCTCCATTTTAGAGATGAGCAAATTGAGGTTCTGAGAGCTAAAGTGACCCATCTAAGGCCTCATGAGTGGTCTTTGGAGGCCGTGGATTCAAACACAGGTCAGTTTGGTTCCAGAACCTTTCCATCCTGATCAAGGAGAGTGAAAAATCCAACCTGTGGCTGCCCCAGGAGCCCTGGGAGCCGTGGCCTCCATGCCCTCCTTGGAGCCTCCTGACCCTCCCTTCTCTCCCAGGGAGAGAACTTCTCTTGCTTTCCTGTGTTTCACCGCATTGCCTCAGGTACCAGCAAGGAAGGAACGGTAGGAACACCTGTGCCTCCAGCATGCCTGCAGGTTTCCCTGGCAATGTGGCGGGGTCTCGGGCAGCTGCCTGTGAGGGCAAAGTCGTGTGTCCATCGAGGGAAGGCACTTTAGCCCCAGCTCCCTGCACACGGCCTGGCCCAGAGCGGGACCTCCGTGGGCGCATCTTGAGTTCTTTCACAGATAAATGGGCGTGAGGTGCACACCTGCTACCTTTGTTTGCGCAGTCCTCCCAGGGTGAGTTAAAAATGGTCAAAGATTCTTTGATACTTCCCCTCATTGAAAACTGGAGTTTATTTTCCTTCCCCTAAAATCTGAGTTGGTCTTTGACTACTTTAGCTACAGAATATGATGGAAGTCCTGTTGTGCCAGTTCTGGGCCTGGAAGCTTCTGCTTTCATGCTTTTGGGAACCCTGAGTTGCCATGTAAGAAGTTCAGGTGCCCTAATGGAGAAACCCTGTGGGCAGAGGACCTGAGAGTCCCAGCCATCCCAGCTGGCCCTGCTGAGGCACTGCACATGCCCGTGAGCCACCTCGGACGTTGCTGCCTGGTCAGGTGCCCAGACGACTATAAATCCAGACAACATCATGTCGAGCAGAAGAACCACCTAACTGAGCCCAGCCAACCCACAGAGTCATGAGAGAGCACAACAAAGGCTGTTGTTTTAAGATGCTACATTTTGGGGTGGATTGTTTTGTATTACCATATCTGCCCGCTTTTGGTAGCAAAAGCATTGTTTTGGCATCCTCCCTCACCCGGTGGGGTTGCCAGTCATAAACATACATTATGCCTTCAGCCACAGGAGTGGGTGTGGGGCCCAGGCCTGCCCGGTAGAATGACTCACTCTGGCAATAGGGAGACGGGCATGTGGCCCAAGATGAGCCAAATCAAGGTCCTTCCCCTTGTGCATATTGATGCTGGGGGAGAGACACTCTCTGTTTCCTCTGATATTGCTAAACTGGGAGGATGTGAACGCTGAGTCTGTGTGATCACGTTCCTCTCCTCCGTCACTGCCCCGGCTCAGTATGGAACACTCCTCGCCATGGGGGAGGGAAGGAGGTGAAGACGGGGACAGAAGAGGGGGTGGTGACACCTTTGGGTTCTTTGCGTCTCTGGGCCAGCTCTCCCTCTAGACTTCCCAGTTTTGTGAGCCAACAAATGTTCCTTTCCCCCTAAAATTAGATGGAGTTGATTACTGTCCCTTGAACGGATGGGATACACTTCATGCCGGCGCCATGTCTGCCTTATGTGACTTAGAAATAGCACGGGCCTGCTATTCTCAGTCTCAGAGGCTCGGTTCTCACCGGAAAGGAGAGAAAATGTACGTGTGCTGTGTACGAGGCCCCGGTGCGGGGCGCTGTACTCTTCTCTTGCTGAACTCTCACTGCTGCCTTCCGGGGAGGCGCCTCCTGTTTTCCAGGGTGGGAGCAGGTCAGAGGCCCAGAGGCAGAGCCCCGGTGAGGTGGCACCCGTGGCTCAGAAAACTGCCGACTCCCTCTCAAGGTGTGGCCGTTCTGCTCTGGCGGGGGAGGGAGGGGAGGCTGGGGAATCCCATTAATTTTTCTAGTCCTAAATCAATTTAATGGGCGCCTCTGATGACTCTGATTTGATTTTTCATTTTCAGTATTACAATTACCAGCCTGATATCACCAGCAGCTCAAGCTTGAAATGGGACAACACGGTAGAGGTTGTCAAAAAGGGAATAGAACCAGATTACACCAATTATCTAATATTTTGCTAATTAGACACCCGATGCGTCTCTCTTGTTTCTAGCACGGGAAGAAGAACGCTGAGCACCATCATTGTTGTTATTCTTTGCCGAGCAGCAGTTGTCCCGTGCCCCGGCGCTGGGATTTTGCATCCCAAGGAGAGAACTTCAGTTTTGAGGACGCTTCATCCTCACGACACTGCCCCATGCAGGATCAGAGGACCCCTGACACCTACCCTTAGTCCTTCTTGCTGCTCCCTGAGGAGATGGAATGCAGGTGGTGCCAGTGCGCTCAGCCCCCCGAGGGATGACATTGTGGCCAGGATGCAGGATGCACGGTGAGAAATTTCAGGTGCCAAAGGGCAAAGACCAGGTGGCTCAGAGGCGGATCAGAGGGACAAATCAGGCTGAAAAAGAGTACTCAGAGTCAGAAACCTTACTTCCCTTTTGCAGATGGGGAAACTGAGGCTCAGAGAGGCATGTGACTTGGCTAAGGTGCTGCAGACAGTTGTGGCCGAGCTGTGCCTGAACGCCGGGTCTCCTGACCTCCAATCCGACAGACTTTCTACCCGCTGTCTGTCGCCAGTGTGATGTCAAGGTTGTTTAAACCTCCCCTGCGACTGACTGTGTCGGTGAGTCAGTCGGGATCAGAGGGGAAACGGAATCATCCAACGTGTGCAGGTGCCGGCACCACCCCCGGGCTGCAGGCTCACACGTCTGCAAGCCGCCCTTCTTAGCACGTGGACGGACTTTGCTTTGGGGTCAGAGGACCCGGGTTCAAATCCTCTATCGACTACTTACCAGCTGTGACTTTGACCAAATTCTTCAACCCTTTGAATCCAAAGGGAGCAGGAGGCCCAGCGTGAGACAGAGCCCACGGAGGCCCAGGAGGTAAGGGTTCAGCCAAAAGAGTCACTTTCCAAATGGACACCCGAGATTCTGGAAGGGGGGCTTCATTTATTTTATTTTATTTATTTAAAAATTGTTTTCCATTATTTTGTTTCAGTAATAAAAATAACTGCTACCATGTACGGCAGGTCCAGCGTACAGTCCAGGCATCTGTCAAATGCTTCGTGTGCATTACCTACTTCATCAGTGCGAGGAGGCAGGACTGCCAGGCCCATTTTACAGCTGAGAAAACAGAGGCTCTTAGAAATTAGCTGACTTGATTTCCATGGCACGTGGCAAGGCCGGGATTGAAGATCACCTTTAGGACAAGACAGATTCCCCAGGCTCTTCGGCCTGCAGAGGATAAGATGCCCCTGGGCAGGGGGCACAGTGTGTTCCGGAGACACCGCCCCCCCCCCCATCCTAATCCTCAAGCTCAGATCTCAAGGCAGCTGCTCTCGGAAATGTCGTCAGCTCTGTTCTGATGAACTTCATTATCTTTATCAAATTAATTTACGAGAGCCAGTGTGGCCACCTGCTTAATGAGGCAGGAGCAGCTGGACTCAGGTTCGAGTGTCCTGGGGTGAGGAGGGGAGTGGGGGTGTCGGAGCGAGGGTGTGACGGCCGTGGGGTTGCTGCCACGCCGTGGTCCGGGGCTGTGAGTGTCCACCCGTGGTCGTTTTGTCCGTCCCCCTGCCGAGGTCCTCAGCACTCTGGGACCTTTGGGAAGGCAGGTGCGCTGGGGCCCGCGCTCCCTGGAAGGCCCGGCCGCAGTCCAGCACCGACGGATCCCTCGCTCCCAGCTCCTCCTCGTTAATTTCGTAAGTGACGGAGACTTGACTTTCTTTTGTGCCTGCTGATGGCTCAGCCCTGTAGCAGGATGCCCCCAGTTTGGTTAATGAACTTCTTTTCTTTCTGTAAATGAGATTTTTAAGATGGGAGGGGAAGGCAGGCGAGACCGGAAGGTGGGAGGCCCGTGGGGGCTGTGGCAGTGCAGGTGCGAGGGTGGGCGGGGAGGAGGAGGGGGCTGACCGGGAGCTGCAGGACCGAGCGTGGTCAGCCTTGCCAGCTCCTTCATTCGTGCATCATTCAGTCATTCATCAAACACACATGTGCGCGCACACACACACACACACGCACACGCACGCTGCCGGCCTTCTGTGTGCCATGGGATTAGCACCACGAACAAACAGACTGAATCCCTGTCCTCACAGAGCCAACATTCCAGTAAGAATTTCGGGTTAAACTCGTCATTTAGAATCTTGAAATCTGAGTTTGGGGTTCACTCAGTGTTAAAATCAGGGACTCTTCTTATAACTTTATTGACTTGCATGATGTGAGAGCCGACTTCCCGCAGCACCTCGTTCCGTCCTGGCAGCGACCCAGCGCGGTGGACTCCAGGCTTCTCCCCATTTCCGGATGAGGCCGTGGGGGCTCAGAGAGTAAGTTCTTTGGCCCCAAAGCCAGGATTAGGCCCAGGCCCCTCAGATACCCTGCCCTTCCTTTGCTGCCTCCCTCATCGCACAAACCAGGCCTAACTGCCAAGCGTCCCAGAGTCGGAAGGGACCACCCTCCCTGCCCCAGAGTCTGCCGTGGCATCTCTTGCATGGGGTCATGCAGTCCCCGCCCGGCCCCACGTTCATTCTTGTCCCAAACCTGGAGGCCTCAAGGCCTCGCCCCCCTGCCCAAGCCCCTTCTGCGCCAGAAGCTGCTTCTGTCTCCACCCGACTGGCTGCTTCTCTTCCCAGCGCAGCCAGAGTCTGGCGTCCTGGGGCCCCTACCCTTTGCCTGCCCCTGCTCCAGACCTGCTGATCGGCTCGAGTGGGCTGCAGAGCTGTGCCCGGTCACAGCAAGCAGGGAATGATGGCGATAAACGCAGCCACTATCACCAGCCCTCACGATAGGCTTAGTGTGCGCCGTGCCCTGCCTCACCTCGTCCTCCCAGAGACTCTGCCGGGTAGGGACCGCCATTATTTCCAGGTGACAGCGCAGGGAATGAGGCACATGTCTTGCCCAGGGGTGCACAGCTGGTAAACAGCAGAGGTGGGATCTGAACCCAGGACGGTGGCTCCGGGGTGCCAGGCTGCATCAGCGGTGCCCGGAGTTGGGAAGCTGGGCTGGTGAGGACTCCCCACTGGGCGGGCTGCGTGGGGTGGGTCAGATCTGCAAACAGCTGCCCGGTTTGCAGTGGCGGGAGGCGGGGAGGAAGGCTGGGGCCAACCGCCTGCGCTCAGCGGCAGAGCTCTGTGGCCAGCACCTCCCTCCTGAGGGCTGGGGCTCCCGCCAGGTTACTGGGGTGTCGTTCCACTGTGACCCCCCATGGGAAGGAGGATTCCCTCCCAATCTCATTTTTCTAGCACTGATCCGTATCAAAATTGCTGCAACTTACTCGTTTGCTTGCTTGGTTCTCCCTCTAGAATGGAAGCTCCCAGGGGACGAGGACTTCGTCCTATTCACCTGAGGCTGAAGCCCCGACATGTGCACCCTGTGTGGGCCCTTGTTCGTCAGCAGAGAGGAGCATCGGTTCTCTGTGGAAGAGACAAGATACCTGACTCCCTTGAACGGTGGTATGTCTGGATGCCACCCTGCTCCCATTCGATCATCTCAGGTCACAGGATTACAAAACAAATCACCGTGAGCAGCCATCAGGTGAGGCCAGATTGCCCCTTCCTCCTGCCCCCACCTGCCACAGCCCCCGCCTCGGTCTGTGATGTCAGCGGCTGCCTCTGGGATCCCAGCCCCGTTTGGCTTTAAATTTTACAACCTTGTTTACGCAGCTCAAGGCCCAAGCACTAAAGCCACATGCTCCATGGAACAGTTATGGTTGCAAATGGCTCTGCGGTGTGGACAGGGAGGGGCTGCGTGTGGATGGGGTGGGCGGGAGCAGCCAGGAGACCCCCGGCTCTCAGCCACAGCCGCCCCCTCTTAGAACTCTTCCCGAGGCTGACTCCCCCAGTCTTTCTCCCGATGACATCACTCGGTTCACCTTGACCAAGATCCCCCACGTCTGGGCACCGCTAGGCATGGGACAGAGGTGGACAGACATTGCCGCTTACTGTCCTAGGCGGCTGGCTGGTGGGGAGGTGAGGATTTGGGTGCAATCTGTGCCCTCTGGAGAAATCTCTGGAAATGCTTCTCTTTAGATGCATCTGGCCCCATACAGTGGGCTGTATGTGTGTCCTGACACCTCACGACGATGAGATCTGGCAGACATTGTCATTGTTATCCTCATTTTACAGGTGAGGACATGGAGGCACAGAGAGGTTATGCCACTTTCCCAAAGGCACACAGCCATATCAGTGCAGAGCTGAGATTTGGACCCCAGAACCTACATTTTATAACTATTTTACAGTTCTGGGTAATAGGGGATCTCGTATGAGAAGCCTCTCACCTGGCCCGGGTGGAGGGTCAGGGAAGGCTTCCTGGAGGAGGAGGTTCCTGACAGCATCCTGCTGGGTCTGGCTTCTCCTGTTAGTGGGTCAGTCACTCACGATTACTCACTGAGCTCTCAGAACAAGCTGGGCCCTGCCCTCAGCTCTGGCTGGACAACAGGGCACAAACCTTGGGGAAATGGCTCCTGAGGAAACAGACATCCGAGACTCTGGGAGGGCGGGGAGGGACACGCGGCCTGGGGAGCTGCAGGCCCGAGGCTGTGGCCGCTTCTCCTCAGGAAAGAAACCAACATTATCAAGGCCTGTGAGCACAGGGGCCACCCTGCAAACAGTCTCATGGGCGTTGCTGTCATCATCTGCAGTTCCAGGCGAGGGGACCAGGTTGCAGAGGTGAAGTTGCAGCCGGGTGGCGTGGCCGGCTGGTGGCGTGGCTGGCTGCCGCGGGTGGTGCCGGGAGGAGCAGCGACCGCGGAGGATCGATAGCTGCGGGCGAGGGAGGAAGGCTGAGGACGGAAGGGAAGCGAAATTAAGTGCTTTCAGAGGCGCTGGGTGTCTGCAGAGATAGTCCCTTGTCCCAGGGTGCTCGTAAATTGCCGCCTCCGCCTCCGTCAGCCCTGGACAAGGAGAAGGTGTCTGGCCTCCGTGTTTCTGCACCCTGAGGGACTCACCCCTGCAGAAGCCCCGGGTCCTCCCCACCTTGTCAGACACCCAGGCCCGGCTGGGAGGTGCCGCCAGCCCCCCGCTTTGCAGAGGAAGGTCAGAGCTGCCCAGGGGAGACGAGGAGGTGGTGACAGACCTGGAATCTAACCTCTACGCTGCCTCCTGAGGGCTGGGTGACAGGGGCATGCCGTGCTCCCCTCCGAGCCTCAGTTTCCTCATCTGTCCAGTGGGTATCCTAAGCCTCTCAGCCTGCTCAGGCCTTGCAGAGGGGGCAGGAGAGCAGGATTTCCCACCTCAGTCTTCGGAGACAGATGGGAGCCCAACACTGCCTGATGTCATGCAGGCAGCCGGGGGCAGGAGGGAGCAGAGGCTGGGAGGCCAACGGGCTCCCCCAACCCTGCGGCAGGACCCCGGACAAGCCGCTCAGTTCTCTGGGCCCCGGTTTCTGCAATGTCCCTGCCAAGTCACCAGGAGCTGTTGCCATGCCTGTTTCGTGGTGTCTGAGGTGAGGGAACCTCTCCAATTTCCCCTTTCTGATCCATTTCTGGAACTTTCCAGGTCTTTCTGGGCCTTCTCAGGCCACTGGCCCCTCTGTGTGCTCACAGCCTGCGTGGGAGTCAGGGGCCTCTTGCTGGTTCTAAGTGAGCCACCTCGAGAGGAGGCCGTGATGTCGGGGTGCAAGCCCCTCACCTTCCCGTGCAGCTTCCCAGGGGCAGAGGCCGGCGCCCCAGACCAAGAGGACGATCCCCCTCCCCCACCTGCCCATGCCCCCCTCCCCCACTGACCCTCTCCCCAGCTTCGCAGTTGTTTTCTCTGAAGTTGCAGCAACAATGAAGCGAGGTCTAGAATTATGCATATTTAAACGATACTAACAACGGCAGTAATGAAGTTGGTGTGCTCGAACCTTGCAGTCCTGTCTGTTCCTTTGTCACTCCTCCCTTCGAGGGCATCACGGCTCCTCGGTGCCTCTCACCAGCACGAGTGCCAGCGCTGAGACTTGTGCACAGAACGTGGCCCTGGAGTCAGACAGACCCGGGTGCAAACGTGGCTTCCACCACTGTGGTCCTGGGGCCTCCGACCCCCCATCGCCAAGCCAGGCCTCAGTTTCTGCATCTGTCACAGCTGGAGAGAGGTGATGACCTCCCGAGAGGTGTTGTGCTTCTCAGACACAGCAGGCCTTGAGATCCACTGATGCATCAAGGAGGGCTTTGGGATACGTGGCTGCTCTACCCTCTGCAGAGCTCTGACATTCGTCCCAGCCCCTGCCCTCAGGCAGCTTGTCACTGCTGCGTCCATGGAGGCAAAACACAGCACACAATCGACAAGGAGGTGATAACTCAGGTCCCTACAATAGAAACACAGGCGACTCAAACTCCACCCTTCCCCCAAGATGCTCACTGCCAAACATGGGAGAAAAGTAATAATAAAAATTACTGTAACAACATACCATCAATAAATAATAAGGATAATCTGTTAAGTGTTTATTATAGGATAGGAAGTTGAAGCGCTTTGTATGGATTTTATTCTAATTCCCATAAACCCCGAGAAGGCAGATATTATCATCCTCAAGTTACAGATGAGCAAACTGAGGCTCAGAGAGGCAAAGTCATTTGCCCAGGGTCACACAGCAGAGCATGGAGAAGATGCAACTGAGGTTTGAACCCAGGTCTGTCTTGTATGGATGCCCACACTCTTAATTTGTCTGCTCTACCCCCCTGTGCACAAGGCTGTGGTCTTCCAAGTGCCCTTTCTGTGCCAGACCCGGCACTGTGCCTGTGTTAATACCCACCCCCAATACTACAATTTGGGTTGCAAGTGACAGAAAATCTATTTCAATGGGCTTAAATATTAGGTCATTAAATATGAAATGTTCAGTTTCAAATCAAAAGTGTAGTTTATTATATCTCAAACAAGAAGCAGTACAATTAATCAAAGTCTACACCTAAACTATCGACACAGTTTTGCCACCTTAACGGCAGCTTGTTTATGCCAGCAGTGAAGAAGCTTGGAGAGCTAGTGGTGATGAAATTATGAAATGTGTTTTCCACAGCTTGTTGAGAACTGAATATTTTTCCTTGCAAGAAGTGGTCCAAAGCCTGGGAGAAGTGGTAGTCAGTTGGTGCAAGGTCTGGTGAATACGGTGGATGACAGAGAGTTTCTAAGTCCAGCCTCTGCAGTTTGAGCAGCGTTGTTTGTGTGACATGTGGTCAAGCGCTGTCTTGCAAGAGGATTGGCCTGTCTCTGCTGACCAATCTCGGCTGGCATCACAGGCATCTTCGTCATTTCACCCAATTAACTGGTTGCAGGAGACATCTGCTGTAATCGATTGACCAGGTTTCGTGAAGCTGTAGTGGATCATACCGGCGCTGGACCACCAAACAGCTGCCATTAGCTTTTTTTGATGAATATTCGGTTTTGGACTGTGTTTTGACACTTTATCATTATCTAACCATTGTGCCCCAAAATTGCGATTGTCAAAAAGAATCCATATTTCATCATATGTAACAATACCGTACAGAAATTCGCCTTTATGTTGTGACAGCAAAAAAAAGGCAGGCTTGGAGATGATTTCTCTTCTGATGCTTGTTTAATTGATGCGGAACCCACCTATCCAGCTTCTTTACCTTGCCCATTTGTTCCAAATGGTCCAATATTGGAGTAGTAATGTCAAACCTTGCTGCTAATTCACACGTAGGTTGAGATGGATTTGCTTTCACTACAGCTTTCAGCTCATCATTATCCACCTTGGTCTCAGGTCACCCACATGGCCCATTGTCAAGATTAAAATCACCAGAACAGAACTTCTCAAACCATTAACGTACTATGTGTTCATTAGCCACACCCTTTCCAAACACTTCGTTGATATTCGGAGCTGTCTGCGCTGCATTGGTTCCATGATAGAACTCATATTTGAAAATGACATAAATTTTTTACTTATCCATGGTTTCACAAAAAATTGCTCTAAAATTTTTTTGAGAGATAATCACAAGCCAAACCATGCGTTTGAAAGACTGAAGATGTACCTTCACAATAAAAATAAAACAAGAAGTGTCAAAGTGAAATATCAGAGATATCAACTGTCAAATTTAGTACTTAAGGAAATCAGACATTCCATACTTAATAATCTAATACTAAAGAGAATCCACTGGCTTACATAACTATAAAAGAGGTAGGGTCTGCTTCAGGCAAAGATTGATCCAGCCGCTATGCATTGATGGGTATGAATAGGACCCATGCATTTTCTCTTTCTTCATTTCTTAGCTCTGCTTCTTCTGTGTCAGCATCATGCACAGCAGACCCACCCCTCCTATCTCCAAGGTGGTCACCAGCAGCTTCCTCCTTCACATCTGAGGGTAAACGAGAGTCCACTCCACCCCATAGCTCAAATCCAAGTTCCGGAATTTGGCCTGTGGTTGGTCAGACTAGGGACATGTGCCTATTCCTGAACCAATCACCGTGGCCAGGGAGGTGGAAGACACTGATGGGTCTGAGCCAGTCAAGCCCTCCCGAGGCCAAACCCCACGGCCAGGAAATTTAGGATGATGGGAAGAAGAAGGAAGAAGGATGCCAAGGAGGCAAACAACAAAGAAATATCCACTTCTTCCTTCCTGCAAGACAGGTGCTATGCCCCCACCTAATGGATGAGGAAGCAGAACCAGAGTGGCAGGCGACAGGACGGTGCTGTCTGTGGGGGACGACGGTGTTCCCAGGTGAGGAGCTCCGCTGGCCACCGTGGGCGTGTACAGCAAACACCCTGTGCACACACACACACACGTGCACACACACACACGTGCACACACACGTGCACACACACTGTCTCACTGTCTTAGTGCTTCTGACTTTCCCGCACACCATCACCTCACTCCAGTAACCAAAGGATGCAAATGGAGACCAGACTAATTTTTTGCCAGTGGCAGGTTGGCAGAGGTGACTGAAACAATACTCCGTGATGCTGGGGAATGTGGGGTGAGACAGGTTGTTTATTCTCGGCTGGAAAAGCGGGAATTAATATACATTTTCTGGAAGACAGTGCATCTGCATTGCGTTGAAAGCCTTGAGCATTTTGCACCTTTGGCTCCTGGACATCTTACTTCCAGGAACCCCTCCTTAGATGATGGGAGATGTGGACGCTGAGTGGTGTCTGAGGTTGTCTGTGGCTGTGTTACTGGTAGCCGGGAAACCTGGTACCACCATGAACTTGATGTTTCACACTCATTTGTCATTGGTACTCATCTCAGTCCACCAAGTGCCATATGCAAAGAAATGCAACTCTCTTTGTTGTTCTAAAACTGAGTTTAATTTCTGTCTCAAGTTTCCATGGTGACCAGGGGCAGAAACCTAATCTCTGCCAGCTCGGGGACACCCCCCTTTTCCCTTTGGGATGGCCTTTGGCACTGGCGCCCAAGATGCTCTCGGCGTGGTGTGGTTGTCGGTCCTGGGTCCCCTTACTCACTGCCTGTTCCCTTCACTCCTGATCCGACGGCTCTTCTGGTCTCATGGCTCTCTGCGTGTGGGGCTGGTGCTCTATCTCACCGGAACCTGCTGAGAAGCCTTAGGAAATGCATCTTTGAACTGTCCCCTCAGTCAAGGAGGCCCCATGGTGTCTGGGCTGTGCCCGTGTGAGTCCCACTGCTGCTTCAGAGGGGTGGGAAGTGAGAGGCCAGTGTCCCCAGTGCTGTGAGGTGGCCCCTGCGTGACGCTGGCGGAAGTCTGTAGAACTGGTCCCTGCAGCTGGACAGGGGAGCAGGGGGAAGTGGGAGGATTTGCAGAGGTGTCGGCTCCCCCAGATCCCCCCTCTTTCTGGCTGTGTCCTGACTGATGTCACAGAGTGCCTGGACCACACGTGACCAGCCGGATGCAGGCTTTTCCTGGCAGGTGCGAACCACGTCTGGGCCTTGAAGGTTCCCAGGCACTGATGAGGGATCTAGATTTACTGGAAAGAAACTAGCCCCGGCCCTGAGCCACATTCCTTAAACTTTCACGTCAACTGCACACCTGACCCCCTTGCTGTGGACGTACCTGGGCAGGACACCCCTTTCTCTCGCTGCTGTCCCGAGGGTCGCTGCAGCCACTCTGTGCCTCAGTTCCCCGATGAGCGCTCTGCACCGAGCACCCCGGCATCTGCCGCTTCCTTCTCTGGAATCCCCACCGGCCCCCTCTCGGGGCAGTGGGTTTCGTGGGACGAAACAAGAGGCAGGAAGAGGTGTCCTATACCCGCATCTCTGCCCTGCCGCGTCGCTTTCCCGGCCCCAGGCCCAGGGGCACCGAGAGGGACCCTGCTCTGCCAGTGGTTGCCAACTCTGTCCACGGGGCCTGGCACACAGTAGGTGCTGAAGGAATGATGAAGGGAATGAGGAAACGGCGCAGCAGTAGACGGTCCCTCTCGTCCCCCAGAGTCGAAGGCCACAGCCCTGTGCTGAGCACTGTGACACCTTCTCGGCCTCACAGTTCTATGGGGCGGGCAGCGCCCTCCCCATTTTATGGGGGAGGAAACGGGGTGCAGGGAAGTGAAGGAACAGCCTCAGCTCACACTCGGGAACAGTGGGTCAGGCCTGGCATTCAGACCGCTTTCCTGCCCTCCCTCAGAGCTGTCATGATGTCCCCTGCGTCCCTGCTGTGTCCCCGCACCCACTCCCTGCCCCTGGCTCAGCCTCCCTCTGCCTGGGGCCAGACCAACCCGGTGCCCAGTGGGAAAGGGGAGCTGCGCCCGCCGGGCAGGGGCTGTGTCCTGCCTTGGTCCCCACGCCCCGTTCACGCAGCCCTCGGTCCCGTCTCTCCGCCGTCCCATTGTCACCCCCCCTAGACTCCCAGAAGGGCCCTGATGGCTCGTCTAGTCCAGGATTCCTTTAAAATAGTGAAATCCTTTGTTGAAATAACGTCGTACGTGGACACCTGGCACATCGCACAGACCCGAGCTGGAGTTGGGGCCCGGGCACCACTTTCTCTCCCTCCCCCCAAGACTCCCCTGAGGCCACTGCCGGGAACGCTGGGGTCCACAGGAGAGCACGGAAAGCCCCTGATCTCGCCGTGCCCGTCCTTGAGCAGGTGGGGAGGGAGGCCGAGGAGGTCACCTGACTTGCTCAGGGTCACCTGGGAATCACGTGGAGTCAATGTCCTGGCAGCCTGGTGTCCGGGGCGTGTGTCCCCAGAGCCCTCTACATTGCCAGGGGGTCTCCACGGAGCCTGCAGAGCCTCACTCTGTGACATCCCCTGTGCGAATGCCACGCCTGGCCCTGGCACCGTGTGTGCTGGGGCTGCAGAGGCTGGCGCTCCCACGGCCTTACCACCAACTTGGGCATCGAATTCCGGGCCCCACCCCGCTCTCCAGGCAGAGATAAGGCGTTATCTGTCTCAGAGGCGAACGGAGCTCTGAGCGGTTGTAATGAATGGTGTTTGCCCATCAGTGCTGCATTTGGATGAATCTCCTTGAAGAAGGAAGAGACACAGAAACACCTGGGCAGGCCCCCGATGGCCCAGGGTCCGAAGTCCCCAGGAGAAGTGAGGACCTGGCAGCCCCTGCCTTTACCAGGCCCCTTTCTCCACGGGAGCCCCGAGGGAGGCCCCGACACGGGGTGAGTGGGGTTCCCGGCAGGCAGGCTGAGTTCCCAGGGTCCAGGCGGCCTCCATCTGTCTGTGTGACTCCGTTAAGTCTATGCCTTTCTGGGCCTCGGTTTCTCCAGCGGTTCCCAAAGCCTGGATGACCCTCTTGTGCCTTTGTCCTCTGAACCCCATGCTGCCTGGGGCCACGCGCCCAAGGGTGGTGCTTAGGGACTCCCCACCCCTCGCCCACACGCCCAGGGAAGGCCCCCACCACCACCCGCCGCCCTCCATGCCCGCCCGTGGCTCCCACCTGCTCCCTTCCCAGAGGGGTGACTCCGAAGGAAGCCTGTCCTTTGTCGGCAGAGCTGCCTCGCCTGACAGAGAGGCTTTCATCTCTGTGAGCGGGACTTCCCGCCGCATCAGCAGAAACTTCTGGCTGGGGAAGAAACAGGCTCCTGACTCCGGAGGCGCCTGCGGAGAGCCCAGCCTCGCGTCCTCTGGAATGTCAGGGCTGGTGCCGGGCGCAGGAACTGGGCTGGCTCAGGGGTTAAGGGCACGGACTCCAGAGTAAAGCAGCCCAGCCTTGAATTCTGGCTTTGTCACTCACTTGCTGTGTGACCTCGGGCTAGTTGCTTAACCTTCATCCGACTCAGTTTCCCTAACTGGGATCTGGAGACTAATAACAGTAGTAATTAAATTATAGGAATGAGTCAAGAAATCAACGACAACAAGCATAACATACCCTGCACACTGCCCTGGTGCATGGGACCATTTTACTGTGACAAACTGATTGCATCGACACCCCAAGTTTCCAGTCTGCACCTGTGTCCTTTGCAACGGGACCTGTGGTTGCTCTCACTTGACAGGCAGAGGCTATTTCCCCATCCTTCGTTGCTGTGGCCAGTAGAATGCGGTAGAAGCGATGACACTCCGGTTCCGAGTCTAGGCCTTGTGTGTTTGCACTAGTTTGCTCCTGCACTTCTGCGTTGTCCTGAGAACATGCCGGGCTGGCCTGCGGGAGGGGGGAGATGTATGGAGACCCGAGTTGCTCAGACCCCCAACTGCAGCCAGCCCAGATCAGACCCCCGCCAAGCACCCCCTAGACACGCGAGCCCAGCCCAAACCACAGCCACCAAGACCCACGGCCTTGGGAGCTGACTAAATGCGTGTTGCTTTAAGCCACTGATTGTAGGGTGCTTTGTTACACAACCTTATTAGGGCTCTAGATAACTGCTTCAGATATTTGTATGATTAAACTTACAGGGACAGGGGGAGCCCTGGGTACCAACTTGCTGCGTGACTTGGGGGAAGTCACTTCTTTCTGAACTGTGGACTCCTATCTGCTCAACGTCAGTAATCACACCCCGGGCTTTTGTGGTGACAATTGTGGGAGGGAACCGCGCTTAGATGCTGGACTTACACTGGGGTTTGAACCTCAGCGCCACCTCTTTCTTCATATCCAAACTTGACATGTCACTTGACCTGTCTGAGCCTCATTTCCTTCCCTTGTTGGGTAATCAAACCATCTCCCAGGACTGTCGTGCGGATTAGAAATTCTACACCAAGGACTGAGTCCAGGGCTTGGCACATATTAGGAACTTGTTTCAGTTATCTATTGCTGCATCACAAAACACCCCAAAACTTAGAGATTTGGAACAACTGTGTATTATTTTTCTTAATTCTGTGGGTTAATGGGTTGATTTTCCCGATCCCTGTGTGTTCAGTGGGGTGATGGGGGGCAGGTGGGCGGTGGTGTCTCTGGGAACAAAGACATTTCCGTGCTCAAATTGGGAGAGTCCCAGGCAAACCGAGATGCGTTGGTCACCTCGTTGCTGTCTGGGTCACTCGTGCAGCTGCAGCCACCGTGGGCTGCGGGGCTGGGACGTCCAGGATGGATTTGCCCATGTGGTTGGCAGTTGGTGCTGGCGAGTTGGGGGACTGTGATGAGCTCAGTGAGGGTTCTCTGCCAGGACTTCCAGGTTTGCCTCCAGGGTTTGGACTTCCTCACAGCATGGGGCGCTCAAGGCCACATTCCAGGAGGGCGTGTTCCCAGAGGGAAAGCCCCAGGGAGTGAGCGCCTGTAGAGCTTCCTCTTGATTCTGCTTGGCCGAAACAAGTGGCATGGCCTAACCCACAGTCAGTGTGGGAGGGGACTCCATGAGGGCACAGGTCACTGGGGGCCACCGCTGTGCTGTCTGCCATAGGCCCGTGGGTAGTGGGGGCTGTTACTGTGATTAGAATCGGTGTCGTGAAAGGCCTGGGCGGATGATCTCTGGGCCCTCCCTCCCGGCTCCCATACCCTGTGATTCGGGAGGATGAACGACTCACCCAGGGCCACACAGGGAGGCGGGGGCCCGAGCCAGATAAATCATGGACTCATGTAAGCCTCAGTATTGATAAAATGATCAGTAACCGAGAGACGAAAGAAGCATAAAGCATTGTGCATCTGAGTCCTCGTTAAGAGTTTTAAATGTGGCAGGACTGCGGCAGGGCAGGCGGGCCTGTGCCTGTATCATTGCAGAGTGAGGGCTGGGGAAAGAGCCAGACGGGCCTGGGACCCAGGGGGAGACTGTCACACAGACTCTGCAGTGCAGGGGCCCCGTGTTTTCACCCCAAGAGTGAAGACTGCTTACACCCTGAGGCTCAGAGAGCTCGTCACTTGCCCAAGCCACCCAGCTAGCGCCTGGCAAAGCTGGGATTCGAACCAGGCCTGTCAGGTTGCAAATCCCAGGTGCATTTTTCCGGCCACACAGCCTCTGGTCTTCATAAAGCTGCAGGGCAGACAGTTGGCGCTCAGCCCGGTGGTTTCCTACAGGTCAGGAGTTCCCATTTCCTTGCATCCTCGATCCCAAAGCCTTTCTGACCGGCAGCCTATTGTGTTGCTAAAGTCAGACTTTGGATTAGGGGACAACAGAAGTTTAAGCCTCACCTAAGTGACTGTGTGACTTTGGGCAAGGACCTTAACCTCTCTGGGCCTCGTCTTCCCGGACAGCTGTAAGGGTTAAATGAGAGGACGCATAACGCCCCCTTAGCCAGGTGCCTGGTACCCCGTACACCCTCCACAGTGCTCACCGGCATTCCACACTGAGTCAGTGTGAGCCTACGTGGTAGTAGTGGAAGGGACAGGATGACAAATGACCTCTCTAGGCCCCTTTCAGACAGGATTCTTCCCCCCCCACCCCTGCCCCGGGCCCAGGAACGTGGGTGCGGATATGTCTGCCTCCCCCACCCCCTAACCGCCCCCGGCACCAGCAGCCGATGGAAACTCTAAAGGAACCGGCTGGCCTGCGGCATCCGCTGTTGATTTATTTCTGGGAAGGGCCCTTCGTCCCCTGGAATGGTGACCTCTATTAATGTTGGCGTGTTCAAAGCCTCATATTGGAATGCAGCACGCCTCCCCCGTCCCTTTAAAGAACCCACTGTTAAGTTTCAAAGACCCTTGCTGAGCATGAAGAGTGTCTGGGAGCACAATTCCTCGAGGAGGAATATTCCATCAAACGCCTCGTGATAAATGGGGGCCTGCGCCGCTGTAGACACTCACTTTGGACGCAAGTGGCCCAGCACGGGCGACTTCACTCGCAGGGATAAAAGGAGATTCATTCTGAACGGAATGCCTGAACAAATAGCCCGAGCCGTGTGCACTTGCGCGCGCCTGTCCTTTGCTGAGTGGCGTCCCTGGCCTGGCCGGAGCTGGTCTGGGCTTGAGGCGGGTCAACTGCTCACCAGGAAGCAGATCGGGGTACAAAGCCGCCCCTGGCCCTTGCTGGCACTTAGTAGGTTAAGTCCGTTTCCTTCCCTCTCTCCCTCCCTCACTCCAGCCCCAGGTGAAGAGAACTGGAAACCCAGCCAGGCAGTGCGTGGCCTGGGTCACGCAGCTGGCACGGGGTGGTGGTGGGTCTCTCTTCCATCCCATGGTGTCCTTTTATTCTGACCACAAGGCCCGTGGCCCGGGGGGCAGCTGTGGGGGCAGCCTGGGGGGTTAGGCCAGGCTCCCTCGACAACCTGGGGTTGCTCGGTGGCCCCCTGGAACCCGAGTGACGCTCTTCTCTTCCACCACATCTACTCTCCCACGCGCCACTGCAGGGAGCTGGCCTAGAACTGACTCGTTAAAGCCCACACGATCACACCAGGACCCCTCCCCTCTGCCCTGTCCCCCTGCAGGATGACTGTGAGCCCTGTACACACACCCTGGCTCTTTCTCATGCCGTTCCCCGCTCTAACACCTTTCCTCTCCCTCCCCTGCCTAACAAAACTCTCCCTCCCCTGGTGCAGCACGGTGGTTGCCTCCTCCAGGAAGCCCTCCTTGCCTGTTAGCCTGGGCTGTGCCCTCCTCTGGGCTCCTGCAGCTCCTGGGCCTGCTTCTCTGGAAAATCCATCACCTGAGTAGTAGGTCCTGCTCCAAGTCTATTTCCCAGGTGGGACTGTGGGCCCCTTGGGGGCAGGCCTGTCTCCCACTCCCAGCAGTACTCCAGGGCCTGGCACATAGTAGGTGCTCTGTAACAGCTGTCCTGCAGTTGGGTGTGTGTGTGTCTGGGGAGGGGCCTCAGATGCCGGCTGCTCCTTCAGGAAAAGGCCCGGGAGTAATGGTTGGGGTGGCCTTCTTACCCCCAAGGGTTCCGCAGGTCCCCAGGCTCCCCTGAGCCCCACTGCAGGGGTCAGGGCCTGGTCCCCAGGTGTCCGTTCATCACACCTCCCGAGCTCCCGATCAATCCCTGCTCCTAATGTGCCCAAGGATTGATATTCTTCCTTGGCCTGACCGAAGGCTGGATCGGATCGATTCTATCTTAAAGGCACAGGTCTCCCTCCAGAGCTATCAATGGGCATTTTGCAGAGGAAGTTATTTTTAAAAACCACCACTTTTTGTTCTGTTCTTGACTCGGAAGCACCGGGAGTTCTCATGCACCGGCCCTGGGCAGGGCAGGCGCTGTGCTCAGTGCTCGGTGCTCGGTGCTCGGTATGGGTTATCTAGCTGGATCTCTCAATGGACATTTGAGGTGGGGTTATTAGGACCGCCCCCCCTCCCCTTGCAGGTGAAGACATCCAGGCTCAGGCTGGTGTGGCAACTGGCCCGAGGCTGCACAGCCCCTGAGGGGCAGAGCTGGGACCCGCATGCATAGTGAGGACCCAACGCAGTTTGGGTGAAACCCCACCCGGCAGCTCCTGCTCCCCCACTAAGGTCCGGGGTGTCCCTGAAGCCCTCGGTACCCTGCTGCCTGCTGCACTGGAGCTGCCTGAGCCCCAGGCCAGGTCCTGGGAGTGGGTCCCTCCTTTCCTTGCCCTCCCTCGGCCTCCTGCCGGCTTGATTGCAATTAAGGATGAGAACCATTGAATAGGGCGCGATTGGGGAATTAATAACCTTATCTCGCCCCAGCCAAATCTGGGGCCCTGCACACCTCTGGCCCAGGGTGGGGAGGGCTTCTTTATCAGGCCGCAGGCAGCGCTGGATGTTCCCTCTTAGACAGATGAAACAATTATCTCGCCTGTTGGCTGCTTCCCGTCCCCACCCCCAGCTGCAGCCGCTGCTGCGAGTGCCTGGAAATCCCTTACTGCCCGGGCTTCTCTCCAGAGATGTACCCCAAGTTCCTCGTCTGCAGTTTCAGGGCTGGGCTGACTCATGCAATGCATTGGTGCATGCGTCTGTCACCGTGCAGGGAGTGACCATGTTCCCGGGAAGTGATGGCACTCTGTGTAGCTTCAGGTGGAGGTGTGTCCTGGCAAGGGCCACAACCAGACTGTGAGCTCCCACCTGCAAGGACGGGGACTGGCATTGTGGCATTGGCCTGGCACAGAGAAGGGTCTCAGAACACAGTAAGAGGAAGAAAGAACCAACTGCCCTGCATCTCCTTTGGTGGCCGGTTCATTTTCCTCTGAACCGTGGTGGGGAGGGAGGGTCTCTTTTGCCAAGGGGACCCTGCGGGCTCCTGTCTCAGGTTGTAGAGAAGTGACACTGATGTTGCCGGATAGAAAGTCCCTGCCTCCTTCGCTGGCTTGGGCTGGATCACTTGTCATGCTGGGAGACCCTCGTCATTGTGAAGGGAACCAGATTTGGCCACGACGAGGAGGGAGAGAGACAGTTAAACCCCCGCGACGGGGGTAACCAAGTTCCAAATGCTCACCGTCGAGGTGGCTGCACGCGGCACACACAGTGTGGACACTCAGAGCTCGTGGAGTCCTGGCTCTGCCACCTGAAAGCCGGTGTCTTTGGATGAGGGGTTTGACGATCCTGAGCCTCAGTTTCCTCCTCTGTGAGCTGGGGATACTGGCCGCATCTTCACAAGGACCTCGGGAGGCGATTTTGAGAAACCAAATGAGTCGATCTGTGTGAGTGCACAGAACTGTGCCTGGCACAGAGTCAAGGTTGGATAAATGTTTGTGGTCGATGCTTTATTTGATCTTTATGTCAGAGCCCTCGGTGAGGTCCCCAGGAAACTGAGGATTAGCGAGGGGAAGGAACTTGTCCAGGGCCACACCGCTATGCAGGCGAAGCTGGGATCTAAATCCCTAAGTCCTGCTGCTGCCCCAGAAGGGACTGTCTGCCTGTCTTCAGAAGGCAGCGGCCGGGGCTCCAACCCCCCAACCCCGCCCTGATTCATCGTGTGACCTTGGGCAAGTCACTTTGCCTGTTGAGGCCTCAGTGGCTCCATCTCTGAGACGGTCATAGCCTCTTCGCTGACTGAGGGCAGAGGGCCGGATCAGATGGAGTGGAATCGCCCGGAGGGGGCCTCAGCCAGGCTCATTCCGTCCTTGTACGACGTGGTCACTGAAGCCTAGAGGAGAGGAATTTCCAGAATGACACAGCATTTGGGATGGAGTCAGGACCAGAAGTTTCGGGCACCCAGGGCTGGGGCCCAGGAGGTGGCCTCTGGTGGCCGTCCCTCGTGCCGAGCAGCCTCTGCATCCTTCCCCCGGGGTGTCACCACATCCGGATACAGGCTCCATCTCTGCCTCTTCTGGTGCGTCTGGCCAGTTAGGAACCGTGCCTTTATGTCAGGGGCTGGGGTTCAATGTCCAGGCCTCCACCTCCCGTCTCCACCCAGGGCTGGGGTGCACACGCTTTGGAGAAGCCGATGTTCTGAGCGGATCATCCTTCAAATGGTGGATTGACTTGCGATGTCACCGGGTAATCGCCCGGTCCTCCTCCCGTAGATGTGGAAGTGTGAAACTGAGAGTAGGGAATGTGTAACGGAGGGAATGGCCTGGAAAAAATGGCAAAAATATTTTCTGTCTCTTTAAAACATGCTCCACTTCTTTTTGAGAAAACCTGCACGCCAGCCTCAGGCCAGTGGTTGGGAGGGGCAGGGTAATTTTTTTATGTTCTTTGTGTTCCAGGAGATAGCTCAGCCATCCCAGGCCAGTGTCAGCTACCCAGGTGGGCCCAGGTGGGCCCAGGTGGGCCCAAGTGGGCGGAGATCACAGGCTTTGTCTTTGGCAGAAATGGGACATCAGAATAGTAACCAGAAGGTCTACCATTTTTCCTCCTTGGTCGGCAAAGTAATAAACTCTTTCTTTCTCCTCAAACCACTTTTTCTCGTTTTTCTGACTCAGCCTCGTGACAAGTGCCAAGCGTTTGGTACCAATAGGAGCTGTCTTATCTTGGGGGGCAAAGAAGGAAGCACCTTTGGGGGCCTGCAGGACCCCTGTTGACCTCTCCTCCAAGTCTCAGGAGCTTTAGGAAAAAGCTGTGGAAACTGGCTCCGTTTGGCAGTGGGTGAGGACAACAGGCAGGGGTCCCATAGGAAGCTGGGAGAAACTTCCTGGAAATAAGTGACTCCTGCCCTGATACCAAAGGGGTTTGTGTCCCATCTTGGGAGATTAGTGCTCCACCCTGCTGGTCCCCTGGCATTGCTATGGGATTACTGATACCCTAGAAGGTGAAGGCCCCAGGAATACTGATATTTAAGGACTACTGGGACCCCAAGCTCTGGAAATTGTGATTGTAGGAGTGTTAGTTGCCCAAGAGTACTGTTATTTTGGACGTACTGAGACCCCAGCTCGGGAAATTGACCCCCAGAATCCCGTGAATGTAGATGATCGATTCTCAGCCCTGGCTGCACCTGAGAATCATCTTGGTGCTTTGAAAACTCTGCTGGGCACAGGGCCTCACTCCCAGAGATTGACTTAATTGGCCTGGGCTGGGCAGGTAGTTTAAAAGGTTCTCCAGGTGATTCTAGTGTGTGGTTAAGAGCTGGGAACCAGCCATGCATGGGGCAGGGTAAGTGAGCTGCTGTATCCTGCTAGAGGTGCTGAGATGGGGGAGCAAAGACACCCCCTGGGGCTCAGCTTTCAGCAGATTCCAGGTCTGGGCAGGCTGGGCTAGGACATCCCTGCAGCCCTTGGCTCTGCCTGGCTCAGAGTGGCCCCAGGTGGGAAGGGGTCTGTGGTCCTGGCGTGCCGCCTGAGCTGGCAAAGGGTGAGGGGTTGCAGACCAGAGCCTGCCACAAAGGTGTCCCTAACACCTTGCTGCTGTCGTGCTTACTGTGCAAACCGCCTGCCACGGGGGAAGGGGAGGAAATCCATTTCCCAGCGAGGAAATTATTGAATATTTAGGAGCCGGGGCAGATCGTTTAGAGGGGAAATGAATTTCTCTGACTTCCTCTGGCCGAGATAAATCAGCCCGGATGCTCTTGTACTTTCATTTACCCGCGGAACGGGTCTGGATGGGTGTTTATGCAGCGCTACAGTAATCGTTCTTCCAGAAGGGGTAGCAATTGCTTCCACCGCCGCGGCGAGCCCCGCTGGTCAGCCCCTTCCTGTGCGCGTCCCTGGGGCCTGCAGCCCGGGAAGGGGTGGAGCAGGGATGCTGTCTGTGGGTTGTTTATAGCGCTGTTTCCCTCCTGATGGTTGGGGTCTTGCAGGCTTGATGGGGCACCGAGCAAACCCCAAGTCTCGGCCAATAGCAGTGGGAGACCTAACGAGCCGGCTGGGTTGGGCCAAGGGCCTGAACAGTGAGGCAGGAGGATTGCGGGGTGCCGGGTTTAAGTTAGACGTAAGGAAGGACTTCCTCTGTCAGAAGGTGGTTGTGATTGGTCTGAGCAGAAGAAACCCTCATCTATGGAGAATGGAGGCAGGGGACGGGCCAAATGGCCTCTGAATAATCCTCAATGACCTAGGATTCTGTGATGCCCGGATGAGCAGCCTAGGAACGTGTCGGAAGCTTCTGCCCTGGCGCTGGGCACTAATGAATCTTTCCTTCCCAACAGCGCTGTGCCCAGGGGCTCTCCCGGCCGGGGCCTTGGGCTTGTCTGAGAAAAACCCTCACATGCCGTGGAAGGTCCTCCTTGTCCTTCCCCACCCTCCCCCCTGAGCAAAATGACATTAAAACGTCCGTGCCCTGAAACAAGAGCCCAAATCCCAAAGCACTGGCTTTTCTTCATCTTCATTTCCACAGCGGGGGACACGTCCTTCCCAACAGTGACAGCATCAAGAAGGGAAGAGGGCAAAAAGGCCACCGGGGTCAGCTGTCCACGTCCACACCGAGGCTGAGAGGAGGAGGGTGGGGCAGGAATGGGGAGTGTCACCCCCCCTCCCCGAGGCCAGACCCCTGCCCACGGTCCCTGCGGTGGCCTCGCACACCCTGCCCTCACTCATTTCCAGCCTTTGACATTCTAGGACCGTGCTCAGGTGACCCTGGGCTGCTGACACCGGGAAGGGCCTGGCACGTGGTGGTTTTCTGTGAGAGGCTGAACAGAGGCCTAGTGGTTGCAAGAACAGGTTTGCTGATCATTCAGGTCTGGGTTCAAGTCCCAGCTTTGTCATTTCCTCACCATAGGCCAGTCTGGCCCCACTTGAGCCTCAGTTTTCTCATCTGTAAAATGGGTATAGAGCTAGCACCCTAAGGATGATGTGAGATGCTTCGTGTAACGTGCCTACCCCAGTGAAGGCTATGGAACTTGTTTTTCATTCCTCCCTGCATTCCTCTGATAAAATATAATTAGGGACATTGACATAATCATGTACTAAATCTCGGGCTGATAGGAGGCTCTGGAGAAAACTGTGCTGCCTATTTTTTCTCTTTAGGCTCTTAAGAGTCTCAGTGACACAGCTGGACTGCAAGCTCCATGGACAGGAACCTTGACGGGCTTGTTCACAGCTGTGTCCCTCCCTGGTGCCCAGCCGAGGCCTGGCGCCCAGTAGGTGCTCTTGGAAGCTGTGGGAAGAATGAATATGCTGAGGGTGCTGAGAGAAGGGCCCTCTCCCATGGGGAGTGTGAGAGGCAGGACAGCTGAGTGGTGACCCCCGCCTGTCCTCTGGCTCCTGTCTGAGCCCTGGCCCCTTATCTCCCCTGCCCCGGCGGCCCGAGAGCCGATGGCCCTGTTCTCTACACCACTGTGTTATGCCACAAATTAATCTCAGGTCGGCCAGATCCCATTTGGTTTCCGATTTAAAAAAAAAAAAAGAGGTGTAATTAAAAAACAATAACAACAACAGAACAGAAGTTCTGCCATCACAGTTGATTTTTCACCCAAGCTGGTGCTGGGGGAGCTAGCGCAGCCGGCGCGATTCTGGAAGCTGCACCAGGCAGGGAGCAGGTGTGTGGTCCTGTGTGTGGTCCCAGGAGGGACGCTAAGGCTGGGTGTGTCCCCCAGCCCCAGGGCAGATCTTGCTGGCCTCGTAGCTGGGCTGACCACTGTGTCCCTCTGCTGTGATGCCCAATCTCTGGCCAGCTTTCTGTGGTCTCGCCCTATCTGTGCTCCTCAATCTGAGACCCGCCGCAGCCCCTCAGCCCCAGCCCCCTCCTGCAGAGGGCTGCCTACCTGCCCTGTCACATCCCGGCATGGAACTGGGAGGGGCCCTCACAAGCCCAGGTTCCAGCCCCTCATGACAGCCAATGCTCACAGCTGCCCATTAATGCGCACCTACTATGTGTCTGCCTCTCTTCTCATGGCACTGAAGTGGGTGCTGTCATGCCCCGCCCCGCTTTCTTCTGAGACAGAGTCTTGCTCTGTTGCCCAGGCTAGAGTGCAGTAGTGTCATTGTAGCTCACTGCAGCCTCAGACTCCTGAGCTCAAGCGATCCTCCTGCCTCAGCCTCCTGAGTAGCTAGGACTACAGGCAGTGCCGTGATGCCTGGCTAATTTTTCTATTTTTTGTAGAGATGAGGTCTTGCTTTTGAGCAGGCTGGTCTTGAACTCCTGACCTCAAGCGATCCTCCCACCTCAGCCTCCTAGAGTGCTGGGATCACAGGCGGGAGCCACTGTGCATGGCCATGCCCCCCCTTTTGTGGATGAAGAAACTGAGGTGTGGAGAGCTGAAGTGCCCTGTCTGAGGATAACAGCTGGGAGGGGTTAAGCTGGGGATGACCGTGCGGGACACCATGCTGTGTACAAAAATAGGCCAGGCCAAGCTCCTGATTTCAAGCAGTTCCTAATCAGGGCAAACCTTGAGCCAGGCTGGCTGCATGTTGGATGGACAGATAGAAGCCAAATTTGGGCAGAGGAAAACTGGTAATGAAGGCAGGCTGCACGGTGGACCTCTTCGTCCTCAATTTGACGGGCACCTAGTGAGCAGCTCTTGCTGGCCCTGACACCAGCTTGCTGTGTGACCTCGGTGATCCACTGAACCTCTCTGAGCAAAGTGGCGCCATCTGTCAAATGAGGGCTTAGATGCCACAGTCTCTAAATTCCCAGTGGGTTCCACGTTCTCCGGTTTTCTAAATCTCTAAACCCCACGGATTAGAGCCACACGCATCCTGGAAAGCAGAGGTAGTAGCTGTGTGGGTGGTGGATGAAATTTTCATTCTGAGTTGCTGAAATTCTCTAAGAGCAGCAATTACAAGCCGGCAGCTGAGAGTTAGACACAATGTCTTTTGTATATGCCTATACCTACTAATTTTTTTTCTTAATTAGCAGCCAGCATTTACAATCAGGTGATTTTTCAACTTCCCTGGGAAAACTGAAAGGTTGGGCAATGCAGGATCCCACTCCTAGCATATCGGCAAAGGGGTGGAGCTTGGCATCTAGCTGACACGTACCGGGTTCAAATCCCAGTGTTGCCATTTTCTAGCTGTGAGTCTTTGGGGGAAGTTACTTAACCTCTTTGTGCCTCAGTTTCCTTATCTGTGAAATGGGGATGATAACATTACCTGCTAGGGCTGCCATAACAAAATACCACCAATGGGGGGCTTAAACATCGGAAATGTATTTTCTCACAGTCCTGGAAGGGGAAGTCCAAGATCAAGGCGCAGCCAGGGTTGGATTCTCCTGAGGGCTCTCTCCTTGGCTTGCAGACGGCCGCCTTCTTGCTCCACCCTCACGTGGCCTTTTCTCTGTGCACGCACAGTCCTGATGTCTCTCACTCTTCTTGTAAGGGCACCGGCCATACTGGATTAGGGTCCCACCCTTATGACCTCATTTAACCTTAATCACCCCCTTCAAGGTCCTGTCTGCAAATGCAGTCACAGCCGGGGGTAAGGGGGTCAACGTATGAATCTGGAGAGGGACACAGTTCAATCCACAACACTGTGTTGTAACAATCAGGCCGAGGCTGAGTAGCAGCTACCCGCTCAGAATAGGATATATATATATATATATATATATATTTTCTGTTCCTGACAGTCCCAGTGAGG
Organism: Varecia variegata; assembly: GCA_028533085.1. Taxonomy (NCBI): domain Eukaryota; kingdom Metazoa; phylum Chordata; class Mammalia; order Primates; family Lemuridae; genus Varecia; species Varecia variegata. Next base: position 97,547,601 of record CM052444.1, on the reverse strand, counting down.
TTGACCAACCTTCATGGTTTGCCTGGGCCTTGGGTTCCTGGGACGGGAGACTTTCAGTTTTAAAACCAGACAAACCAGGAGGAATTGACCACTCTCACCCTAACCACAACCCACTTCCTTCATTTATTTCACCTGCTGAGTTTTGCCTCTGCCTCGGAGTGACGCCCGGCCTCCGGGAGGCTGGTGGAGATGGGGCAGGACGTGCCCCTGGTGCTTCAAGGCACCGGCGAGTGACTTGGCCGAGGGAGGGCGAGGACGCAGCCGCGCTGGGGCCTGGCACGAGCCTGGGCGGCCGAGGGTTAACCCTACCTTGAGAAAGAACGTCTAGGGAGCCAAGGGAGGGAACCGGCTAAGGCATTATCATGATTAATGTTATTTCAAAGACTTAATTTTTCCCCCTTTCAGGAATGTTTGTGTGCTGTTGTGTGCTCTCTTTGATTCTCGGTGTCCTTGCCCTGGAGTAATTTGGAGCGAGGTCACTGTTCACCAGGTGGGCCTCCGTGAGGCTGGGGGGCTGGGGGCAGCAGGAGGCGTGTGATGCAGCAGCTGATGCTTTGGGGCTGGGCACTCCCTGGTGGCACCCCCACCTCCCCCAACCCCAGGGCAGGGAGAGGCTCAGCCAAGCCGGGCATGAAAGGAGTCTGGGGCGAGGAGCCACCTTGGCTCTGGCTCTACCCCTTGTGGGCTGGGGAACTTCTCCCAGTCTCAGTTACTCCCCTGCAGAGTGGGGACAAGAATGGCGCCTTCTCTTCAGATGGTGTGAAGGACACTTGTGCAGGCCCATCACCCGGGTGGGGGCAGTGAGATGGACTCGGCACTTCTCAGGTTCCCAGGCAGTGCCCATGCTGCTGGTCCGCGGACCCCAGTTTGAAAGGCAACGGGTTTGAAGATGAAATGCAATGCCAATTCCTAGCATTATGGGAAGTGCTCGAGTATATGCTGCTTGTCATCGTCACCACAGCCATCGCCATCATCAACTCCATCCACCTTCATCATCTCCACCACTGGCATCATCATCATCTTCGTCATCATCACTGTCATCACCGCTGTCTTCACAGCAGTCAGCACCGTGCTCAGATCCTGCCTGTCCCCTCCCCCACCCGCTCTGCAGAGCGGTAACCCAGACGCAGAGACGGTCCGAGACGCACACCGGGCTGTTTCACGCAGCGGGGAAGCCGTCTGGGCTTCAGGGCGGCTGTGCGGACGCAGACGAGGCCTGTGGCTGGAAGTCAGGTCCTAGGGCTGTACTTGGCGCATTAAGCCTTTGAACTTCCTAAATGGAAATTATCCTTGGAGATCACCCATTCTAACTCACTTCTCCGACATTTGGGAAATTGAGGCTGGTGGAGGGCAAGGACATATCGTCAAGGGTGTAGATGCTGGAGCTGGACGGTCCTACGTTTAAATCTCTCCTGCATCACTTGCTGCGTGGGTGACCCTGGGCAAGTCACTTCATCTCCTGAGTCTCAGTTTATTCACCTGTGAAATGGGATGTGGGAGCCAGTTTCCAGGACAGCCTCTGACAATTCTCATCTCCGGGTATTTATACCCAGTTTAATCTCCTCCCACACTGTGCCAGGGGCGGTCTGCATGACAACAGAGTATGGCAGAATTGGTGTTATTCCCTTAGGAGGCCAGGAGGCTAGTGATCAAAGGTGCCATGGCTTCTGTTTTGGGGTCTCTCTGACCACTCGCTCTGAGCAAAGTCAGTTCCATGTCCTGGGACCCCCCAGGCAGCCTGTGGAGGGGCCCACACAGCAAGGAACTGATGTCTCTGGCCGACAGCCGGTGAGGGCTGAGCCTGCAGTGACCACATGGACGAGCTCAGAAGCGCATCCTCCGGCCCCAGTCAAGCCTTGAGGTGAGACCACAGCCCTGCACCAGGTGAGAACCTCCGAAGGCTGCATGAAATACTAAATGTTTGTTCTTTTAAGCTGCTAAGTTTTGGGGTAATTTACTATGTAATAGTGGATAAATAACACGGGGATACCTATCTTGTAGGTCTGTTGTGAGGATTAAATTCACGTAAGCACTTTGCATAGTATGTGATGCATGTTGAAGGCTGCGTGAAGTGTCACAAAACAGTGGCAGCATAAATAGTGATGTCATTGACAACATCCAGAGTCATGTAGCCAGGGTTGACAGGGTCCCGTGGTTCCCAGGTGCCCGGTTTTAACCATTTGTGTCCCCTAAGCCTTACTGACCTTGGTGGGCACCGAACTTTGCCAAAAGTGGAACAACAGAGTCAGAGAGTGGAGGGCAGAGGAGGCTGTGATGGTGGCAATGCTTGTCTGTGAGTCTCTGGGACAGACAGGGAGCAGCTGCGCTGTGCTGGGGATGGCGGGCTGAGGCACAGGATTGGGCTGCATGTGTGTGCCTCTGTGTGTGTGTGTGTGTGTGTGTGTGCGCGCGCGCGCGCACGTGCGTGTGTGCGTGTGTGCGGTGTGGGGGGTCACTTCTAAAGACGCTTCTAGTCCAAGATTGGCTGATTATCTGATCCAATGCTGGTTTCTGGGCCCGCTTTCCATGGAAGGCTCTGAAAAACCATGGCAACCAAGGGATAATTAAGGGGCAGGGATGGAGGAGGCCAGGAACCTCGTGTCCCTGAGGCCACATGCAGAGTAGCTCAGGAGGAAGGTCCACTGGGTTTTCTTCCTGGCCATGTGGGCTTCCCTCCGGAGAGAGAGATTGGGGAGCGTCCAAGAGGGGGATAAGCCCCTGGACCTCCAGCCCCCACATTCCAGGCAGCACAGGGCTCCCCAGGCCCAGGAAACGGCTCCTTTGGGGTCATCGGCTCCAAGGTCCTGGTCCACTGAGATTAACGCCTTGTGCCTGGGTGGTTGTCCATGGTTTCCACCATGGGTCTACAATATTGCTTATTGTAGAGACAAGGAAATGCAGGCCCAGAGAGGTTAAGGCACCTGCCCAGGCTACACAGTAGGCTGTGGCAGAGTCAGGGTGGAATCCAGGACTCCTCGCTAGCACTCCTGGTGGTGGGCCGGCCTGTGCTGGCTGGGAGGGCTCCTGTGCACGTGGCCCCTCTGGCTGGGAGATCTTCTGTTGGGACAGCTGGGTCACTCTTACCCTCTGCCCAGATGGGGGGCCTTCTGCTCCCCTATCTTCTCCACTCTTACCTTTTCTCAGGGAATAACTGGGGTGGGAAATTCTAGGAAAGCACAGAGTCTGCCAATTTTGAAGCTGGCATTCACCCAGGTGCCTGGATGCTAGGCATGTTAGAAATAAAACTGGTTAAGGGGTTCCCGGGGGGCCGGGCTGCTGGGAGCAGCTCAGCAACTGCCTCTCCTGGCCTCTGCCAGACCTTCTAGCCCAGCGATATTCCCTCCCTGTTAGGACCTGCCTGCCATGTGCCGGGAACATTTGGAAGAGAGTTTTCTGGCAGGCCTGAGGTGCAGACATGGGTTACAGGGGACTTGGTTATGTATTCTGTCACAGATGTCTACTAAGGAAAGGGAACTGGTGTGTCTGCAGCACCTGCTTGTGCCAGGGACCGAGTGAGGCCCCTGCACAGCCTTCATTTCACTTCTCGCTACTCCTGTAATATGGGAATCCCATTTTACAGATGAGGAAACTGAGGTTTAGGAATTCTAGATGACTTGCCTAAGGTCACCCAGCTTTTAGGTGGCAGAGCTGAGATTTGAACCTGGTCTATGTGACTCCAAAGCCTGCCTTTTCCACCATATCTCCCTCTATACCATTATGTCCAGGTACCGATCTAGACACTGGGGACATGGAAGTAAATGAGCTGTGAGCCTCAAAGCACATATAGTTTAGAGAGTGTATCAGCTACTGCTGCCATGTTACTGCTTTGTAACAAGCACCCCCCCACCCCCGTCTCAGTTGCTTACAATGACAAGCAATCGTCCTTCTTGCTCACAGGCAGTTGGGTCTGCTGGCGTGGCTCTGCTTCCGGCTGCAGTTTGGATCCAGGCTGGCTTCACCTGTCTCCCATTTTCTTTGCACCAGTGGCTACTCAGGGCCTGTTCTCATGACTGGGCAGAAACATGTGATTGCTCCTAAAGGTTCATCTCAGAAGTGGGGTGTTGTCCTGCTGCTTGCATTTTAAGGCAAGTTACTTGGCCAAGCCCTACAGCAGTGGGGTGGGGAAATTCACTTTCCCCCCTCTGGTGGGAGGTGCCACAAAGTCACGCAGCAAACGCAGGGATGCGTAACTCTCTGACAGGAAGGCAGGAAGAATAGGGAACAATAATCCAGTTGTCCTCGGTGGGGAATACAGATTTGTGATAATACTGAACTGCATTTTATCAAATCTAAGAAACCACCCACTGCAAGAGACACCATTAATTTATGTCCCACTAAGAAAGAAAAGTGGCTGCCAAGTAAAGTGTGACACGAGGCTTCTCACCCGTCGTATTTTTGTTTTATTCGCATTGAAAGAGCTATCTGGTGCTTAGGCATGGAAATGACAACAGTAGGAACAGTTTGGACCAGGTTTGCTCCTGCAGAGATGATGACAACTGTGTCACAACTGCCACTCTCCAAGGAGATGGTGAGATGTCATCAACTGTAAGACACATTCTGATTTCAGAGATGTTAAAATGTGTGTTAGAATCGATGAAATGTGTTATTTACCCAAGGTGACCGCTTGCTCTGGGCTAGACACTGTGCTAAAAGTTCTGTGTGGATAAGCTCCTTTGTACCTCTGGACAACCCAAGAGGAAAATATTATTCTCCCCATTTCAAAGATGAGCAAAGCAAGGCTCACAGAGATCAGTTGTCTTGCCCGAGACCCACAGTTATTAAGTGGAAGAGCTGGAGTTTGAACCTGGGACAGTCTGACTTCAGAGAGAAGGTGTTTATGAGTGCAGGCACTGAGACAAACTGCACCTCGACTTCCTCACCTGTAAAATGGGAACGAAAGAAGTAACTACTGCACAGGTTGTTGTGAATATTAGAGTTTTGAAAACAGTGTCAGGCACAGAGCACTTAAGACATGCTGATTCCTCTGGTAGTACCGGAGACGCTTTGCCTTTCTGGAGCTAATGCTAGCATAATAAAAGCTGCGACTGAACTAAGAGGAGTCCAGACAACCAGGCCAGTAGCTTAGTGATTTGGGGGAGAACCATCAGCAATTCTATGTGAGTAAAACAAAGTGCACAATTCATGTGTGCATTTATTTACTCAAAAATATTTATTTACATACTGTGTGCAGGTAGTACCCAGAGACTGGATTTGAAACCAAAAATTTGCTGACTAAGTTTTAAAAATTGAGGTATAATTTACCTACAATGAAACACACAGATTTTAAGTGCTCAGTTTGAAGAATTTTCACAAATGTGTACATCTATACACACCACCATCCCAATCACAGTAAAGAATATTTCCATGACCCCAGAAAATTCCATTGTGCCCCCCACAGTAAAATACCCTCCACCCCACCCCAGGCACTTGTTTTATTTCTGTCACTGTAGATTACTTTGCCTGTTCTTGAACTTTATATGAATGGAAACTTACAGATTGTGCTTCTTTTACTCAGCATGATTTCTGTAAGATTAATACATGCTGTTTCATGTATCGGTAGTTCCTTCTTCTTCACTGCTAATATTTCGCTGGCGCCAGTTATCCAGTCATTGCCACCCAGCTCCAGAGTCACCCTTGTTGCCTGCTTGGTGAAAATGGAGCTGGGCCCTTTAAATGTTCTCCCTGGCCAGCTGCAAGCGGGGCTTTGCCTCTAGAGGGCGCCGGGGAGCCCCTGCAGCAGGCACGTGCTGCTTCCTGGCCGCTGTGCACTCACAAGGCAGCTCCTGCAGCTCGTGCAGCCTCCCGGGTGCCTGGCTCCTGCAGTGCAGAGGGGGTGCAGCACCGCCTTTGAGGCAGTTTTGTAGTGGGGTGCCTCGGTGAGACACCTTCTGCGAGCAGCTTTTGTGGCACCCTAGAGGGCAGCTTTCTGGTAAGTTCTACAGGTTGGATTTCTAGACAGTTCCATTGGAGTGGCACCAGAGCAGCTTTTTTCCATGCACTGAGCCACAGCCGAGCTCTCTCAGCAAGATCTGAATGTCAGCCCCCAAGGGGGGGGTGTGGGGGCCCTTCTTGGAGGGGAGGGGCTCTAGCTCAGCCCAAGGGCTTTCCCTTGGGGACTTTATTTCAGCCTTGGAGGGGACTCTTCCTTAGGGGCTCTACCAGCCATGGGGGATGGGGGGCTCTTCCTTGGGGGTCTTATCTTAGCCTTGGGTAAGAGCTCCTCCTGGGAGGTGTCTGTCTTAGCCTGGGGGGGTCTCTTCCTTGGGGGCTCCATCTCAGCTCTGGAGTGAGGTCTCTGTCTCAGCCTGATGTGGGGGTCTCTTCTTTGGGCCTCTATCTCAGTCCTGGGGTGAGGGGGTTCTGCCTGGGGAGCTCTACTTCAGCCCTGGGACGGTTCTTTCTGAGAATTTTTTCACTGCCATAAGCCGGGGGAGGAGGCTCTTTCTTGGGGGCTCTACCGCAGCCCTCAGGGGCTCTTTCTTGGGGACTCCATCTCAACCCTGGGGGGAGGGAGGGATTTTCCTTGCGGGTTTTTCACAGTCCAGGGCGGGGGATTCTTAGGGGCTTATCTCAGCCCTGGATGAGGTTTCTTCCTCCGAGACTGTCTCAGCTCTATGGGTTGTGGCTGCGCCTCACGGCGTGATTCTTACATTAATTATAGTTTTCTTTATTCCTTATCAGTCAACTCCTGGTTAATCCAATCCCCTATTATAAGTTAATAGTCCTCCATGTGAAACTTTCCCTGTTAAAACCACCGTGTGGTTTCCTTTTCTTGACTGGACCCAAACTGATGCAGAATCGGTGTCAGGAGTGATGCCTGGAGAGGGCCCACAGAGGTGGTATTTGGGGATGTGTTTTCTGGTGACTTTGGGCTCGAGTGTGGTGTGGAGTTCTTTGCCAGTGGGAGATGGGATGCTGGCGACCCGGGCATGTGGTGGCATTGCAGTTAATCAGGCTATCGCCCGAGGTTGACTGAGATGAAGCCCCAATCGAGGCACGTCCCGCGCGCGACTGTAAGCGGTAATGAGGACGGCGAGGTCTGTGGGGCAGGACGGATCCTTCGGAGGGCGCTTGAGCACTTACAGAGAGAAAATGATGAGCTCAGGTCCATTAACTATCACCTCGAGTCACGGTCTGAGAAGCAGAGAGCTTCCATGACAGCCCTTAAAGAAGCTCTTATTTCTCGCAGCCACAGAGCTGATGGTGCTGAAAATCAAACGCAAAATTTAATTGTGCCGGTTGCTGAATTACAACAACAGTTGAATTCACATCTTGACAAATTAGGGCATTAATCAGGGAAGAATAGGGTCCTGAAACATGGAATGGGGACATCTGTTGGACCCAGATGTAATTGACAAACTCCAAGTGGCGCTGAGCCTCCCTTATCGGTGGAAGTTCCTTGTGCTATAGGTCTGAGGAGACAACTTTTCCTCTGTTGAAAAGCCTGGTGACAATCTCAGCGGGAGCGGATGCCTCGAAAGGCAATGGCTCTTCTCCTCCAGACCCTCCACAACCCCCCGCTGCTGTCGCTAGAGCCCACCTGGGGTCAAATCTCAGCATGTCCCACTGGGACCTAGGAGGAAACGCCAAAAGAATTACAATCCTGGCGACCTGTGTAGGCGTGGATTCTGAGGGTTTTAGACCCAGGGGGGCAGAATATAATACTACATTGGGCTAGAGTCATCGATGTGGGTACATTTATTAGAGGTTGTGCAGCGGGAGGGGGCTCCAACAGCTTACTTGGTTGGTTGACTGAGACTGGGACTTCACGGTGACCTGCGGTTAGTGAGGCTGTGATGTCATGATGTGGAAGAGGGAATCCGATGGCTTGGGGAGACAGGAATGTTGGGCTGTTTGTATCCTGTGCAATCTGCCCCCTCCCACCCTGCGCTGCCACGTGTGTTCTGTAAGAAGGACCAGAAGATGGAGGCATCAAGACATCCGATGGTGAGGGACACCTCCGTCCTTGCAATGCACTGTGGCAGCTGCTTTCTTTTGTAGGCCAGAGTGACCATGGAGACTGCCTCCTTTGAGACAGGCTCCCTGATTTCAGTGGCGATAAGGGGGTCCCAGAGTAGCAGAGACGAAGGGGCAGCACTTCGCTGCCGAGGACAAGGTGGGCACACGTGCTGTAAAGGGCAGCAGGCAGGTACAGGTGTCAGATGCCTTCACCCGTGGGATCGTTAGTGGTGGCTAATTGATCACAGTGTCCCTGGGAAGGGAGTAAATGGGTCGTCTACTAGGGTATTGGAGAAGCTGTAGGTCCAGTAGCCAGGAACTGACTTCAGTCACCACAGTAGACAGCTTGGCCTCTCATCCGGCTTCCAGACCTCAGTCAGTTCCCAGACCCAGAAGCTTTCGGGTATCCGGGTCCCCTTGAGGAGGGAGCCTGCATTACTGCCCTAAGTACTCAGTGTAAATCTTCCTCCAAACTCTCCTCAAATGGACCTGTGGCCATTTACCAGAGTGCTGGCACCCTGGGGAAAAGCAACCCCCCAGACAGTTCTGGGATTACTGGGTACTGGCTCTGCCTGACACTAGTCCCTGGGGACCTAAAATGCTATTCAGGCCCGTGAGTCCAAGTGGGGCTTCACGATGGTCAGGTGATGGAAAGGATCTTAATCGCAGTCTGACTCACAGTGGGTCCGTTGGCCCACGCCCACCCTGAGGTTGTTTCTCCAGTTCCTGAATGAATAATCAGAACAAACATACTTAGCAACTAACCATTTTCTTTTCTCTCCTTTCCACTTTTATTTTATATGCCAGTTTTTCGAAGTCAATGCTATAGTTTAGTCTTTAGGTGACAGAATATTCCACGGAACTGTGATCTGAATTTGAGCAGTAATAAATATAGTCAGTGATGACTTATGGGCCTGTTAGTTTTCTCGTGTTGTGCAAAAAGTGAGAAGTTATCTAGTAAGAATGATAGCTGCATCTTCTTAGGTAGAGATACAGAGTTGCGTTGTGCAGGAGTTCAATTGTGTATAGCAGGGTTCATATGGAAGCTGAGTTCTCAAAGGGGTGGACGTTGCCGATTAGTCGTTATTGCCGCTCAGTGCCAAATTCACCCTTCTTGCCTGCTTGGTGAAAATATAGCTGGGCCCTTTAAATTTTCTCCCTGGCCAGCTGCAAGCAGGGCTTTGCCTCTAGAGGGCGCCGGGGAGCCCCTGCAGCAGGCACGTGCTGCTTCCTGGCTGCAGTGAGCTCACAAGGCAGCTCCTGCAGCTCGTGCAGCCTCCCGGGTGCCTGGCTCCTGCAGTGCACAGAGGAGGTGCAGCACCGCCTTTTAGGCAGTTTTGTAGTGGGGTGCCTCGGTGAGACACCTTCTGCAAGCAGCTTTTGTGGCACCCTAGAGGGCAGCTTTCTGGTAAGTTCTACAGGTTGGATTTCTAAAAAGTTCCATTGGAGTGGCACCAGAGCAGCTTTTTTTCCATGCACTGAGCCACAGCCGTGCTCTCTCAGCAAGATCTGAATGTCAGCCCCCAAGGGTGGGTGTGGGGCTACTCCCTTGGGGGGGTACCATCTCAGCTTGGGGGTGCTCTGTCTTGGGCACACTCTCAGCCTAGGTGTGTGGGGGGGCTGTGCCTCAGCACTGCAGTAGAAGCCTCTGTCTCGAGGGCTCTATGTCAGCTCTGGTGGGGGGGGGGTTTCCTCCATACTCTAAGCACTAGGGGTTGGGGGCTCTTCCTTGAGGGTCTCTCTCAGCCCTAGGGGCAGTGGTTGCCCCTATATCTACTAAACCTATATCCTTTTGAGTTCCCTTTACTTCTCTCTGGCCAATCCCTTGTTGATGCGATCGATCTCCAGTATAGTTAATAATCCTCTGTACGAAACTGTCCCTATTCAAGTGACTGCGTGGCTTCTCCCAGACAGGACGCAGCGCGATACCCATTGTACGTTTAGACCACAGTGTGTTTATCCATTTCTATGTTGATATTTACAATTTGGGGGCTATTATGAGTAATCTGCTGTGCATATTCTTGAGTGGATGAGGCTTTTTATGCGATAGGTTTTCATCTCTCTTGGATAAATACCTCGCGTGGGGCCCCTTTGTGGAGGCCAGGCTGGAGGGCTTTCATGTTGTCCAGAGGGTGCTGAGGAGCTGCTGGAAGTTTTGTGGGTCTGTTTTAGTAGCAGTGATGGGATTCCAGGTGGATCTTAGAAGGGTTGCTTGGCCTGCGTGAGGGGGAGGGGAGACGCCACCTTTCGTGCCCCAGATGAGGGTGGCAGCTCAGCCTGGTGCTCTGGGCGTGTGACTGCTCCATCCCCAGTTCCCTGATCTGTGAAATGGGGGTTTTCACGGGCATGCATGGGATCACCGGCAGGACTGATCATGCATGGGGACAGTTGGCACGGGGCTGGCATGGAGCAGGTGCACAGTGGTGGCAGCCAGTGTGACTGCCGTTATCAGTGTATCAGCCAGGATGTCCCAGTTTCCCCCGGCACGAGCCATTATGTGTCCACAGACCAAGTGCCCACAGCGGTGGGAGAGGGTCTCGGTGGCCTGCCCAGGGCGTCTCCGTACGCAGGTGGGGCACAGCTGCGCGTTGTTGTACAGTGCCAGGCGCTTTCTGATGCCTTCTTGTGGCTTCCCCGAGGAGTGGACCCTCAAGGTGGCCTTGGGGTCTGGGCTCTTTGCCCGGCCCCCTGACAGTCACCTCGGCTGGCACCCTGCCTGTTTAAGCCCTGAGCTGCTGCACCCTGGGAAGTCAAACGTCCATGATTAGTCAAATAAAATTTCCATCTGTCGAGGAATTTACGAGAGTTATTACTGGCTATAAAACCGATCCGAGGAGAAGAATGGATCCGAGGGGTAAGTGCCTCTAATTACGTGCAGCAGTGACTTTTAAATAAGGTTGCACATGTCCTTATCAGAGGGAGCCGGTCCCTCTCCCTGTCTGGGCCCGGGGCTGTGGCAGGTGGGTGACTGCACAGGGAGGAAGGAAGAGGAGCTGCCTTATGTGAACTTGGGGGTCACTGTGGCATTTAGGAAGATCCTTGATGCAGAGGGGCCTGGCATAGTGCCTGGCATGCTGCAAGGGCTTAATACATGCATGTTTTGCATGTTTTTGCTTTACCTTCTTCCTTCTCTTCTTCCCCTGGGGACTCAGTTTTCCTCTGTGCCGGCGGGGGGTGTGGGGTGGGAGCGCCGCCTTGCAGAGACTATGCAACAGTGAAACGAGAGTGTGAGAGAGTGGGGACCCCCACCCCGGAACAGGTCTGGGACTCCGCATTCGCCCGTCAGGGCCAGGCCAGGCGGAGGGGTGGGGAGGCGCGTGTCGAGTTGACGTCTCCCTGGACGGGACCTCTGAGGAGGGCAGGCTCTGGAGCCAGAGTGAGCAGGGCTCTGGAATTCTCCCCTCCCCTCCTCGCCTCCCCCGACTGGGGGATGAAAGCCCGAGGGAGCACCCGCGGGTCCCCAGACACCGCGGGCTCTGGAGTGACGCAGGATTTCTGTCTGTGGACGGGCGTCCGTTGTGCTGACAGCTTTGTCTCTACCTGGGCTCCGTGGTGTCCAAAGCCAGGTGGGCCAGGCGGTGGGGGCTCCGTCGGCGCCACTCCCGCGTCGGTCCTGGGCCGGCCCCTGCCCCCCTGTGCAGGCGTCACGGTTGCTAGTGTCCCCTGCTCTGTCCTCCCCATCCCTGCTTTTGGCTGCACGATAACAACACAGCCATCGTCATGCTAGTTTGACAAGTGGGGACACAGGCTTAGGGGTTTGGGTGGGTGAGAGAGGGGGGACAGTTGGTCTCAGGCCTTGAAGCTTGGCCTTCCTGTCAATGTAATCCACGCGACACTGACTTACTGCACGTGTGCTCCGTGCTGGGCGCTGTGCCTGGACAAGGAGACGCCCGGACTGCTGGAAGCCAGGCCCTCGCGGAGCCTCTGGCTGCTGGGGGGACGGCAATGCAGGAGCAGCGCTGCCACTGCTGTGCAACCGGGTGGCAGGGCCGGGGGCTGGGGCGGGGCTGCCTTGGGCGTGTGGTCTTCAGAAAGGCTCCCCTGAGGAGGTGACATCCCTGGCCCCCTGCCACGGGCATCAGGGGTCCCCAGCCTGGAGCCCAGCAGCGCTGTAGTCTCTGTGCTTGCCGCCCTGGGGCCCTTCCTCACTGCGAGTCACAGGACATGGGACGCCTGGCCCCTCTGTGCCCCTCCTGGTGCCCCTGCCTCCAGCCTGCGGGCAGAGTCTGTCTGACATTTCTCTCCCTGAAGGATGGGCTGGAGGGCTGCGCATCTCTGCTGGCTCAAGCGCCTTTATGAGGAGCTGCTTGCATTTTCCCTTCCTGTTTCCTTGTTAGCCAGAAGCCTCCAGAAGGGGGTTCCAGGTGCTGGGCTTTTGCTGGTGCCTTGGGCAGGGGAAGGCTTAATGCAGAGTGTCCCCCCAGTTCCCTCCCCTGCAGAAAAGGACAGGATGGGGAGCTGGGAGCCGACGGGTTTGGCCAGTGTGCATGCTGGGCGTCTGCCCTCAGGACCCCAGGTGCAGGTGGAGCTCTGTGCCTGACCAGCTAACGACGAGGTCAGTCTGAGCCTCAGTTTCCCTTTTGCTGAATAAGGGTGGCAACCTCCAGGGTCATCACCAGGGCTAAACAGGACAACGATTCATCTAGCGCTGTCTGTCGTGACAATTGCTATTGTTGATAATGTGCCCGGGACCAACACAGCAGAGGCCGGGAACCGGCTGTGCGCAGTGGAGCTGAGCGAGGCCGGAGGCGGGGCCCGTGGGTGCCGCCCGTGCGAGCAGGGCTCCGGCTGCTGCCTCTGGTAGGCGGGCAGCTGTGGTCCAGGTCCCGGAGGTGGGACTGGCCTGTGCTTTGCTGCTACAGGAGGGTCGGGTGTGGGGTGGGGAAGCTGAGCCTGGAGGGGGGCAACCGAGTCACGCTGGCCTCGAGGGCCAGGCCCTGGAGCTCGGGGTCCCTGCCAAGGTCATGTGTCAGGGAAGGTCAGGGCAGGGTGACAGCGAGGTCAGGCTTGTTCCTCGACAGCTTTCATCTGTCCAGCCCGGTGGTTTTTACCGGGCAGTTTTGTCCCCCAGGGGCATCTGGTGATGTCTGAAGACATTTTGGGGACGGAGTGGGATAGAAGCTGCTGGCATCTGGTGGGTGGAGGCCAGGGCTGCTGCCAGACGTCCTGCAGGACAGCTCCTGCCCCAGGTGTCGGCGAAGCTGAGCTCCATGCCTGGCACGGAGTTGGCTCTCAGTAAAGGCCGGGTGAGGACCCGGGCAAGCCGAGGGGACCGGTGTCACTCACAGTCAGCCTGAAAATTGGAGTTTCCTTCTTCCTAGCTCCATGTTCCCTCCTGGTGCTCTGTCAGGCTTGGTCAGCAGCCTCCGCCCTGGGTAGCCCTGGGGTGGGTGGTGGCGCTGGGACTGCAGGGGGCGGGGGTACGGGGGTCGGGGCTGCCCCCCACCCATCCCGGCACCTGGTCCAGGCTCCTCCTCCTCCTCTCGCCCTGTCGCTGTTGCAGATCCACCAGCCACTTGGTATGCAGCCCCGGTGTGGCTCAGGAGCTGGGGTTTTAATAGCTGAATATTTCTTTTAAAAAATTCTGCTTGTCTAGACACCCTTATTCCTCCAGCTCCGCCCGCCTGGCTACCCGGGGGGGGGGCTCGAGCAGAGACCGATGTGTTAATAGGCCCGGCAGCCTCCCTCTTTCTGGCTCTGCACTCGGCCTGCGTGAAGGGGGCTGTGGCCTCTGATCGCCCCCTGTGCCCCTGCCCGGTGGCCCAAGGTAGCACTTGACGCAGAGCCCCCGTGTCCGGGCGGTGGGGGCTGGTGGACGCCGGATGTCAGAATCCACCTCACCGAGAATTTCTCTGCGGTGCTGGTGGCGTGAGCCCTGCGCACTGAGGTGCCGGGCTCTGGTCCCTTCGAGGACGTGGTCCCTTGCTGTGACTTGTCTGGCCACCGCCCTGCCGTGACAGAGGTGGGGGGAGGCCTCCGCGGCTGTCCTGAGGACAAATCTGCCCTCTTGACCCTGAGCCCTGGCACCCGCCCACCTCTTCCTCCCTCTCTTGTTGTCTCCGACTGATGGAGCTAAATCCACCAAGGACGCAGCCCGGGCCTGGCGTTTCGCCAGCACCTGGCGGGCCTGTTTCACTCACCTGGCGCCTCACGTGATAACGGCTGTGCCGTTGTCGCCGCCATTTCACGGGTGGGGAGGCCAGAGCCTGGGGGGTCCTTGCCCAAGGCTGCACCTCCGGTGAGCCGGGCACTGGGTCTGCAGCCTGCCCTGCGGGGCCGTCTTCCTGGTCAGCCCTGCAGGTCTCCCGCGACCCCCTCTTCAGTCACATGAACCTGCCAGGTCAAAGGGCAGAACTGACTTCAAAGGCAAGAACTTTCTAGCAACAGACCAGCATGCCTCACGGTGGGCTGGGTTTTCTGGTGCGGGGGAGCGCATCTGCTCACTGGAGTGTTCAAGCAGCGGGCGACAGCCACCATCCAGGTGGGACAGACGGGACCCTTCTCGGGGTGAGGCCCGGAAGGTCTCGGAGGGGCCTTCGCTCCTGAGATTCCCGATCCCCGGGCCTGCGTCTCCGAGCCTCAGGATGAGGAGCTGCAGCTCGGAGCTGGCCTTTCTGTCCCAGCTTGCCAGCTCCTCCTGCCTCCCACCTGCCCCAGGTGGCCAGCACAGAGAAGGTGGCCGATACAGAGAGAGAATGTCACCTCACTGTGTCTTGCCTGGTGGCAGCGCCATGGGCCACTGGTGACCTGGGGCGACAGGAGGGGGCTTGGTCTGGTTGGATGTTTCTCCGCCTGCTCTGCCGCACGTTTACATAGACCCCGCTTGGCTCCTCCTGTGTGCCAGAGCCCCAGGGCCCAGGGAGGTGACTTCCACCCTCAGTGGGCTCTTGGTGGCTTTGCCTGTGATTCCCAAGCGTCAGAACGAGGTCGTGGCCTCCCTCAGAGCCAGAGTCAGTCACCTGGGGTGGGGCCTGGGGATCTCTACTTCTGTACAAGCCCCCCAGGGGATCACAGCTGAGACCCTGATTCAGGAACCAAGGACACACAATTCCCCGGGAACAACTGTGCAGCAGCCGGGGGCTCTTGCCAAGGGAGGTGGGGGTGCTGTTGGGACCCGGAGTCTGTGGGGGACGGTGCCAACTGGAGGTGCTGGAGGCTTCCTTGCAGTGAGCCTGGGCTCTGCCTTCCTCTGCCCTGGTCCCGAGGGCGGTGGGCCTGGGGGGAGAGGAATATGCTGACTTGGCCATCAAGGTCATGTGCACCAGAGAGGCCCCTCCGTGTGGACAGGGCTTCTTACCTGCCTCAGTTCACTGCGGTATCCCGATGCCCAGGAGGTTACTGGGCACGGAGGAGGGGCGCGAGCGTTTGTTGGAGTTAACTGTAAGGCAGCATGCTCACCCCTCCTTGCCTCCAAACCACAACCTCTTCTTGAGCTCTGACTGTGGTCCAGACCCTGTGCTACACGCTTTTCACATATTAACCTGTCAGATGCTCACAGCATCCCCATATGGAGTAGGGATGATAACTGTGCCCATTTGACAAATGAGGAGACTGAGGTCCAGGGAAGGGAGATAGCATGCCCAAGCCCCTCTCTGTGGCTGGCTCCTCAGCATTGTTTAGGTCTCAGCTCAGGTGTCCCCTCTCAAGAGAGGTCTGCCCAGAGCCCTGGCCCAATCACACACACGGCGTTGTGGTGACCGCCCTCATAGCTCAGCTGTCTATAAGTCTCACCTGCTCACTGTGCCCGATCTGTCCCCACTCCCCAGGAGCGTGCGGCTCACGGTAGGGCAGAGCTGGCCGATCCGACTGACACCCGTGAATTCACCCACCAGGCTTCCCTGCCTGCCTGGCTTGACAAGAGCCGTGAGTTCGTTAAAGCTGACACTGATGTCATATCCCTGGGTGCCAGGATGTGAGGTGGAGGTTCCCCCGAGACTGCCCCCACCCCCCAGGGAGTTGCATCTCACCCCAGGTTTCGGATCAGCCAGAGTTCACGCAGCCGGCCCTCCTGCGGGGTAATGACTGTAATCTCTCCTGCGTAACCCTTGGCGCTTGGGTGCTATTGTGACTGAAGTGTAAGGAGCTGTGACACTCCCAGCCCTTGTCATTGAGGCTTTGGAAGTGCTGCCGACGTCTCCAAAGCGAGCTGGGTGCTTGGCAGGGTGCTGGGGCGTCCCGTGTGAACTCTGGCCTTTTGACTTTGCGGCTGCTCTGCAAACACAACAGTGACTAATGGATGTGATGCATCAACTCCCTCCCCCGTGCCCCCAAGCTGCGTGCACATCTCTGATCCGGTTTGGAACCTCGTGGCTGCCTCGTGGGGCTGGAACCTGTACTTGGCCCCGACTGCATCAGCAGAGCAATCATGCGTTCCCTGAAATTGCACAGCGTGTGAGCAGCAGGGCCTGCTCCAACCTGGGTCTCCGGCTCCCATGTCACACGCTCTCCCTCTGTGTCTGGCGTCCCTTCGGTGCCAGCGGGCCCCTTAGAGAGGGACTGCTGGGAATTCTGCACTGGGCTGGAGCTGGTAGCAGAATAGCAATAGCAAAAGCAAAATTTGCAGCCTTGGGTGCTGACTGCACCATCCTCATCACTTTGCGTGTGTTAGTGCATCTAATCCCCTGAGGCCCACAGGGTGGGGGCTGTTATCATCCCCATTTTATAGATGAGAGAACTGACCCCAGTCGGGGTACCGTTACCCCAGGACAGGGAGCCACAGTGTGGTAGGGCTGGGATTGGGACCCAGGCAGTCTCCCGAGGCCAGGCTTTTAACCCTCCTGCCACATGTGAATTATCCAGAAAGCCAGCATTCCTGGGACGCCCTGTATTTTTTTCTTTGGGGTGTTCATTTGTTCATTCATTCATTCACTCATTCAACCATAGTTTATTGGCTACCTATTATGTGCCGAGCGTTGTTCTAGGTGGTGGAAATTCAGTCCTGGAAAAAACAAAGTTCCCGGCTCCATGGAGTTCCATTCTAGCTGGGGGAGGCAGGCCATAAGCAGATGACTAATGCAGTTTCAGGGTGGGAGAGCTGTGGGGAACAATGGGTGGCAAGGGGACAGAGTGAGGGAGGAAAGGCCACTGTGGCTAGAGTGGTCAGGGACAGGTCAAACATAGACCTGAGGGAAGCGAGAGGGGTGAGCTATGAGAGCATCACAAGGGAGAAGTTCCAGGCAGAGGGAGCAGTGTGTGCAAAGGCCCTGTGGTAGGACCATGCAAAGCCTGCTTGAGGAGCAGCGAGGAGGGTGGTAGGAGGCAAGGTCAGGATGATGAGGGTGGGGAGATGCTGGCGTTACTTGAGCAGAGTGATGATATGATCCAACTTCCGTGGCTGAGGACAGACTGGGGGTGGACAGCTGGAGGCAGGGGACCACTGTACAGGGGAGAGATGGTGCTGGCAACTTAGACTTAGTGTGTTCTAAGGAGCCTCTTCTTAGACATCATTCCTCTTCCCTTTCCTCACCTGGCCGATGTCTTCATGTCCTTCCCTCCTGGTGAGCCCTTCCCTGCACTCCTGGGGTGCATTTGGCCCCATTTGTGCCCACGGCTCCTGCACACTGCTCTTTTGTGGCCGTCCTGTCCCCAGTCTCTTGCTGCAGAGTAAGCCCTTTGCTTTTTGGCTATTGAATGAAGATCTGTGTTGGCTGTGTTTTTCCTACTTAGGCACTCAATTTTTATTTTTAACATCTGCAGAAATGCCTGCTTTATGTGTAAACTGCTCAATGACGTCTCATTGCTACCTTTATTTATTTATTTCAAACAAGAGGCAGCGACTCGATTCACTTAGATCCTGTTACTGCGGACAGCGGAGGAAACAAACTGCTGCTTAGTTGGCAGCTTGGCTTTTGCAGAAGGCACGAGGCCCTGGCCTCCGGCGGTGCAGAGTCCCTCGGGTGGGCTGGGTGTCAGTGGGTTCAGACTGGGGGCACGTGTGAGTGTGTATGTGACGTGGGGCTTAGAGAGTCAGCCACGGTTCCTGTTTTGCAAGCAACGGCCATCGACTCTGGCCGACTTCGGCAGAAGAGGAATTACCAGAAGGAAGCTCTTGGGTCAGAAGGCAGCCGACGGGGACGGTTCTTAGCCACATCTGCTCAAAGGCCTCTGGGGACCCAGAGCTGTTAAGGATCTTGCAGGACTGGAGTTCCGTGTCCCGGGGAGGGGACCTCATTGGTGGGGCTTTGGCCCTGGGACAGCCCTGGCCCAGCGGGGTACAGGGCCTGTGCTCAGCAGTCCTGCCAAGATGGCATTTTTGGGGAGTCTCGCTCCTGGAAAGGAATTTGGGGGTATTGATGTCAGAAGAAGAGGGGGCAGGTATGTGACTGCTATAAATACCTCACGCTTCCTAAAAGTGTCACACGTGGGAGTGATGTGGTCTTTTAAGATGCTGAGGACAGAGGGTGTCAATAAATGGGGTGTTAAGGAGCAGGACCAAAGCCCACGGAGCTGGGTGCAGAGTGGACAGAGCTCCCTGGTTTGGGTCTGGGGGGATGTGAGGACACGCGGGTGTGGCTGGGCCTCCAGGGCCGGGTTGTCTGGAATAGGAGGGCGAGTTGCGGGGATGGAGTGAGCCAGCCTCACTGCAGGGGTGCAGGCCGGAGGCTGGCTTTGGTGGGGGTGAAGCGACAGCCCCTGGCTCACTGGAGCAGGGAGGGAGGCTGCTGGCTGAGGAGTTCGGACGTGGGAGGGTGCCTGTGTCACAGGCTGGAGTGGAGGCAGATTCGAGGAGTGGTGTGGTACACTGCTCTGGAGCACCTGCTATGCGCCAGATGCTGTACTGAGTGCTTTGCTGTGGCTTATCTAACCTCCATGGCAACCCCACCAGACAGGTGCTGCTGTTTCCCCCATTATACAGATGAAGAGACAGGGGCTCAGAGAGGTTAAGTGACTTGGGCATGGTCACACAGCAAGCAAGTAGCAGAGGAAGGATTTGAACCCAGGCCTGGCCGACATTCTCTGCTGGTCTATGTTACAGAATCACGGCTGTGACATCTGGGCACAGCCGCTGACCTGTCCCGTGTGGTGTCCTGATTCTCTTTCCTCAGCCTTTTCTTCCCCGGGCTTCCTAGACCTCACTGAGCATGGCCGTGGGCGGGCAGGTGGCAGAGCGTGGGGGTTGGAGAGGGTCCGAGGGGACTTTCTCCTTGTCCCTGCGGAGCTTTTCCTCTTCCCTCCCTTCCCCCTGCAAAGAGCTGGAGCAAAGCTGGCAAAGCTGGAGTCAGCAGAAAAACTTCATTTTTTCACCCTAGACACGTTTGTAGCTGACAGATATTAACCTAGCTCCTAAACTTTCCTTCCAGAAAGGTCTGAGCTAAGTCCCGCCCCGGACGCTGGGATACCAGCTCTGTCATGAATTCCCTGCCTCCTCTTAGGCAAGAGGTTTCTCCCCTGTAGGCCCCAATTTTCCCACCAGTAAAATGGGGATGTGGTACTCATGGTGGGGTGTCACACCCCACACGCCCAAAGGGGCCCTCCGGGAAGGACGAAGGTGGGAGGCAGGCCAGGTGCAGGAGAGGAGCGGGTGTCGGGGACGCGAGGCCTGGTGGGCGCGTGTCCTGCTGGTAGCGGCAGCCCCAGCTCAGGGCCAACCAGCCGTTGCTGTGTAGGGCTGCGAGGGCCAGACCTTTGGATTATTTTCAAGAAAATCCAGAAATCTGAATTATGCTCCAAAGTATTTCAAATTTTAAATGTTAGCAACTTATTTGAAATTTTTGAAAAGACTGTATAGGCCAATACAAATAGCTCCATGGGCTGGTACTGGCCTGTGGATCACCTGTTTACAGTCTGGACTGGATTATTTGGGTTTCTCCCAGCAGGATGAGCTACGGCTACATTTAACAGGCATATAGATAAAAATATAATATTTGCCTTCTAGATATATTGATTTGTATTACGTTTATTGATGAGGTCTGTGGTTTATAGTGTGCGTCTAAGCTCAGAGCTAATAACAGGGTGGAAGCCTCTTTGAGAAACTGTAATCACAGATTAGGGATCCGTGTGCCCATCCCTCTCCCTCCAGATTATTTCCTCCTCCTGATGTCTATCTTTAATCCTTCCTGCTGCAGGCTTAGCCTCGCCTAGTTCCTATGGCAACAGCGTATGCTACCTTTTCCTCTTATCATATATTCAGAGAGAGAAAAGCAGGGAGGGTAGCCTTGAGAACTCCATAACCTGGACAGCAGTCCCAGGGACCTCTACTTTCTACCTCTGCGAAATCATGGGCTGGACAGGTTTATTTGAAGCCAGCAGGCAGCCTGAGAGCAAGATTTATTGGCTCTCATAAAGTTTTAGAGACCTCTGGCTAGAACTACCACCTTTATCACATTTGCTGCTACTTTGCTTCCCAATCTGGAGGATGTTAGTGGATTGATTTCTTTAGTATTCAGAGAGTAATGGTTTTATAGGCCCTTTTAAGGGTAGACTTGGAAAAGGCCTAAAAGAGACAAAAGGGTTAGAAGAGGATCTAGAGGTCATAGGGGCCTATGAGCTGGTCATTCTCACCATGCACAGTGAAGCCAAGGTGGACTATAGGCAGGGGAGAGAAATGGCTCCACTGGGGTGTGGTGTGTGATTACAAGTGTGGGTCCTGGGCTCTTACCAGGAAGAATAGGGGAGTGGATAAGATATAAACACTGGTGTCAAATGCTTGGGTTTGAATCTTGGCTCCACCACTGTGAGGCTGTGGGATGTGGGCAATTTACTGAACATCTCTGAGCTTCTAAGAACTTCCCCGTCTGCAAAATGAAGATTATAGCAGTTACTTCCTTATAGATTATTGTAAGGATTAAGATGATACATGGGCCACGCACGGTGGCTCATGCCTGTAATCCTAACACTCTGGGAGGCCAAGGTGGGAGGATTGCTTGAGCTCAGGAGTTCGAGACCAGCCTGAGCAAGAGCGAGACCCCATCTCTATTAAAAAAAAAAAAAAAATGGTGACACACATAAACCACATAGAATAGGGGCCGGCAACCTTTTTCTGTAAAAGTCCAGATCACAGACGTTTTCAGGCTTCATGGGCCATATGGTTTCTGGTGAACTCTTGAACTGAGCTGCTGTAACTTGAAAGCCACCATAGACAGATAATATGTAAATGAATGGGTGTGGCCGTGTGCCAATAAAACTTTATTTATAGGCAGTGAAATTTGAATTTCATATATTTTTCATGTATCACGAAATAGTCTTCTTTTTCTGATTTTTTTTCAACACTTAAAAATGCAAAAACCATTCTTGGCTGTCAGGCTGTATAAAAATAGGCAGTGAGCCAGATTTGGCCCACGGGCCACAGTTTGCTGACCCCTGATACAGAATAATGCCTGCTGTTACCTGTTCACTAAATGCTAATCGCCGGGGTTAACTTTATCATTACTCTTTCATCTGAGGAGGGGGAGTTGAGGCAGTTAGGTTTTGGCCCAGAAAGAGACCACTTGGGTGGAGGAGGAGCAAAGTAACTGTTACCGGAGAGACAGGATGGGACTTGTCCTGTGCTGTCCCAGAGGGCTGTCCTCTGGGGCTGATGGGCATAACTGACAGGGAGGTGGATTTTTGGCTCTGAGCCCTCTAGCAGCCCGAGGTGCCTAAAGTTGGAACAGACTGCCTTGGGCGCAGTGAGCGCCTGTCACTGGGAGTGTTCCCGCAGAGGCCAGACGCCCGCCCGTGACAGGCTGCAGCCGCTGTGGCTGGATGAATGGTTCTTGTAGCACCGGCTAGGGTAGCAGGAAGAGGCGGTTTCCTAGTCTTTCCTGTCCCTTTTCTTAATTCTCAAAGCGCCTTGCCCCCTTCCTGGCTCCTCAAATAATCCAGCCACGTGTACAGGCCACATTCTCCCATTTAACAGGTGGGAGAGCCAAGGCCTGGGGATAGAGGATGGGTTGGACACCTGGCCAGACCTGTTGGCTCAGGCGGGGAGGTGTGGCTTGGGAGAGACACATAGGCGATGGGTCGCCCTGGTTCAAATCCCAGCTCTGCTGTTTCCTACCTTCGTGACTCTAAGTGAAGAAGTCACTTAACCTCTCTGAAGCCTCAGTTTTCCCATCTGTATAGTGGAGGTGTATTGCCCCTTGGCCAGGTGGTCGTGAGGATGAAATGAATTATTGCGTGTGAAATGCCCAGCATGGTGCCTGGCAGACGGTGGTATTTGAGCAGTGCTCACTCGCGTCTGTCCTGGTCTTGGCCTCTGGTCCCGGGAGGGCCAGGGAGGAGCCCGTCCTTCCGACGTGACTCGTCCACTAGTGGTTTGCTGTGGCGGAGCCCCTCCCGTCCCCGCTCCGTGGTGCCGGCACCATCGGGGCAGGGATGGGCTGTTAGGAGGCAGTGACCCCAGCCTGGACCAGATGTCTCTGGGCCTGGGTGACAGAGGTGTGGCAGAGTCCAGGCTGCACACAGGCCAGTCGATGGGGTGGGGACCTTCCCTCCGAGATGGACGTGAACACCAGCAGGGAAGCCTGTGGCCCTGAGCGTGGCCTCCAGATGGGTCCCGCAAGCTGGCAGTGGCCTCTCGTCCTGCAGGTGTGGGCTGCCGCCCTCTAGTGCCTTGGGGAAGGCGACGACGGGGAGAGTGGCTGGGAGCATGGGTGGGGTTCAGAGACAGCCCGGGCTGCACCCCACTTGCCCAGAGCTTCCCTTGCTGGGCCCTCTGCCCAGGGGGCTCGCACGAGGGACCCCACTAGCCTTCACGACCTCCCAGAGGGGCGTCTGCGACTTCCACACCCGCTTACGGGTGATCACGCTGAGGCCGACAGCCCAGGCCCCTTGTCTGGGGCCACGAAGAAGGAGGCAGGAGAGTTGGGATTTGAATCTGGGTCTGATGACAAAAGCCCGTGTCTCCCGGCCCCAGCTCAGTCCCTGACTCCCACTGCCTTTGGCTGGCATGGAGTCCACGCGTGTAGGGTACGCCCTGATAATAAAGTAGCCAACATTTTGGGGGCGGTTACCAGGCTCCAGTTGCCGTTCCAAGTAAGTCCTCTTACCTTTGATAATTTTGTCATCCTCCCAGCCTCTCTGTGAGCGATTCCCATTTTACAGGCGAGAGACTGAGGTGCAGAGAGGTTATGTAACTTGCTCGAGGTCACAAAGCTAAGCTGGGAGGCTGGGATTTGAGCCCAGGAGTTTTAAAGCCTGTTCTCTTAACCACTCGGCTCTCCTGCCTCCGACTTGGCCATAAAGCGCTTAGCATGGCATTGGACACAGACTAGGCGAGCCGTTAACA
The DNA here is from genome assembly GCA_028533085.1 of Varecia variegata. Taxonomy (NCBI): domain Eukaryota; kingdom Metazoa; phylum Chordata; class Mammalia; order Primates; family Lemuridae; genus Varecia; species Varecia variegata. The sequence goes on along the minus strand of CM052444.1, from coordinate 97,524,434 downwards.
CAAAATCCAAGAGCAGAGGCCGGCGTGCGTTTATTAGGCTGTGCAGGTGACCCCTGACCCGCTCTGGACTTTATGCTCCTCTTCTGTGTGGGGGGATAATGGCACTCTGTCACCCTGCCCTTGCCTTGCGGGATGGTTTGTGCATGGGAAGAACAGTCTGTCCTGTTATAACGCGGCATGTGCGTTCCTCAGAACCACTGTGCTATGCAAAATTGCACAATAAAAACTACAGGGTTTATGGGAAAAACACTAAAACACTTTGTCAGTGACACACACGAAAAAGGCAGGAATCCAATAAAGTGGTAGCAGAGTGTTATCCAGGTTTAATGGCTTAGAGCTGCATACGTACGACAGTAAGTGTCGCATATCGTCTTGAAGGAGACCTGAAGTTTGCTTGTGGAAGTGTGTGCTCACGCTGCTGCTGGCTGCCACCCGTGTGCACGGGGAGGAGAACGGGAGACAGAGAGGGTGGGAGAGAAAGGGAGAAAAAAACCCACAAAATACGAGGGAGGAAAGCGGGGTGTGGGGCGGCAGCCGAGGGGTTTTCGTGCCGTGAAGGGAGGTGGGAACCGGCTGGAGGGCTGTCACGGCAGTGCGGATGGCGTGGCTCCCCTTGTCCCTGTGAGGCGCGGGCACTTTGTGCATTCCTACGAGGCTCGGCCCCACGGGTGTCTTTTTCCGAGTTCACCTAGAGTTTCTAGGGGAAACACTGGCGAAGTCCCGCATAAGCAGACGAGAAATTTGCATAATGCTCAAATTATTCCCTAATATATCAATTGCGTCGGAACACATTTGCATTTTCAAAATTAGTGTTACAGAAGAATGGACCGTGCTTTGAGTCAGGAGTTATGAGGGTTGGGGGGGGTCTTTTCTAAATAGGCTCGTCTCACCCCAGAAGGTGGGCTGTCGATCAGCCTCGCAGCCCCTGGGAGGGTCTCTGGGCTTTAAATGAGGTTGACCCTCTCCTAAAGTGTCCCTTCCCCAAACCCCAGCAGCTGGTCTTTTGGGATCTCAAAGGACCACACTGGGTCCTCTACTAAATCCTGGCCCCACTGGTTATTTTGGGGAGAACCAGTATGGAGGGTGTCAGGGCAGTTCCGCGGCTGTAACCACACAAACTGAGCCAAGCTGTGGTTTGCGCAGGATCTCAATGGCCAGGGACAGGAAGCCTATCAGGGAGAGGAGGAGGCAGGGGGCTCCCTTCTGAACAAGAGGGGGACAATGGCATTTAAGCAGGAATGTGGCCATGTGTCCCCAGCTCCCGGGAGTCTCTGCCATGTGGCCGGTAAGTCCCACGTGCTCTGGAGCTGCAGGGGCCCAGGGGGTGTCTCTGGGGCCAGACCCAGGTGGTCTCAGAATAATTTTCCTTTGCAGCAGAGCCCACAGTGGGGCCTCCACGTGGGTAATGAGGTCTTGTGAGTGACTCCTCCTTGGAGCAAAGAGGATGGGGAAAAAAATAAAAGGATTGCCCGGAATTTATTAGTCTAATTACATTTTCCTAATATGGTTGACCCTCGCTCACAGCAGCAAGCTTATCAAAGCAGCAATCATGCCAGCATTATTGGAGTTTTAATAAGAGTCAATTGGTTATTGTCCTTGCGGCGTCGGATACTGTAGACCTAATCCCCCAAAGCCCCTCGGGAGGGCAGGGAGCTTGCTGTCTTTGCCGGAATATTATTTACATTAATAATAAGGATTAGAGATGTGTTTTTTGTGTTTGGAGCCTTTCTTTGTTCACACGGCTCCTGGCTGCCCTGAGTGCCCGCCCAGTGCCTGCCGGCGCCCCTCTGGAGTCGGGAGAGCACTGGGCTGGGAGTCAGGACCATGGGTTCTAGCTCCAGCTCACGGCTCGCCTACCGCCATGCCTTGCTGTGTGAGCTCAGGCCGGCTGTCTCACCTCTCTGGTCCCTCCCATGAACTGAGAGGCCACGAGTAATAACGATGAAGTGAGAATGTGCGGGAAGCACTTTCTCTGCATACAGCAAGTGCTAATAAATGCTGGCTGTTTCTGAAATAGCCAAATAAAGGGGCAGGTCACAGCTAAGCGCCACCCTCAAATATTAATACATCTTTATTGTGCCATAGAGTCAAGCCGCTTGGCATCTGGAACGAGCTTTCCCAGAGCGCCAGGTTCTGTCCTAGTTACGTGACCTAAGGCGGGGACGGTCTGGCCGGAGGAAGAAGAGGTGGTGCTACAAGGGCTCAGATTTCTGCTCTCCCTGTAGCTGTGTGACTTTGGGCAGCATTCTTGACCTCTCTGTGCCCTAGTTCCCTGCTCTGTGAAATGGGTCTAATTGAAGGATGTCTCTCACAGGGTTGACAAGAGGATTAAAGGAGGTGATCATGCAAAGTGTGTAGAACCGTGCTTGGCCCACGCTGAATGGATGCGAGTTACTGTGCGATTAGCAGATTTCTAAACCTCTGTTTTCTAATTTGTGAAATGAGGGAGATGGGGCCGCCTGTGCAGGGTCGTCGTGGGGACGTGGTCTGGTGGCATGTATGTGACACTGGCACACAGAGTAGTCAGAGATGGAGGGCATCATTGTCACTGTCTTCCTGTTCCCACAGCAGTCCAGGAGGTGGCTCTTCCTCCCTTTAGGGACAGGACAGTGCAGAGCACACGCGCTGACTGCAGATCGGAGCCAAAGCCGGGTTCCCTGAGGCCAAAATCTGGGCTCATCTGGCTCCAGCGGGGGCATGAGGGGGTGCCTCTGTGACCAGGGCCTCGGCAGCTTCCCACATTTGATCCTCGTCCTGCATGTCCCCTGTTTTGCCAGCGAGGAACACTCTTCCACAGCTGAGCAGCTATGTGTGCTTGCCCTCAGCCGTGCTGGGCATCCGGGCTGGTCACCGGCTCCATGGCAGTGCCGGGGGTGGGCTGTCTTGTCCACTGCTGTGTTCCCAGGGCCAGAGACAGCACCTGGCACATAGTAGGTGCTCAATAAATATCATCCCTGCATGGTGCTCACAGTATGTCATAGCAGGGAACGGGGACTGGGGACACTGCGGGATGTGTAGGGAGGTTGCAAACTGAACTCCCCAGGGGCCAGAGAAGGCCCCCTGAAAAGATGCCACCTGAGTAGAGACTCCAAGCTTATGAAAGAGCAAACTGTGCTGCTGTCTGGGGGAAGGGCATTCAGGCAGAAGGAACAGCAAGTGCAAAGGCCCTGAGGTAGACACATATCTGGAGTGTTTGAGGGATAGGGAGGCTGGAGTGCAGTGAGCGAGGGGGCTGGTGGATGAGGCCAGTGTTGTCTCTGCCACCACAGCAACTTAGGGTGCTGGCTCTGAGCGGCGGGAGAGGTGCTGATAGAGGCAGCTGATCCCTGGAGTGGCCTGAAGGGGCTGAGAGCCGTCTCCTTGGAAGGTTTGCCTCTGGCATCTTTGTCCCGTCTCTGGGCGCAGGTGTCTTCTCTCGCCTAGATGGATGCATCTGCCATGCCAGGCTCCGCCTCCCCTCTGCCGTCCCCTTCAGCCCTCACTTACCAGAGAGGAGCCTGGCCCGAGGGGGGAGAGCCCTGGAGGTTCCCAGGAAGTGCTTCCTCCCAGCAGCTCCGGGAGGGCACCCCTGCTGGCTCGGCCCCCTGGGGCTGCCCCTTCCTCACTCTGAGGGGACTTGTCAGATCAGAGCACAGTTAATCCTGATTGTCTCGAAATACAGGTGGGGACACTGAGGCCAGGTAGAGCAGGGATCACCTAGCAAATTAGAGACTCGGGGCTGACGTCAGCCAGGAGGGCTGAAGCCCGCAGGGTCCAGCTGGGCGGAGTGGCAGCGAGGGCCCTGGGAGGAGCCTGCAGAGATGTCCCCTCCCGACCCACCTGCTGATTAGCTCCTGGGCCCGGAGTTCTCTCTGCCTGGAAGTGGAGGAAGATAGTTGGCTCTTAGGATGGGAATGGCCTGGAAGCCCATTAACCAAGCACTGGGCAGGGGAGGTGGAAAGTTCTGGAGGGAAGTGAACAGAGAGGTGCCAGAGGCCAGGAGGTCCACCCAGCCAGGGCAGTACTGTCAGCATTAAACACTCAGGTGGACCCAGAGATGACATCTAAAAGAAAACCGTTGCAGGTTTGGACCAGGATGTACCATCAAAAGGCTACAGTTCCCTGCCAAGGTCACCTGTGTCCCTTGATGGATAAATCTAATGGCTGCATCAGTCCTCATCCTGACTCAACAGTTAGATCCTCTTTCTGGAAACAGTCCCTATCTGTTGGCTCCATGCACCTGTTGAAGTTTGAGAACTTCTCTTCTGGACTCCTTGAGCCTCTCCCCTCCTCCCTCCCCCTCCTCCCTCCTCCTCCCTGCTAACACTCATGTGCCCCAGCTGCCCTCAGTCTGGCGGGGTGGACAGCCCAGGGCTCGTGAACCCAGCATGAGGTGCGGGGTTCTTAGAGCTGGGACAGAAGAGTCCCAGGACAGTGTGGGGAAGCACCTGGTCTAACTGGAAGAATCAGGGAGGGCTTCCTGGAAGAGGCTTCCTCGGACCAGCTCTGTCATCTGCACTACCAAGATGCCAAAGCTCAGGGAGGTAGAGTCACTCACCCAGGTCCCATGGCCCGTAAATAACAGGGACAGGATTTGTACCCCTTAGCCTCTTCTCCCCAACCAAGACTTGTGACCTGACCCTGAGGGTCACAGGGAGCCATGGGAGGCTTTAGAGCTGTGGGCAGAAGGTCTTGAAGAGGACAGCACAAAAGTCCTGGGCAGGAGGGGACCCAGCCCCTTTCACTGGGCTCTGCCGAGAGCTGTCCTCTCGGAGAGGCACTGCCGTGGGCTTAGGAGACAGCAGAGATCCTGGATTCAAACCGGATCCTGTGCACAGCTGCTCTGGGGTTGCTCAGTGCCTGGAACAGGCAGGCCCCATCTGCTTAGCCCGCCTCTCCCTGGCACTGTTTTGCTTGGAGGAGGTAGGTATGCACCCCACCCCGGAAAAGCCCCCATCCCTGCCCTCCCCTCCCACTGTGCCCGTTTCCCTGCCTCTCCAGCTCCCGTCCCCCCCACACACCTGGATTCCAGCCGTGCAGGCCGATTCACAGCTCCGGCTCTGGTTCCTCCTGCGGCAGATGTACCCGCTGACCCCTCTTCCGGATCTCTTTCCTTCCCTCAGCCCTTCTCACCACCCCACCGACACTCAGCCTGGGTGGACCTCCCTGGAAAGTGCCTCTGACCCGTGCCTGGTACCTGTCCCTGGCTTGAGTTGGGGCCAACCCAAGGCCACCTCCCTCCCCGTTCAATTCCATTGCCGCCCTGTCTGGTTTGACTGCTGCTCCCCCACTTTGCAGCCTGTGAATTTGGGAAGTGCCTTTGTCTTTCTGCCTCGATTCCTCATGCCCAGATCCTCAGAAGGAGACAGGACCTGTGTTAGTCAGGACAGGCCAGCCTGTGCTGCACTAATAAATACGACCTGAAATCTTGGTGGCTTAAAACAGCCACGTCCAGTTCTTGTCTCTGCAAAGTCCGAGATGAGCTGGGTGGAGCCCCACGTAGTGACTCAGAGATGGGGGGGGGGGGTGCTTTGATCTGTGGCTCCGCCCTTTCCACGTGGGGCCTCTGCGGTTCCCACTAAAGGGGACAGAGTGCAGAGATGGCCCCCTGCCTTTTAAATGCCTCAGCCCAGAAGTGATCACTTCAGCGCACACTTTATAGGCCCCACCTGGGGCGGGAAGTTATGTCTTTCATGTGCCTGGGGAGAAGGACCTGGACATGGGCGAGCGCTAGGGAACCTATTATACCACAGTCCACGAGTCCCAAAGGTCAGGAGCCCTGGTTAGTGACCAGCCGTAGCCAAGAAGTAGCATTACCTTGAACAGGCCTTGGGCTGCCACCCATCTAGTAGGACAGGTGGGAGAACCGAGGCCCGAGAGGGCTGGGGTCCTGCCTGAGGTGGCACCTAGCGTCTGCAGAGGGGCCAGGAGCAGGTCCCAGCTCTCCCACTGTCCAGGCTGGGTCCTTTTCTCCTTAGTTCCAGGTCACACTGTAGCCCAGCCTCCCGCCGTGAGATGCAGGCGGGGACGGGGGCGTCATCTCTGGGACTCTTGTGACATTATTTTAAGACCTCGGAAAACAAATTAGAATTTCAAGCCATCCCACCCTCTTGAAAGTAGACCGGGTGTGTGTTAGCGGTAATTTAATTTTTGCTTTGTTTTATGAATAGGATGTGGGAGGTGAGGGAGGCTGTGAGTAGACAGTGGTCGACACCGGCATCCATGCCTGGGGGCGGTGCGGGTCCTGAATCAGGAAGGCTGCGGGAACAGTGGGGTGGGGGTGTTTTAGGGTGAGGGAGATGAACCCGGCTGGGGGCATCCTGAAGCTGCAGGGCCATGGGACAGCTCTGGCCTGCAGACACAGATTTGGGAACACCGGCTCACGTCAAGGAGATTCTGAACTGGGTCCGTGATCTGTCTGGGATTGGGGGGCTGCATCCGTTTTCTGTGGCTGCTGTGACAAATCACCACAACCTGGGGAGCTTAAAACAACAGAAATGCATTCTCTCACAGTTCAGGAGAGACAAGTCCGAGATCAGTGTCACTGGCCTGAAATTAAGACGGTGGCAGGGCCCCGCTCCCTCCAAAGGCTCCTGGGGAGACCCTCCCTGGCCTCTTCCAGCTTCTGGTGAACCCGGGTGTTCCTGGGCTTGTGGCAGCATCACTCCAGTTTCTGTCCCTGTCCTCCCATGGCCTTCGTCCCCGTGTGTCCCTGTGTCCTCTTCTCTTCTTGTAAGGATGGCAGGAATTTGTAAGTCATTGGATTTAGGGCCCTGCCTGACTGAATCCAGGAGGATTTCACCTCGAGATCCTCAGCTAATTACATCTACAAAGACCCTATTTCCAAATGAGGTCACAATCTGAGGTCCTGGGTGGATATGAATTTTGGGGGAGATGTTATTCAACTTAGTACAGGGGCCATTTGTGGGTGGGCTTCAGGAGGGCTGCACACCACCTAGATCCACGTGTAAGATCCCCTGTGTATATTTACCCCCATAAAGACACATAGCTTTCTTTGATTTGTCAGAGACCCCAAAGATGGGGGACCAGCACTCTCGCAGGACCCCTCTCTGGTGGGTGGGACTATGGGGGCAGAGGACGGGCCTTCGAAACGCAGATAGAAGGGGGTCTGGAGACGGGGCCACCTGTGAAGGAGCCACTGTGTTGGAGAGCTTGGGACAGTGGGTCACACCTCCCAGGGGTCACCGGCATTTTTAAGAATATGCGTTTTTCGGATGCATCCACAGAACGATGTACATAATGAACACACACCTTTGGTGTACAACTGCGGGGGCACGAGCCTCCCCCACCCAGGCCCATCCTGGACCTCTGAGGACCCTGGTTGGGACCCCCGCTGGAGGAGAGGGGTTTGAAGAGGACAGAGGGGAGGGAACAGCACCAGATGCTGCAGGGAGCTGAGTCGGATCTGGCAGTCGGGAGGTCAGGGAGGACCTTCCGGGCTGTAGCATCCGCTCCTGGTGTTGGGGATTACAAGAGATAATGTGGGTGACAGCGCTCCCTGGTTTTAAAAGTGAAATTCCTTATTTTGTCTTTTTTTTTTTTTTGGTTAAACTGAACAAAGCAATATCTGTGCATGATAGGACAAAATGAGGAAATGCAGATAAGGAAAAGGAGGAAAATCCCTTTAATCTCATTGTGTGCAGACAGCCATGTCACTGCACGGTGTGCGACCTTCCGAACCTCTTCCCTCTGCATTTCATCCCACATGAATGGGATCCCAGTGTACATAACAGCATAACTCGCATTTTCACCTAAAGTATTTAATACGCTTTCGTGTAACGAAATGCTCGGGAAACACCTTCACCAGCTGCGTGGACGCCTGTTGTCTGGCTGTGCTGCCAATTGGCCAGCCTGCTTTGGGGCAGATTGTTGTGTTTCGTTTTCTTCCTGCTAAACAATTCTGTAGTGAACATCCCTGCAGTTTCTTCGGTGTGTCTGCTTCTGTGCGGAGAGTGTGCTGTGATCCATGAAGCCGTTTACCGATGCACACATTTCAAAAACTTTTATTTGACATTAGATGCGTGTGAAGCTAGTCTTGCGTTATCCACACCGAGTGTGGGCTCTGTGACCCTGACTGGTCCCAGTGTGTTAGATGATGGCTGGAGGCTCTCTGTGAAGGGGGCAGTCCTTATTTAAGACATTCATCACTTAATGCTCGGCTTGGAATAGAGGAAAGGGAGTCACACTTCGGCTGTCCTTCGGTTCTCTGTGGCTTCTGCGACTCTGGCCCCCTTATGTGTCCCAGAGATGAGTTCTTCCTCTCCTGGGAGGTTTCAGGATCTGGAAGTGCATGGCCATTGGGCTGGAGATGTCACCTCCCGGCCTGTTCTGCAGACGAGCTGCCTGGAGACGACAGCTGTGATCACGTTCATTCTAAGGAAAGCTCTGTTTTCTAGGGGAAGCTTCTCTGAGGCGCCACTGGCCTGGAATTCTGGAATAAGAAATAGCTCTTGGCCTGAGTTGACTCACAGGGGATATCTTGGCTTGTTGGCCAAAAGCCTTTGAGTTGTTAATAACTTGGAGCTTGGGGTCTCTGACGGGGCTGGGGTCACCCTCTAGACCCAAACAGGTGTCCACCTCCAATCCTGCCTTTCGCTGTGCAGACTGGCCGGGCTGCTTAATTGTTTCGGGCCTCAGGGGTCTGGTCCCTGATACGAGAGGCGAGCCCCCCACTTGCATGCCTCCTAGGAACGTTGGAAAGCCAGTTATATCGTCCCTGTGGGCAAAGGAAAAGTACCAAATGCTTAGAAGAATGATTTATAATAGCCCATTTTCCCAGGAGTTGTTACTCTCCAGAAATTGAACTTCTGTTCTTTTTGTCCTTGTTTTTTTTTTTTTTGAGAGCAGTGTAGAACATTAGGAAAGCAATTCTGCATCTTCCATGCCAGGGAGCATGACGTGCTCCTCTCCACACTGTGCAGGCATCAGCCCATTGGATCCTCATGAGACAAGCACCAGCTTCTCCCGTTTTACAGGGGTGGAGACTGAGGCCCAGGGGGCAGCCTGGTGTGTTCAAAGCACAGGCTGTGGAGTTAGACGAGATGCGTCATGGGCAGGGGTGCCCGGCAGGGCCCGTCTGAGTGCTTGCTGAGCCACTTCCTAGCTGTGTGACCTTTGAACCTCTGTTCTCTCATCCAGAAAATGGAAGTGACACCTGCTCTTGGTGGGTCTGTCGGGACTTCAGCACCTGGCGTGTGCTGGTGAATGCAGGGAAGCTATTTCTGCTGGGAAGGTTTCATTCTGCAGTGTGCCACTGATTCTCACTAGGAGGGTGTGGACTGTCCCCTTCTGTTCCAGGGGATAAGAGAACCTTCTGGATAGGTTGCTGTGATGATTACATGAGCAAATGCAGGTGAGTTCTTTCAAGGATTCGAGAGCTCAAATGTCCACTGTGCCTCCATGTCCTTGCTCATCCCTCAGGGTCTTGGATGTCAACCCCCACCCCGCTGTGATGGGGATCCTGCGGGGTCCTGGGCCCTAACCCACAATGGGCCCACACGGTTGGTGGCTAGTTTTCATCTGCTGTTCTTCATCCTCATGCCCAGTTCTTACAGTGATGGGTGTACTTTTCCAATCTACCTTTTTATTTCTGAGTTTGATGAGTGTTTTAGTTTCCTCTTGTTGCATAACAAATGACTACAGATTTAGAGGCTGAGAACAGCACACGTATTATCTCAGCATCTCTGTGGGTCGAGAGCCCACACAAAACTTAGCTGGGTCTTCTGCTTGGATCTCACGAGGCTGCCGTCGGGGTGTTTGTGAGGTGTGGACTGGGCTGCGTTCTCATCTGGAGGCTGGATGGGGCCTCCAGTCCCATTCGCGTTGCCGGCAGAACCCGTTCCCCGTGGCTGTGTGACTGAGGCTCCAGCTTATTTCTGGCTGTTGGCTGCGCCTGTCCTTAGGCGCCGTGGGTCACGCTGGGCTTCTCTGCCATGTGGCTCTCTCCGTGGGCAGCTCACAGCGTGGCACTTTGCTTCTTTAAGGCCAACAGGACAGGGTCTCTCTTTCCAGCCTGCGAAGAGGGAGACACAGAATGAAATGCAATCCCAGGAGCGATGATCTTTTCCGTCATCCTGTTGGTTAGGAGGAAGCCGCGGGCCCCACCCGCACTCACTGTACAAGGGCATTGTGCAAAGACGTGGACCATGGGGTCACCTTCAGGCACGCCTGCCACAGTGAGTTGCATTCGCTGACAGCTTATTAAAATGGTATAAAATAAGCATCATTAGCTCAAAGCACTTTCCTCGGAGCAAAGCGCACACAGTCCATTTGGCCACCAGATGCCGATTTGCTTTGCAACTCTGGGCTGTGTTCTGGAGAGTTAGGGTGCCAGAGAAGTAAGTTACTCAGCCTCTTACTTAGCATCCATTTGTTTCTCTTGTCTGAATGGCCTGAGGTGAGAGGAAGAGTGGACAATAGGGGGAAAAAGTGAACCGGACCCCAAAAGCGACAGCAGAGGGAGAGGGTATGTACGTGGACTTTCTTTACATATATGTGAAAGTGCCTTTTTCTGGACAGTTTTATATAAGTGCATGAATGTTACACATTTTACTGTGATTTTCCCCTTTGTTTTGCTTGTCCCCTAACCCCCCTTCAGTGACACTCCCCTCGCCCCCAGCCTGGAACCCATATTCATAATCTTGAATTTTTTCATATTTTTCCATGCTCTTATTATCATTTACAGACATATATGAAATGTTTTTACATTTATGGATCTTTTCTCATTGAACTGTGCTCTGTGGAAATCCTCCCACACCAAGAGCTCGAGTTCTGGTGCGTGCTTTTTAGCAGCTGTGTAATATTCCAGGTCGTGGATGTACTGGGATTTAGCTGACGGTTCCCCTCCCAGTTGGTGTTCCTGTCATTCCTCATCTCTTACCATAACAAACAGCACTGAGTTAAGCGTGCACACATGCACACACACGTGCACACACGCACACATGCACGCGCACACACATCCTAAAGTACGAGCTTTATTTCTCTGGGGTGTAATCCCAGGAATGGAATTGCTGGGTCAAAAGGTTTGTGTGCTGTTAATTTTAATAGCTGTTGCCAACTTGATTTCCCCAGAGGCTGAAGCACCTCACGTTTACCCAAGTCATTTGAGAGGAGTCCTTTCCCCGTACCCCGCCAGCGAGAGATGTTACTGGTCCCGTTAGTTTTGCCAGGCGGGGAAGTATACAGTGGCATCTCATTGTTGCTTTAACTTGCATCTCCCTGACATGCAGCGGCTGAGCAGCTTTTCATCCGTGTGGCCCTTCGGATGCACTTGCATGTGAATTTCCTCTGCACACCCTTTGCCCACTGCGCTGCTGGGTCGTTTGTCCCCTTCCTCTCCACTTGCCGGCTGTCCGTGTGGCACAGATGTCAACCCTCCTTCTGCCGTCTGCATAGCAGTTATTTCCCCAGAGATAGCGAGTTGTCTGTTCACTTTGTTTATCGTATCCTTTGCCACGCAAAAGTGCTGAATTGTTACACGGTTAAAAACCATCTGCCCTCTGTGTTTCCGGGTGTCTAGCGTGGGTTAAGAAGGCCCCTCACCTGCACGTCTGCTTTCCTTTTGCATCCACTGTTCAGTTGAGCAAACGTTTGATGGAGTGTATGGTCTGTGCCAGGCCCTGGGCTAACCACCGCAGGGATGGGACAGGTGGGGCACACGAGATATGGCCCTGCCCTCAGGAAGCTCAGCGTCACGCAGTTCATTAGGGCCAGCATGACGGGGCACAGGCTCCCAGTGTCGGGGGCTGGGGCTGAGGGTGGGCAGCCACGTCCGCTCAGAGCGTCCCAGCCAGGACGTAGGTGTGCCAAGGCCTGCTACCCTCTGCCCTCAGAGCAGCCGGGCAGGGCCTGGGCTGGTCACACCCCAGGAACGTCACCCCTGCCATGGGCAGCCTCATCCATTTACCACATGCGAGTGTCCCTTTCTCTGCCTTCCATGTCGTGGGGCTGCCTTACTGATGCTTCAAGGACGACGGCCGAGTTAGCCAGGTGAGGAGGGAAGGTGGAGAGAGGGAATGCCTGGAGGAAGGAGCAGCAAGGGGGTGGCAGGAGGGCCTGTCCTAACCGGGGAGTCCCTATGTGGGCCATAGGCAGAAGGGCAGGGAAGGGTGGAGTGTGGGGGGTACACCACCACCAAGTTGCACACGGCCAGTGCAAACCAGAGAGGGACCCAGGGCTGACACCCCCTCAAGGGGGGACATGGTGGAGGGGCGAGTCAGACTTGGAAACGTCGCCTTCCTTCCTGTGCACCCGAGGTGGGGGGTGCAGGGCTCGTGCGTGCCAGCTGGCCTCCTGGCATGCCTCGGGCCATCTCCGGGCTGCTGCCTGCTTTGATCAATGGTCACCAAAGGGGGGTCTGTGGATTCTCAGGAGCGTGTGAGAGGACCCACTGAGTGCAGGAGATAGAATTAGCACTGCATTTCTATTTATGTTCTCATCTCTTCCTCTGAAGGTATATTTTTGTGTGTGTTTAATGATGTACATAATATTAGGAAGGCAGTGCATGTTCCTAATTATAAACAAATATATACTGAGACGTGCACAATCGGAAGTCTGGAGACCACCGCTCTTAGTGGGATGAGGTATTGCAACCCTCGTTCCCCCCTCTTCCGCCATACCCAGCGGCTCCCGAGAGCGAGGGGACCCCCAACATAGAAGGGAGGGACTCATGTGGGTGGGGGAGGCCTGGGAAAGTGATTGCTGGGAAGAAAATAACTTCTTCCACACTCCCAGGAGGTCTGGCTCCTTCTCATGTAACACCTCCTTGGAGGAGCCCCCTCCCAACCCCGCTTTCATGTTATTTTAGTTCCCTTTTTCCTTTAGAAAAATATCTTGTAATTGTGGCTGTTTTGTCTATTTACCTTTTTCCTGTTGCCCCGCGGGACTTTCAGCTCCACGAGACCAGGGACTGAATGTCTCAGTGTTTGTGGCGTCCCCAGCACCTGGTACAGCGCCTGGCACAAAGTTGACCCTATACATAGTTGCAGTATAACAAATGAATGGGTGGAGCACATATTAGTTATTTTCCATACCTATTTCCATGCTCCGTGAAGGTAGGCAGCATCATCTCCATTTTGTGGGTAAGAAACTTGGATTCAGAGAGGTTGAGTAATTTGCTCTAGGTCACACAGCCATGTGGGTACAAGAGTGGGAGAAAGAGAGCTAACATTTTCTAAGTGTTATATCTACTAAATACCTGGCTCTGGCCATACCTTGAAACCCCCTCATTGGCTATGAAGGTCAAACCCTGTTTACCGAAGGGTAAACTGAGGTGCTCAGAGAGAAGTGACTTGCCCAAGGCCACACAGTTAGGGAGCAGAAAAGCTGGGATTTGAACCCAGGTCTGTGTGAGCCCTACGCACATCCTCCTTCCTCCACCGCAGCAGTGATTCCTTTATTCTGTGTCAGCTCGAGGGGCCGATGGTGGCTCTGTGGTCCACAGTGGCACGTGTGGGTGCAGACTGCCTGGCGGGCGCCCCTGGCAGACGCCTCCCTGTGGGCAGGCGGCATGGGGAGGCGGCTGGCGGGATCCACCGCCTCGAAGGCGGGCACTGGTCCACGGCTCTGGGCCCCGGAGCCAGCCTCATTTGCTTGCCTAACGAGGAGGGTGATGTTTTATGCATGGCGCCTAATTTTGCCCCGGCAGTCTCCGGCTATATTTAACACCATTAATCATTATTGTTGGCTCCCAGGGGGATGGATCCCTGATTAGTGTCAGAAACACATCAGACGAGAAGGAGAGAGGGAAGAAATAAGAGCTCGCCCCCAACCTGCTTTCTTCCAACTGGAGATGGGACTTGCATCCCGGCGCTGCGTCTCTGCCATCTGCGGAGCGCGTGACTCGCGGCTTCCTTGGCTCGGGGTTCCCGCCCCTCGTCAGCCTCGTGGGCTCCCCACCCCCCATCCCCGGGCTGCAGCCAGGGCCCGTTAGCCCGGTCAGCCCCTCCTGGAGCCTCGGTGGCCCTTGCGTCAGAGCGCTGCGGATCCCGCCAGGTGAGGACAGCTGCCTCAGCTGGAGCTCAAGAAAGGGCCTACTGAGCACTTATTAGGCTCCTGTGGTAGGCACGTCCCTGCTCAGTGCCTTCCCTACTGCACCCCGATCATCCTGACTCTCACCTTCTGGAGGATGTGGTTTTAACCCCTTAACAAATAGGGAAACTGAAGCTCAGAGTTAAGTTTCACTGGCCTGTGGTTGGTTTGATAAAATGTGTGGAGCTGCATGAATGTTGGGTAGCCATGAAGTTTTGCCTTCAAATAACTGGAAGGGTCTTCTGGTGGCATCCAGTCCGGGCAGGTGCCCCGTCTTTCTCATAGTCAAAGGTAGCCACGTGCAGAGAGCAGGGATTCGTGTACAACGTTCATTTTCTGCTTCCTTTGGGTGGGCGGCTGGAAGCCCCTTTGGTCTAGCTCCAGCCCCTCCAACTCTGCCCTTTGCTCCCCGTGACTCTGACCCAGCTCCTCCTGCCACCACCTTTGTGTTGACATCGGGGACAATGGCCCCGTGTTTATCTTGGAGTTCATGGGGCTTTTTCCTGAGCAGAGCGTCTATCCACCTGCTCATAGCAATGGCGACTCTTGGCGTAACTGGGGGGCTCTGCTAAGACCCCTCCCCAGCAGGGGTGAAGATGGGAGATAAAATAGAAGCGAGGACAGGGGAGCCTGTCCTCCCATCTCTTGTCACCCAGGGAGGTGGCAACTGAAGATCCAGGAGAACTGGACAGAGGTCAGTGGTGAGGGCAGAAGGTGGACCCAAGGGACGGGTCCCACTGGAGGACGTGGGCTCTCCCTTGGGGGTGCGGGAGGAGAAAGGACGGCCATGGGGCACACGCCTGCATCCTCAGGGCTGAACGGCCTCTTGCCCCAGGAGAGATAAAGCGGGGGGGGAGGGGGGGGGGACAGTTGATCATTTGCCAGCTCCCGCGCCGTCCACCCTGCCCACCTCTGTCCTATGTGGCGTCTCCTAACTTTCTTGCACCATTAGATCCAGCGTCTCCAGGTTAGACTGCCCTCGGCCCTAACTGTTCAAATGATGCGGCGCCCCTGGAGGGGGGCTGGCCCTGTGGGGTCCCCAATTAGGAGAGGGGTTTGGAGTGGCCAGCTAGGGCCCTCCTGCCCATGCATGTGTGGAGCTGACACATGAGCACCTACTGTGTGCACAGTCCTGTGCAAAGGACTTTCTCCATGCAACTGGTAAACCGAGGAGTCTTAACGCTCCGTGGCTCAAAATGGGAGCTGGTTTTCATTTCTTCGCTTGTTGCTTTTAATGGAATTTCTTCACGTTCTCCTTTCTTGGGCTCTAATGTCCTCAGGCAGATTTTATTATTCTCTGGCCATTTCCAGTTGTTAAAATGTAATCCAATCCGTTTTAGAACCTGGGATCTCATATCTCATCTAAAGCACCCTATTTCATTCCCCGCTCCCAGCTTTTTCCAGGCTTCGCCGGGAGGAAGGAGGAGGAAGGAGGCTCACTCTGTATGGGGCCAGGCAGGTGGGGTAGGGGCTGCTGCCTTGGTTTTAGTTGGGTCTGCCCACTCTGGTGGTCTCTGCTGCTATGGTGGTACCTCCTCACTCCTGCTCCCTGACAACCACCATCTCCGGGCCTGTGCCACCTCTCCCACCAATGCCCTGCTCTCCGCAAGGCTGCCTCTTCTGTGCAGAATGTGTGTGGAGAGGGTTGGTATTGGGGGCTGGTTCTGCTGTATCCTGTTCAACCCTGGCAGGGGAGAGGAAGGGGGCAGGTTTGGCCCAATTGTGGGCAGTTTCTTGTCAGCTCTCCCTAGAATCTGGGTGTACTTGGCCCTCCTTATCCTTCGTTTTGGCTTTGGCTGTAATTCCAGGGCTCCAGGAAATGTCCCACTCACATTCTGTTACATGCAAATTTCTCTTGCTGACTCCTCACAACCACCCTGCTTAGTTTATGGTATTATTCCCATTGACAGATGAGGAAACAGAAGCTCAGAGAGGTGCAGTCACTTACCCAAGGCTGCTCAGCGGTGGGTAGTAGGCAAGATTTGAACCCAGGTCTGGCTAACCTTAATTAAAGCCCTTGCTTAAGAGTCTGGATTATACAGTCTGACTTCCTGAACTGGAGTCTCAGCTCTGCCATTTCCTAGCTGTGTGACCTTGGGCAGAGTTACTTAACTTCCTTTGCCTTGATCTCCTCATCTGTAAGATAAGGATGGTGATTAACAATAATACCTAGGGTTTTGGGGAGGATTAACGACCTCATCATTGCATTTGCCACCAGGACTGTTGCTGACATTGTCTGTCAACTGCCTCCAGGCCCCTCAGGAGAAATGGCTTTTAGCCCTTGAAGCATGGAAAATAGAGATGTTGATCAACCATCACCATGAGTTGATTGTGTTTTCCTCTTTGCTTGGGCTGCTGGGAAGTTCAAATTGCTGCAAGTATATAGGCCTTCCTGATCTCATCTTATTTTTTCTACTTTTCAAATAAGACTTAATTGTCTTATGTCCTATAGTATGAAGTGGTATAATATTCTAAATTCCTATGTGAAGCCCTGGTTGTCACAAACTGATGTTGCCATCAGAGGAGAAATTGAGGGCAGTATAGAGATCCTAGAAAGCTGCTCTTCCAGATCATGCCCAGTCCTTACCCTCAGAGAAAAGCATCTTTGAAAACAGAACTGCTCTTTCGGGAGTGGGGGAGGACATTGGGGTGGTGAATAATGCTAGAAAGTCCCTCCAACCCTTTGCATGCTGAGGCGGTGAGATAATCTGCTGATATTAATGACATCTGCAAAAGGAGGAATACCCAGCCAGTCACCGTATCTGTTTAACATTAATGCAGAAAATCCCCAAATAAGTCACTTAAACAATATTGAAGTTGATTTCTTTTTTTAAAATTTTTTTTATTTCAGGAAATTATGGGGGTATAAACATTTTGGTTACATGTTATGACTTTGCCATTCAAATAGTTTAGAGGTGGGTCAGTCCCGGGGTGGCATGGGGCCCCACAGTCTAGGAAGACCTAGCATTCCTTTCTTTAGCACTGCTGTGTAGTAGCTTCCATCCTCAAAGTCACTCGTGTCCCACGACGGTTGCTGGAACTTGCCATTGCATCCTGCATTCCAGAAGGGAGGACCACGCAGAGAAGGGCACTTCCTAGAAGTTGCAGACACAACCCCCCACCCCCTTTAGTCCTCCTTGAGGAGTTTCAGGACTGCACCTAGCTTCAAGGGAGGCCTGGGAAAGGAGTCTTTGTTCTATGCAAACTTGGGCTTCCAGGAGCCTGTTTGCTCCACTGTAAACACTCTAACTACCTTGCAGGGTTCTTGTGAGGATTAAATAAGAATGTAGTAAAATAGAACAGGTGTTCCGCAAATGTAAATTTCTTTCTATTTTTAGTTTTCCCTTCCCTCCACTACTTGGGACTAAGAGAGAAGCTTTAGCTACATGAAGAAAGATTTAGGAGCAATAAAAAAAGAAAACTCTTTGAGCGGGTGTGTGGTAGCACACACCAGAAAGCTGGGATGACAGATTCCCTTTGGCTGCAACCAGACAGGCATTCAAACAGAAACCGGAAGGAGGGTGGGGGTCCCGTGACGATCCCTAGAGGTGAGAGATGTGTAGAAATGGGGCATGGACCCTCGGAAGGACCTTCCCTGCCCTTTGATTCCAAAATCTTGCTGTGATTGTCTTCCCCAAGTTCAAGGTGGTGCGTGCAGTACATGTTCGAGGTGGTGGGGTTGCATGTGCAGCCGTTTTCCTGCTCAGGATGAGCTTGGGCGAGTCCAGGGCTGTCTGCACACCAGGCACACTGGCCTGGGGTACAGCATCATGCAGCATTGCATTCCCCTGGCTCCCTTTCCTGCCAGGGCTGAACCCCCACGAGCTCCTCTGGGACCTTTAAAAGCTGAGCTAGTAAGTGCAGAGCCCAGCTGGTGGCTTGCTCTGCTCAGAGGAGGCTGCTGGGGAATGATGCTCTCCCCCGGCTGTCTCACCGGGGTGCAGATATTGAAGTCAGCAATGGGGCAGCAGGTCCTGGGAACCCCCAGCTGCCCTGGCTACTGGGCATGCCCAGACTGGCTCCACTGGCTCTGGTCCAGTTCCCTGGAGGACGAGGGAGAAGAGGAGGAGCAAGGCAGCTGAAGGTGCATGAGCGCGTGCAGCGGCCTTCGGTATCTTGTTTAATCCCCACCGTCCCCTGAGAGGTAGGCGTCACTGTCCCACTTAACGGAAGGGGAAACTGAGGCCCGGGGTAGGTAGGTGGGCACCTTGTCCAGGGTGAGTGGCAGCTGGTGTTGTTTTTAGGGAGATTCAGGCTCAGCTTTGTCACCGCCCTCAACCTCATCCAGGGCCAGTGGGTGATTCCCACGGAGGGGGCTGGAATTCTCCCACCTGCCACTCACACAGCTCCATGTGGCTGATGCTGGGTTTAAACCCAGGTCCCCTTGGCTTCAAAGTCTAACAGTGTGCGTCTTGGTCTCCTCCTCTAACCTCTTCGAGCTGCGCTCCCCTTCAGCAGCTGACGGCACGCCCCAGACTGCGGCGAGTAGGGAGGTTTAGGGGGCAGCTTGTTGGAGAGTTAGCCTGTGCTTGGAGGGTTGACCCATTAGCTTCTAAGCAGCAACTGGACCAGCCCCGAGGGCCTAGGGGGTGGCAAAGTCCACGCTTGCCACGGACTGGGCAGCCCTGCCCCTCTGCTCTGGCCTGCTCCAGGGACGTGCTGCTCGAGGTGGCAGGTCTGCGCCCTCCCTGCAGCCCTGGGGCAGTATCTACACTCCGGCCTCCAGCTCCCTGGACCGCAGGCTGACAGCCCAGGTCTGAGCGCCTGCGGCTAAGAGGCTCCGGGTTCAGCAGAAAGAGCTCGGACCTGCAGCCAGACGGGGGCTGGAGACCCGAATCCCTCCTGCCTCTCTGGGGTCCCCGCCATCTTGGAGCCTCCGTTTTTGCCCCTTAACAGGCAGGATGGCAGCTGCCACCTGCTACGGCAATTCCAGGTGACGCTGATAATGTGTCCACGCCCCGCTTTGAGAGCGCCTGATGCATGGTGGCTCTGAGTGGCAGTATTAGGACCTCTCTGTCTCTCCTGTGAGGCCACGATCACCTCGGACCGAGTACCCCTCTTTCCGAAGCACCTGGAACCGACTTTGCGCCATGTCGGCATTTCCCAAGCTGTGTTCTGTGGACATGAGTGTTCCCAAGAGGAATGTTCTGGAACCGTCTGTGTGTGGGAGACGCTATGTTAAATAGGCTTCTCAGGGTTTTTAATGGGACAAAAAGCCTGTGACTGTGTAAGGGAGACTGGGCAAGGCATATGTCCTTTCTCAAACTGGTCCGACAATCAGGCCTTCCTCTCATGCCCCCTGAGGAATACACCACGGTGTGTGGGTGAGAGAATGTTCCGGAAGCCCGTGGGCCTGGGTCTGGCTCTAGTGGCTTCCTCTACTTACTGTTGCCTCCCTGAACCTCGGCTCTTTCATCTGTAAGGGGGACAGGAATCCCCAGCTTTCCGGGTGACTGAGAATTAACCGCTGTGCCGTGGGTGGAGCTGTCAGCAGGGCGCCTGGCCCACGGTGGGTGCCCAGCGCGCGGAGCCACCGTCCCCGGGGGCAGCGGGGTGCGCTCGGGGGAGCAAGGAATCGGACCTGGCTGCAGGAGGGATGAGGTGGGACCGGAATAATTAAGAGGCCGAAACGCTGTCAAATCCCAGTGGGGCAGAGGACAGAGCTGAGGGAGGAAGTCCCCATCTCCCCACAAAGGCTTGTTGTGTAGCCAAACCCTCGGGCGAATTCACAATCCAAACCGTCCAAGTCTTCACTGCAGGGCTGCCTGGGTTCTCTCCCAGGATCGCAACACCTTAGCTAATTAATTAGGCTGGTTCTGCCTAGAAGGCAGAGGTCACCTCGGTGTGTAATTCTGTGAAGTGTGCAGTGTCACCAGGCAGCCGTAATCACCCCGGCTCTGCCTTCTGTCTCTTCCTCAGCTACACAGCGAACGTGCCGCAGGGTGTGGGCACATGTCATCACTCCACTCCACCAACAGCCGCCACCTGCCAGGTCCCCCAAGGAGCTCACCGTCTGGGGGTGGCCAGGCCAGCAAATGCGCAATTAGAATAGGTGGTGGGGGGCAGGGGACCCACTGATGCCGGGAGGGAGGACCTGGACAGCACTTGGAGTAGGTGCTGAGTCTGGAAGGAGGTGTAACAGTTCACCTGGCGGACGCTGAGCGTGAGAGTGGGGAAGGATGTTTTGGGCGGGCGCACGCACGCACGCACGCACGCACACACACACACACACACACACACGCACGCACACACGCATGCATGCACAGCCATTTGGCAATATCGTAGGGTTTTCTCGGAGCTCTATTTCAAGATTTTAGTCTGAGTTGTGACCTAATTTCCACCAGGATGATTGAGAATCATGAGATTGCCTGGCATTCATTCCAAACATGCTTTTCAAACGTAAAACTGGTTTTTTTCTTTTTTTCCCCATCTTTCTATTTTTGTCCTCCATGTGAAACAAGTTCATGTCATTCTACCATTTGTCTGGTCATAGGGCCCTCTGAGGTTTTCACTTTGAAAAAAGAAATCTTTCATTCCCAGTCCCTGTCCCCTTCCCCTGCCTGTGCGAGCACACGTTTGTTGTGCTGTGTGTGCACTGATGTGAAACAAGCAGGCGTCACCTTAACGGACCTCACTGGCACGGTGCTATTTAAGGCCTCACGCTACCATTTCCACTTAGCACTCTGATTTAAAGATGCGTCTGTGTCGCTGTGGAGTCCACTCACAAGCGTGCTTTCTAAGGACGCATTTGCGGTTCAGTCTCTCCCTGCACAAAGCCCGTTCTGGTGCCTCTCTGGTTTCCCACTTTACAAACGGTGCTGTGGGAATGTCCTTGCAAAGCCCGATCACAGGCTTGGAGGACATGGCTTCTCTGCGGTGTATGCTAAGGAACAGGAACGGCAGGTCACCGGGACATGCACGTGGGATGCACCGAGTTCCACCAGATGGTCCCACTGGGTCACTCCCACCAGCAGGGCTGGGAGCTTCCTGTGCCCACATCTGTGTCAGCCCTTGATTGTCTGGTTTTGCTGATCTGACGAGTGTAAAACATCTCATCGCTTTACCGTGTGTGTGGCTGATTGACGTGTGTTTGAACATCTCTTCCTACGCTTGCGGCCGTGTGGAGTGCTGGTCTCTGGGCGAGTCACCCGCTTTGCCCATTCCCCCATCTTTTTGTCTTTACTGCCTTGTTGATTTCAAAGTTCCTTATTTGTCCCTTTTAGACATGGCTAGTATCGTCTCTCATCTTGATACATTTCTGTTAAATGTGTCTGTTTTCTCTAAATAGAAATCTATTATTTTTATATTGCTACCTCTTCCCCCCACCCCGTTCTCTCTCCCGCTCACCTTAGCAATTGTGTGTGTGTGTGTGTGTGTGTGTGTCTCTACTGTCTTGTTTTTAGAAGTCCTTCCCTACACCAAGGCCAGAAAGATTCTCCCACAATCTCTTCCCCTAGCTTTATAGTTTTCCTTTTTAAATTTAGGTCTCTAATCCATCTGGGTTCTGTTCTGTGTTCTCTGATAAGACAACCGTATTTTTCTCTCTAAGTCAGTTCCA
>CM052444.1:97465234-97502348 GCA_028533085.1 Varecia variegata | reverse complement strand
CTGGGACGGCTCTTAATTCCTTAGAGGCTAGAGCTTTTGCTCTCCTTTGTCAAGTTTGAGCAATTGGAGCGTCTTTTCTTCTTCTAGACAATTTTAGAATTCACTGGCCACGTTCTCTAAAAACCTTGTTCTAATTGTTATTGAAGTTGCATTAAAATTTCTACGTTGCTTTGGGGAGTTAACATCTGAACAATGTTAACATGACATTTAGTTACCTTTTTGTCATTTTGATACTTTAAAACTTTTCTCCATACAAGTCTTGGACATGTGGGTCAATTCTAAAATAGCTTTTGATTGACAATGTAAGTGGCATCTCTCTCTGTCTTTTTTTTTTTTTTTTTTTTTTTTGAGACAGGGTCTCATTCTATTGCCTGGGCTAGAGTGCTGTGGTATCATCACAGCTCACTGCAACCTCAAACTCCTGGGCTCAAGTGATCCTCCTGCCTCAGCCTCCCCGATTGCTGGGATTACAGGCATGAGCCACCACGCCCGGTCAGGATCTCATTTTCTATTGTGTTTCCTAGTTGGTTATTGCTAGTGTAGAAGAATGTTATTAATTTTTAAGTTGATCATTCTGACTGTTCAGATTGTGTTGAAATTTTTTTCTATGAATGATAACGTAATTATCTTCAATGTGAACAGTGGTATTTTCTCTCTCTTCTTCCAATGATTTTACATTTTGTTTCTCCTTGTCCTCCTGCGTTTGTCAGGACCTCCAGCGAGATGCTGAACCACAGCAGTCATGGCAAGCTTCCTTGCTCTAGTCCCAGTCTTAAAAGGAACGAGGCTGAGATTTTCAGCTAACAATGGCATTTGCTCTATTTTACTATGTAGCATTTTATCCAGTTAAGGAAATCCTCTTCAATTTCTTGTTTGAGTTTTTTAAGAATAAATAGATGTTAAATTTGATCAAATGCTTTTGTCAATCTATTGAAATAATTTTTGCACTTCTGTGCTAAACCCTACCCTGCCTAAGAATACTTACAAAAAATACTTATAAAGAATATTATAAAGCTCTTTTTATGTGCCAGACTGTGTTGTAGGTGCTTTATAAATATTGACTTCTTTCATCCTTATAATAACTCTGTAAAGCTAGGCACTGTTATTATCTTCTTCTTACAGCTGAGATAAGGTAGGCCCAGCGAGGCTAATTAACTTATGCAAAGTCACACAGTTGGTCAGGCACAACTCTAGCATTTGCTATGCCAGGGGGAAGAGTATAAATGAACACACATATGCCAATTCTAAATATTTAAAGTTATAAAACAAGTTAGCAACCTGTTAAACAAAACATATTCTATCTCCTATCTGGGAAATATACCTTGATAAAGATAAAATCTACACGATACCAAGATGACAAAATTTAACTATTGCACGTTTTGGTATTCTGTTGATGAGTCTGAGATATTTGGATGAGTAATAAATCATACATAACTCGAATTATATGTTTATTCCATAAAACTTACTTTTCTTGTCTTCAATAAAATAAATTCTGATGTAATCAAGATTTCCACATAGATTGTGTTCTATTGATAGTAGTGATATAAAGGATTAAAAAATAAAACAATTATATTCAAAGTGTACAAAATTAAACTTTTACCACCTGGAAGTTAAAATACATGTAAAGAAAATCTTTTGGGCTTTCGAAAAGTTTTTCATCTAAAATTCAGAATTATTGGTAAATATTGAAAGGTGAAATGTCTAAGTCAGCAAAAAATTTAAAATGAAAGATATTTAAAGGTTAAATGTGTCCACCCTTTGAGAAGACAATTCTAGCATTCAGTGTCCATCTAGTTGCCGATGTAGCTCTCTGGTATCACGCTTTTAAACCCTTATGACGTCTAGATGTAGGTATATACAAATACAGGAGTCAAATAAGTCAGCTGATCAGGGTTTCGCAACGTCCCTGAGCTGCAACTCAGAGCTGTCGGGAATCCTGCTCTACTTCAGCTAATTCACGTGTGCCTCTACTTCCCCAAACTGGAGCATGAAGAGAAACAGGAAGACGTATGCGCGGCGCTTCTAGGAAATGATGCTTCATTTTGCAGGAATTTATTGCACGAGTGCTGAGAGGAAGATTTGACAAGTTGGTTAATGTATTTTTTCTCTTACCAAAGTGCTTCTGCAGCTCAGATCCTCCCTGCAGCTCAAAGCTGTGACCTGCTGATCTCTGCAGCAGCACATACGAGAAACTTCCATGGCGTTTGGACACAGGTTGCTTCTCGTTTCTGTGAAGTTGGTCAGGAGCTGCTGGGAAGCACGTCTCTGGGGCCTGAGCCGTGTTAGTCATTAGAGAAGATGCTGAGTTAGGGGTTGCAGTGTGCTGGCCCCGGGCGCAGATTCCAAATGGCTGTGTGTGTGTGTCTGTGTGTGTGTGTGTGTGTGCACATACTTATGAGTAGGTGGGGCCCAGGGTGGGGTCCCCTCTTACCTGGTTCGAAACAAGTTTCTACAGCTAGTAAGTAATGGAGCTGGGGTTTGAACCCAGGCTGTCGGACTCAAGTCACGCCCTTAAGCATAGCACCACGCTGCCTCTCCACCACAGTGGACTCTTAGACTTGGTCGGCTGGTCCTTTATTTTGAATTTTTGCAAATGTGTCCATAAGTGAAATGGGCCTGTGATATGTTTTGCTTATACTGTCATTTTTTTTTTTTTTTTTTTTTTGGAATTTAGATCATACTAGCCTCATAAAATAAGTTTGGTAACTTTCTTTTCTTTATTATTTTGTTTAAGCTCATGATAATCTATTTGGTAGAACTCACCTATAAAACCATCCTGGGGTTAAAGCCTTTTGGGTAGATGTATCTTTGATTACCATTTCAATGTATTTCATGGTTTAGTTTGCTCAAATTTTCGGTTTCTTCTTTTATCACTGTTGGCATTTTATATTTTTCTGGAAACTCTGCTGGGTTTTCAAATCTGTGGCCCGTCCAGGGCATCGTGGGTGAGAAGAAAGGACATGGTGTGGCCTTTCTGCTGTTTGTGGTCCTGCCACCGTCTCCTTTGGGATGCTGTTTCCCCGTGATGGGCCCGACCACGTGCTGTCTCCCCAGCGGCTTCTCCTGGCCTTCAACATCCGTGTTCATCTTCCTTCTGTGGATCCGACTGCGCTGGGCCTGGGGAGGGAAGCTGGTGTTGGTTGGGGAGCCTTAGTCCAGCAGCCTGTGCTGGTTTACTTCCTTGTCACGATCATGTTCAGTTGTTGTCTCATGGGGGAATTGGCTGGAATTGTGGGGTGAGATTCCAACACTGCATTTAAGCCCCGGAAGTGATGGAGCTGGAGTTTGAATCCAGGCTGCCTGACTCGTGTCCTGCCCTTCGCTATAACATCACGTCGCCTCTCTGCCAGGTTGTTTAAATTGACTCTTACACTGGCTGGCTCATACTTTATTTTGCAGAAAAGAGTGCTTCAAACAGTGATGCCTGCCAAAGGTGTGGGTGGGCAGTGAGATTGTGCTGCGTCTGTCATTCCTGACTTAGCTCATCAGGCCCAGCTGAGGGTCCCTCTGATTTTAATGGCAGACAGAGTCAATGAGGGAGAGGGAAGGGGGCTTTAAGCTCTAATCAGGGCTTTTGAGCCAGCAAGCCTTGGTTCTAATTTCAGCTTTGCTAATTTCCATGAAATCATATACATGCCATGAGAATTCTGTGTCAATAAGTAATCTAACCTACCCAAACTGGCTAAAGGAAAAGAAGGAAATTGATTGGCTCAACGAACTGAAAACCCCAGAGGTAGATCCAGCTTCAGGAGCAGTTTGATCTAGACGTTCATGATGTCAACCTCTGGCCCCATTTCTCCATGACATTGTCGTCCCTGCCCTTCTCTGTGGGCCTGCCCCATCCTCAGGCCGTAGCTGGGAAACTGTCATAGCTGTGGTGGTTTCAGAGCTGACATCCACCCATCCACCAGCTAAACAGGAGAAAATTGTTCTTTGGGGGCCTCCTGTGATAAGTGAAAAAGATTCTTTCCCAGAAGCCCTCAGTGTCTCCTCATCTCATTGGCTTGAGTTGGGTCACATGTTCTTCCCTGAACCAATCACCGTGGTCAAAGGGTTGGCTGCGCCCCTGGGCTGAGAGTGGGGTAAGTAAATCCCATGCGAGCCACAGGCTGGCGTGGGCAGGGCGGGTCCCTTGCAAGAGCTGAGTGCTGTCGACTGGGAGGCAATGTGGATACAGGGAGCCCGCAAACGGCTGCCCCTGACCACTGCCGCTGCCTCCTAACACGGCTCCCTGCTTCTGCCTTTGTCCTTACTTCTGTCCCCAGCCCGATAGCCGGTGTGATTCTCTTGACACCAGGGTGGGTGTGACCTGCCTCGTCTCTGCTCAGACACCTTCAGTGGCTCAGCGTCTCCCTGGGGGGCCAGAGCCAGAGTCTCTACAGCTCCCTAACAAGGGCCTAGATGCTCCGTGCTCCCCACTGCTGGGCCCTCCCTTGCAGCCACACTGGGTGCACTCCCACCTCGGCCTTTGCATCCACCTGGAAAGCTCGTCCCCGCAACTGTGTGCTTCCTGCCCTTGCTTCCTCAGGGGTCTTGGCCAAGTGGCATCTCCTCCGAGAGCCTTTTCTGATCAGCCCGTCTGAAGCAGGAGCTCTTTCTTCCCCCGTAAGTCCCTGTTCCTGCTCTTTGCTTTGCTTTTCTTAATAGCCAGTGCTTTATAAAACAAATCTTCCCTACCTCCCTCCACGCCCCCCATATCCCAATGTCAGCTCCCTGCGGGCAGCCCCTGTCTTCCTGCCCATGGCTGTATCTGCGGGGCCCTGCACAGCGCCTGGCACACAGTAGGTGCTCAATAAGTGTTTGTTGAAGGCTGTAGCTCGAACCCCACCACCTCTTCCTATCAGTGCAGTGAGAGTTTCCTGCCTGCCAGCTCTTGCCCTGGGGCCAGGGCGGGAGGTCCCAGGGATCAAATGTCACCTGCCCTGATGATCTGTGGTATGTGTCCTGGACATCCGGTGTGTCCACTCTGGTCCCTGGGAGCAGCTGGTTAAAGGCACTGCCTTTGCTCTTCGTCCTCTTCCTCCTCCCTCTAGGCTGCCAGGATCTTATTAGCCCTGTTTACATGGCCACGATGTGGAGCGATTAATTTTTAATGGCTTGGTTTATTGCATGTTTGAACGGTTTATTGAGTAATTCCCACATTTAAGTGATTAATTCCCCAGAGTTCAGAACAACTGGTTAGTTTTACATTAATCGGGGTTTCTGAACGCCAGGAGACAATCAATCCTTCCTGCCAGGGAGAGTGATGTTAAAATACCTCGAGGTACAATGAGGTTAAGAAAAGGAGTAATTAAAAGCCTGTCTTCCCCTCATGCAAATTTGATGTCTCTCTCTCTCTCCTTCTCTCTCTTCTGGCGCTCTCCCCTTCTCAGTAAGGGCCCTTGCCGAACCCACTTGCTCTTTAGGAGGATCCAATCCCCCTCGGTCCTGGAGGATCTGCCCTCCCTGGTCCTCCGGCTCTGTCCCGCTGCTGCCGGGAGGTGGGCTTTGCTCAGCCCTGGGCCCCCAGGTGAAGAGGCCTGTCGAGGAGCCCCTGCCTTCCGTCCTCCCACTTTGGTTCCTGATTTGCAAGGAAGCTGGGCCATGTCTGGCCTTGGAATGAAGTGACTGGTTATGGTATGTGGCCAGGCGGAGCCCTGGTGGCCTCAGGCAGATCTCCCCGCAGGCAACAGGGGAAGGTGTGTGGGGACTTTGCCTCCCAGCCCTTCTGCAGAGGCCTGTGGCCCACTCAGCTTTGAGCAGGAGAGAAGTGGGAGCTGCGTTTGCATCTGTTTGAGTCTCCTAAAGCTGCCACTGCAAAGGACTGAACTGAGCAGCTGGAAACTGCACAATGTAGTATCTTAGCGTTGCGGACGTCAGAGACACAAATGGGTCTCGCTGGACCACAGCCAAGGTGTTGCCGGGCTGCGTTTCTTCTGGAGGCTCCAGGGAAGATCCTTTCTTTGCTTGTCCCAGCTTGCAGGGGCCGCCTGCACTCCTTGGCTCGGGGCCCCTTCTTCCATGTCCGAGGACAGCCATGGAGCTGCATCTTCACGTCTTTCTCCAACTCTGACTTCCGCTCGTTCTCCCACAACGAAAGGACCCTGCGATTACACTGGGCTCACCGGGCAGTCCAGGGTCCTCCTCCCCGCTCAAGGTCAGACGATTAGTAACCCTAACTCCATCTGCAGCCTAATTCCCCTTGGCCCTGTCATCTGACACATTCACAGGTTCCAGGGTTGGGACATCACCACCTTTGCGCTGTGCCCATCCCAGCACCGGTAGTTGAGAAACAGGATGGCTGGCGGATTAGAGGCCCAGACCCTGGAGCCAGGATACCCTGGGTTCAAATCCTTGCCTAGCCCCTCAGTAGCTGTGGGGACTTGGTGAGTTTACTACCTGTGCCTCAGTTTCCTCATGTATAAAACCGGAGGCTGGTAATAGTGCCTTCCTCACAGAGACGTTGTACTGGGGAAACAAGCAGTGAGGCACTTGGCCTGGTGACTGGCCCACCGGGGCCAGAGACGGAGCCTTGACCGACAAAGCCTGGAGAGCCTGTGTGCACACGCTGCGCAGCTCCGGGGAGGGAGACCCGGGTCCACGATTGACAGGAGGCAGATGAGAGGCAGGGGCTCAGCAGATACCAAGAGCTAACACGCCATCGTTCTGTCCCGTGTGTCCTTCAAACGTTATTGCTAATGCCTCACGCATCCGTGAAAGGTAGTATTTCTCATCTGAAATCTAAGGTTTAGAGAATTGATTAACCTAAGAGTTTGGGCATGGGTTTGAGTCCTGATTATACCCAAAGGTGGGTGGCTCGGGGCCAATTCCTTCACTTCCCTAGGCCTCAGTTTCTCCATCTATAAATAGGAGATGATACTATGCCCTTGGCATTGGGCTGTCGTGCAGATTCAGTGAGACACTGTGTGGAAGGTGCCACGCCCAGTGCCAGGCACATAGTACGTGCTTAGCAAGAGTTCTGTGTCTGTGGCCGTTAGAGGAATGTGCTCCTACTTGGAAATTATCTGGTGTTGGGAACATCATGGAATAAAGCTTTGGTGTGGATCTCAGAGACCTGAGAGGTGTGGTGGGGATTTCTGGCAGAGAAGAGAAGTAGAATAGAAAGGACACAGTTCTGCAGCAGGAGCCATCCCAGCGTGGCTCTGGCCTCAGGAGCGTGGACAGGATGGGACGACGTGGCCAGCTGGGTGGGCCCTGCGTGCTGAGCTGAGTTTAGACTTTGTCTTGCTGGCGGTGGGGGCCGGGGAGGGGTTTTGAGCAGGAAAGTCACCAGAAACCTGTAGAAGAAACCCATGTTTTAGGGACACGGGAGGGGAGCCCATATGGAGCTCTCATGCCGCCAGCAAGCCAATGTATTTTTGAAAATTTATTCATTCAACACAAACTGATGTAACAAAAATATGCCAGTTACGTGCTGGAGATAAGGAAGTAAAATACAAATACGAGCTTGTCTGCCAGGAGCCTACATTCTAGTGGCACTTGGGGAGAGACGGACACCAGCCAGGAAACATACACCGTAATTATGTATGGTGGTAAGTGCTGTGAAAATGAGGAAATTAGCCGATGCGATACTGGCTTGGAGTAGAGCGGTCAGGGAAGGCTTTTCTGGAGAGGTGTCACTTGAGTGGAGACCAGAACGAGGAGAAACAGCTAGTTTCTGGAAGGACTGGCCAGGTGTTCCTGCCAGAGGGTAGAGCAACGGAAGGCCTGGGGGATGGAGGAGCCAGCTGTGGTCCAGGGACAGAGAGAAGAGAAGACGGGCCCGTGCGCTGGGAAGACGGCAGAAGATGCTATTGGACAGGCAGGCAGAGGCTTAATCATGGAGAGTCTGGATTTAACTGTCGCTTGTTCTGATTTTATTCAACCTTTTCTTCCCCTAGATTATTCCCCTCATCATAAAACCTTACCAAATCATTTCTCATCTTAAAAAACCCCAGACCTCCTGGGGCCCCGTTTCTCAGCATGTCCACTGTTGTCCTTCTTTGCTTCCTTTCAGAGCAAAACTCATCAAAGTTGTCTGTACTTGCGACCTCCAATTTCTCTCCTCCCATCCTTTCTTTTCCGAAAATCTTTTCATTTTAAAAACCGTTCATACTTAGAGAAGATGGAAGAATAGCTCAATGTATTCGCTAATACCCATCATCTGTAATTCACTGGTTATTATCTTTTGACCACATTTGCTTTGACACTTTTTCTGTATGCACACGCTGGTTCTTTGCTTGATCTATTTGAAAGTAGATCGCATGACATTTTACCTATAAATACTTCTTCATGTGTCTGCCTAAATTCAAGGGTATTCTCTTTCAGAACCACAATATAGTGATCAAATACAGGAAATTTAACATTGACAATATAAGCCATATTCAAATTCACCATCTGTTCCCAAAATGTTCTTTAAAAAATTTACCTTAAAAGTTACATGCAGTAAGACTCAGTCTTTTTGGTGGATGGTTCTAAGTTTTGACAATTGCATGGAGGCAAATAACCACGATCACGATCAAGATATAACACAGTTTCACCACCCTGCCAATTCCTCCAAGCCGTATGTTGAACTCTTTCCACCACCCCCAGAAAATTCTGATCTGTTCTCTTACTAAGTTTTGCCTTTTCCAGAAAGTCATTTATTAGGTTGTTATTAATAAATATGAAGTGTCCAATTTCCTTAAGTGCTAAGTTTGACAGTTGATATCTCTAACATTTCACTTTGACACTTCTTATTTTATTTTTATTGTGAAGGCATGTCCTCAGTTGTGCAAATGCACATTTTGGCTTGTGATTATCTTTCACATTTTTTTTAGAGCAGTTTTTGTGAAACCATGGATAAGTCAAAAATTTGTGTTATTTTCAAATGTGAGTTCCATCATGGAAACAAATGCAGCGCAGACAGCTTGAAATATCCATGAAGTGTCTGGGAAGGATGTGGCTAATGAGTGCACAGTACATCGATGGTTTGAGAAGTTCTGTTCTAGTGATTTTAATCTTGAAAATGAGCCACGTGGGCGACCTGAGACCAAGGTGGATAACTTTGAGCTGAAAGCTATAGGGGAAGTGAATCCATCTCAACCTACGCGTGAATTAGCAGCAAGGTTTGACGTTACTAGTCTAACAATATCGGACCACTTGAAACAAATGGGCAAGGCAAAGAAGCTGGGTAGATGGATTCTGCATGAATTAAATGAGCGTCAGAAGAGAAATTGTCTTGAAGCTTGCCTTTCTTTGCTGTCACGACATAAAGGTGAACCATTTCTACATTGTATTATTATGTGTGATGAGAATGGGTTATTTTTGACAATCACAATTTTTGGGCACAATGGTTGGATAAAGATGAAGTGCTAAAACACAGTCCCAAACCAAATATTCATCAGAAAAAGCTAATGGTGTCTGTTTGGTGGTCCAGCGCTGGTATTATCCACTACAGCTTCATGAAACCTGTGTAGTCGATTACAGCGGATGTCTGCTGCAGCCAGCTGGATGACATGATGGGGATGCTTGCAATTAAGCAGCTGAGATTGGTCGGTAGAGATAGGCCAATCCTCTCACAAGACAACGCTTGACCACATCGCACAAACAATGCTGCTCAAACTACAGCAGCTGGACTTGCAAACTCTCTGTCATCCACCATATTCACCAGACCTTGCACCAGCTGACTACCACTCCTTCCAGGCTTTGGACCACTTCTTGCAAGGAAAAATATTCAATTCTCAACAAGCTGTGGAAAACGCCTTTCACGATTTCATTGCCACTCTCTCTCCAGGCTTCTTCGCTGCTGGCATAAACAAGCTGCTGTTAAGGTGGCAAAACTGTGTGGACAGTGTAGGCGCATACTTTGATTAATTGTACTGCTTCTTGTTTGAGATATAATAAACTACCCTTCTGATTAGAAATCGGACATTTCATATTTAATGACCTCGTACTTGGGAACATACGGCATTTAAGTCCAGCTTCTTTTATTTAGCAGACTGGTTTTGAAAGTCGATCATGTTGTATGTATCAGTAGTTCCTTTTTGTTGCTAGGTGGTAATCGTTCCAGGGATGAATCACTACGTGTTTATCCGTTCACTAGCTGAAGAACATTTGGGTTGTTTCCAGTTTTTAGCGATTATGAGTAAAGCCTCTAAAAACATTGGTGTAAGGGTTTTTGTGTGACCATACGTTTTTATTTCCCTGAGGGACTTAGGAATAGGATTGCTGGTTTGTAGAGTAAGTATGTGTTTAACTTTAAAAGGAACTTCCAAACTATTTTCCAGGTTGTACCTTTTTATATTCACACGAGCAATATATGAACGTTCCAGTTCCTCCACATCCTCGCCAGCACTTGCTGTTGTCCTTTAAAAAATTTTTTTTTAGTCATTCCAATAGGCATGTAGTAGCATCTCATTATGGTTTTAATTTACATTTCCCTAATGACTAATGATATTTAGCATCTTTCTACGTGCTTATTTATGATCTCTATAGCTTCTTTGATGAAATGTCTAAATTTTTTGCCCATTTTTGAAAGTTGTTTACTTTCTTGTTATTGATTGTTGATAGTTCTTTATATTTTCTGGGTACAAGTCCTTTATCAGATATGTGATTTGCAATTATTTTCTGTCTGTGGCTTTTCAGGTATTTTTCCTCTTAATAGTGTCTTAACAGCAAGAAGTTTTTAATTTTGATAAAGTCCAGTATATCAACTTTTTCTTTTATGGATTGTAGTTTTTTTTTCTGTCACCCAGGCTAGAATGCCGTGGTGTGATCAGAGCTCACTGTAACCTCAAACTCTTGGACTCAAGCGATCCTCCTGCCTCAGCCTCCTGAGTAGCTGGGACTACAGGTGTGCGCCACCACGCCAGGGTAATTTTTTTATTTTTTGTAGAGACACGATCTCACTATGTTGCTCAGGCTGGTCTTTAACTCCTGACCTGAAGCGATCCTCCTGCCTTGGCCTCCCAAAGTGCTGGGATTACAGGTGTGAGCCCGGCCTATAATCGGCCCTGGATTTTATTTTTGATGTAGCATCTAAGAATACTTAGATATTCTTCAATCTAGGGTCACAAAGATTTTCTCTCATGTTTTCTTATAGAAGTTTTACAATTTTCTATGTTCTATTTACATTTTATAGGATCTATTTTGAGTTAACTTTTTTTTTTTTGTAAAAGAGGTGAAGAATGACTCGAGGTTATTATTTTTTTGCACAGAGTGGTCTAATTTTTCCAGAACCATTTGTTGAAAAGGCTATATTTTCATCACCAAATTGTCCTTGCACCTTTGTTAAAATCAGGTGACTAGATGTGTATGAGTCAATTCTTGGACTCTCTGTTCTTTTCCACTGATCTACGTGACTGTCCTGTCACCCATATCACACTGTCTTAGTTTATGTAAATTTATAGTGGGCCTTGAAATCAGATAAGTGAATGTTCCAACTTTTTTCTTCTCAAAATTGTTTTGGCTAGTCCTTTGGCAATTCCTTTGGCTTTTTATATACATTTTAGAATCAACTTGTTGATATCTAAAAATACTCCTTCTGGGATTTTGATTAGGATAGAATCTATAAATCAATTTAGGGAGAAATGACATCTTTTTTTTTTTTTTTTTGAGACAGAGTCTCACTCTGTTGCCCAGGCTAGAGTGAGTGCCGTGGCATCATCCTAGCTCACAGCAACCTCAAACTCCTGGGCTCAAGCAATCCTTCTGCCTCCGCCTCCCGAGTAGCTGGGACTACAGGCATGCGCCACCATGCCCGGCTAATTTTTTCTATGTATATTTTTAGCTGTCCATATAATTTCTTTCTATTTTTAGTAGAGACGGGGTCTCGCTCTTGCTCAGGCTGGTCTCGAACTCCTGAGCTCAAACAATCCGCCCGCCTCGGCCTCCCAGGGTGCTAGGATTACAGGCGTGAGCCACCGCGCCTGGCCAGAAATGACATCTTAATGATACTGAATCTTCTAACCCATGAACACAGCATCTGTATGTATTTGTTTTCTTTGATTTCTTTCATATTCAATAATATGTTTTGGTAGATTTATGCCAAAGTATTTCATGGTTTTTGATGCTATTGTAAATGGTACTTTTTTTAAAAAATAGTTTTTCAGCTGTTTATTGCTAGTATGTAAAATATAATTGGTTTTTAAAATATTAAACTTGTATCCTGTGACGTGGCCAAATGCACTTATTAGTTCTAGGATATTTTTTTGTAGATTCTTTGAGATTTTCTACGTAGACAATTATGTCTTTTGTAAATAGGGATAGTTTCATTTCTTTCTTTCCAATTTCTGTGTCTTTTATTCCTTTTTTCTAGCCTTATTGTGCCGGATAGGATTTCCAGTTCAATATTGAATATGAGGGGTGAGAGCTGATATCCTTACCTTGGTCCCAATTTTAGGCAGAAAGCATTCAGTTTCTTACCATTACATTTGTTAGCTGTAGGGATTTTTGTAGATGCCCTTTAAGAGGTTAAGGAAATTCCCTTGTATTCCTAGTTGTTGAGAGTTTTTATTATGAATGCACATCGAATTTTATCCATTGATTTTTGCATCTGTTGAGATGGCCACGTGGTATTTCTCCTGTAGTCTGCTGGTAGGTTAAATTACATTGATTTAAAAATGTTGAACCAGCCTTGTATTCCCGGGATAAGCCCCACTTAGTCAATATGTATTATCCTTTTTATATATTGCTGGGTTTGCTAAAAGTTTATTGAACAATTTTTTTTATCTATCTTTATGAGAGATTTTGGTTTGTAATTTTCTTTTTTTTGTAGTATCTTTGCTTTTGGTTCAAGGCAATGCTGGCCTTACAAAATGAATTGGAATGTGTTGCTTCCTTTTCTGCTTTCTGGAAGAGATTGTTCGTAATTAGTAATTCTTCCTTAAATTCATAATTTCTTCCTTAAATATTGGTAAAAATTTCCATTTGGGCCTGGAGTTTTCTTTCTTGAATGTTTCTTTACTATTATAAAAAGTCTATTTCTTTAATAGTTGCATGGCCATTCAGGTTATATATTTCTTCTTGACTGAACTTCCGTGGTTTATATCTTTGAAGGAATTTTGTCCATTTTACCTAAATTGTCAAATTGATAGGCATAAAATTATTCATAATATTCCTGTATTATCCTTTTCTTGTCTGTAGAGTCTAAAGTGATACACCTCATTCTTGATATCAGTCCTTTGTGTCATCTCTCTTTTTTTCTTAGTCAGTCTGGCTAGAGGTTTATCAAAGTTATTGATCTTTTCAAAGAACCAGCTTTTGGTTTTATTGACTTTTCACTATTGGTTTTCTGTTTTCAATTTCAATTATGGTCATGCACCACATGACAATATTTTGGTCAACGACAGATCACATATACAATGGTGGTACCATAAGATTATAATACTGTATTTTTACCATACCTTTTCTGTGTTTACATATGTTTAGATACATATGCTTACACCATACCACCATTGTGTTATAGTCGCCTGTGTGTTCAGTGTAGTAACGTGCTGTACAGGTTTGTAGCCTAGGAGCATTAGGCTATACGATATAACCTAGGTATGTAGTAGGCTCTACCATCTGGTTTCTGTAAGCACACGCTATGATGTTCACACAAGAAAATTGCCCAATGATGCATTTCTCAGAATATGTCTCTTTCATTAAGCGACGTGTGACTGTATTTTAATCTTTATTACTTCCATCCTCTGCTTTCATTGGGTTTAATGTGTTGTTTTTCTGGTTTCTTAAGGAATAAATTTAGGTTATTAATTTTAAACCTTTCTTCTTCTTCTAATGTAAACATTTAATGCTATAAATACCCTCTGAGTACTGCTTTAGCTGCATTCCA
Organism: Varecia variegata; assembly: GCA_028533085.1. Classification (NCBI taxonomy): domain Eukaryota; kingdom Metazoa; phylum Chordata; class Mammalia; order Primates; family Lemuridae; genus Varecia; species Varecia variegata. The sequence goes on along the minus strand of CM052444.1, from coordinate 97,488,556 downwards.
CAAATTTTAATATGTTGCATTTTTTTTTGTTTGGTTCAAAATATTTTCTGATTTCTTCTTTGACCCATGATTTATTTATGCATTTTTTTAACTCCCAAATATTTGAGGATTTTCCAGATATCATTCTGCCTTTGATTTCTAGTTTACTTCCTTTAAAGTCAGAAAACATACTTTATATGATTTCAATTCTTCCAGATGTGTAAAGGTTTGTTTATAGTGTGGCCTATCTCTGTGAGTGTTACATGTGTTCTTGAAAATAACATGTCTTCTGCTGTTGTTTGATGGAGTGTTCTATAAATTCCAGTTAGAAGGTTAGCAAAGGCTTGCAATTTGTGAACAACCAACTTGACTTTTCCACTTGTTCTATCGATTACTGAAAAAGGAGTTGAAGTCTTCAAGTTAAATGGTGGATTTTTCTATTTCTCTTTGTGCTTCTTTAAGTTTTTGCTTAAGTGTTTTGAATGTCTGTTGTTGGATGCGAGTGTGCTCAGGGTTGTTGTCCTCTTGGTGAATGGACCCTTTTATCAGGATGTAATGTCCTTTATTATTGGTAATAGTTCTTGTTCTGAAGTCTGCTTTGTCTGGTATTAAGACAGCTACCCCAGCTTTCTCTTGGTTGCTTTTTACGTGGTATATCTTTTTTCATCCTTTTAGTGTTAACTGGTCTTTATCAGTTTATTTAAAGGGGGTTTCTTGTAGATGGCCTATAGTTTGCTCTTTTTGTTTTTGCTGTTGCAATTGGACAATCTGTTGTTCAATTGGTGTATTTTGGGACATTACATTTTTAAAAAATGTAATTGTTGATATGGTTGGATATGGGACTATCATTTTGCCTTTTGTTTTTTTTCCCCCTGTTTTTTGTTTCTCTGTTCCATCTTTTCTGCCATGGTTTGGATTATTTGACTGTTTTTAGTATTCCTTTTTAACTTATCTACTGGCATTTTGGCTTAATCTCTGTGTTATTATAGTTCTTATTTGTTGCTCTGGGGAGCACGGTATACACACCTAACCTTTCTCGGTTTAATTAGAGTTAACAACAGCAGCAGGAAATTATCCAAGAACGGGACGTGGGACGCTCTTTCCTCTGTCATAAATCACCAAAAACAAATGGGGCAGGAAATTGGGAATGAACTGGCTGAACAAAATGAGATAGTTGACGACCTCACCAACCTGGTGGAGAACACAGATGAAAACCTTCGCGCTGAAACCAGGCGGGTGCACGTGGCGGACGGGAAGTCAACATGGTGATTTCATTGCTGCTCATGGCTCTTAAGTGGCTGTTGCAGTCTGGCCAACTGATGGCAATAAAGAGACCACCAGCTGGGACACCTGCCAGTGACAAACCAAAGCCCAGCACCCTTTTGGTTTGCAAAACCTGTTCTCCATAAATTCCCCCAAAGCTCAAAAAAAAAAAAAAAAATCCCACTTAGTACTGGGTGGAAGCCTTGCAGCCACGAGGATCTCTGCATCCTAATCCTCTTTCGTCACTGTCATGTGTGTTATATCTACGGACGTTGAAAACTCCGTCACACACTGTTATAAATGTTTGCTTTCAATGGCCACATGTATTTTAAGAGGAGAAAATATCCTTTTATAATTTCTAAGGCATTTACCGTTTCTGTGGCTCTTTCTTCATCTGGTATCATTTGTCATCTACCTAAAAAGCTTTCCTTAGCATTTATTTTAAAGCAGCTCTGCCAGTAATTAATTTTCCTTCCTCTAAGAGTGTCTTAGTCTGTCTTCATTCCTGAAAGAAACTTTTGCTGGGTATACAGTTCTGGGTTGACAGCTCTTTTTTTTTACCCCAGGATTTTAAAGATATACCACTGTTTTCTGGCTGCTGTTTTATCTGATGAGAAATCTGTAATCATTCAAAGTGTTATTCCCCTAGACATAATGTTTTATTTTTCTCTAGATTCTTTAAAAAAATTGACATTTAGCAGTCAAATTACCATGTGTCTGTATATGATTTTTTTTTTAATTTATTCTCTTTGGGGATATGCTGAGCTCCTGAATCTGTAGATTTATGTCTTTGACCAAATTTGGGAAACTTTTAGTCATTATGTCTTCAACATTTTTTTCTGAGACAATCTTTTCCCTGTCATTTTGGAACTTCAATAACGTGAAAGTTAGACTTTTTAATATTATCCCACAGGTCTCTGAGGTTCTGCTAATTAAAATTTTTTTCTCTGTTTTTCAGATTGAACAATTTCTATTGATGTCTTAAAGTTCCCTTACTCATTCCTCTGTCATCTGCATTCTTCTGTTGAGCAGAATTTTTCTGTACTTTTTATGTTATTTTTCATTGTACATTGATAACTTATAATTGTAGAAATTTATGGGGTACACAGTGACGCTATAATTTATGAATACAATGTGGAATAATTAAGTCAAGCTGGTGAGCATATCCATCACCCCGAATACCTAACATTTCTTGTGGTGAGAGCCTTTGAAAAATTTACTCTCTTAGCAATTTTGAAATATACTATTTCAAAATGCTCCATTATCAACTATATCCACCATGCTGGGCAATAGAATTCAAAATATTAATGCTTTTCAGGCTGAAAATATTTGAACATTATGCTGTGAGACTCTGTTCTGTTAAAGTCCTCCGCATTTAGTTAGCCTGGTTGGGCTGTCACTGGTGCCCTCTGTGGGCGGTGGCTCCAATGTCACTGCATCCTGGCTGAGTCGAGGCAGCTACACCTGAAGCTCTGCTGGAAGCTCGCCCCAGGTCAAAGCTTTGAGAGCAAACAGGAAAGTAAAAGAAGTGGGAGCCTCACCTTGTGCACTTTGCTTCTTTGATTCTCCTCTTCAATCTGCCTGCTTTCCCCATTGGCCTCAGGTGGATGTTTTTTGCATTTTGTCCAGAATTTTCAGTCGTATGCAGCAGGAGAGAGGACAGCAATGGGCCTACTCCATCGTGGCTAGTGCCAGAAGGCTGCGATAATGTTCTTCATGGCAATTTCTTTTTTTTCTGACCTGGGATCAGAAAATGTGCATTGTGTTAATTATCATATCCTTTAATGTCGAGCACTTCCTGAGCATTTCGTTGTTGGGTTTGCTGCTGCTGTTTTTGCAGAGCCTGGGCCGGTCATATAGAATCTCTGTCAACTCCTTCTTGAATCCTTCTCAGGCTGTTACCCCCGCCTCTCCAGCGAAACTGCTTTGGCCAGGGCTACTGAGGACCTCCGTGTTACTAAGTCCAGTGGATATTCCTTTTCGTCTGCATCCTTATTCCCCACCCCATTTGATTCTTCCCTTCTTGAAGCACTTTCTCTGCTTGGCCTCTGGGAGACAGCTCCCTCCCGCCTCTCTGGCCACTCCCACCCCGTCCTCTTTACTGTCCAAGGCCTGGCCACTGGTCCTTAGGCCTGAGTCTCTATCTGCTCTAAGTCCCTTCGTGATCATACACATCCCAACAACTTTCTCTTCCACCCATTCAGTGACTCCCAGTTATGCTGCTAGCCAGACATTTTCACATATGTCTAATGGACACCTCTAACTTAACATGTCCAAAATAAAATTCCCAATTTCCTCCCAAACCCCAAACTGTTCCTCCATAATCTTCTCCATCTCAGTAAATGGATACTTCATTCTTGCAGCTTTTTGGGCTAAACATCTCGGAGTCTTCCTTCATTCTTCTCCTGGTCTCATATCCTGGTGTATCAGCCTTTCTAAAACATGTCCCTGATCTGACCACTTCTCACCCTCTTCTCTGCCACCACCTTAGCACAGGCCACCCACAGCTTTCACTACCTTTAATATTTCTTCTGCTCTGGCCCTCCGCAGTCGACCCTTTGTATCAGCCTAAATGATCCTCGTACGACTCGGGTCAGATCATGCCGTTCCTCTGGTCAAGCCCCAGGGGTTTCCCACACCCGCAAGCACAGCACAGGGGCCTGCAAGGTCCTTCCCCTCACTCACCACGTCCTCACACTGGCTGATCCTAGAACACATCTGGCCTTTTCTTCCTCAGGGCCTTTGCACTTGCTGTTCCTTTGGTGTGGAATGCTTTTCCAGGTATTCACATGCCTTATTTTCTCAACTTCATTCAGTTCTCTACTCAAGTGTCACCCTGTCGAAAGGCCTTTTGTGACTTGCTTGTTTAAAACATCATGACTCTGTGCCTCTCACATCTCCTGTCCCTTTTACCAGGCTTTATTTTTCTCCACTGCGTGAATCCCCCGGCATGCTATGTTTGACTTGGTGCTTACCGACAGTCTGTCTTAGTAGAAGGTAAACTCCCCAAGGGGAGAAATCATGGCAGTGTAGAACAGTTTCTGGTACCTAGCAGGTGCTCTGTAGGGATTTGTAGAATTGATGGCTCAGTAAAAATGCTTTTGAATATGTAGATTTTATCTCAGTCCTCAGAGCCATCCAAGCGCTCCTCTCATAGTCGTGGCCCAGGGCGGGGGCCTCACACTCCCAGGCCAAGTCATGTGGGCCACCAACCTGGAGTCCCCCACAGCCCTGTCCGCACAATGAGCACCTTGATTGACAACCCCAGTGGATATCACCCTGCCATCATCTCCCACGACTCCAACTGCCAGGCCCGAAGAAGCATCTATCAGTCACCTGCTCTCGTGGTGCGGAGGAGGTCGGTGGCGGCAGAGCCTGCTTCCCGGAATGTCATCCAGGCAGCCAGTTCTCCGTCACTCCGGGTGATTCAGTGCGAGGAATCCATCACTCGGCCTGCCAGCAGCGAGGCAGGAGACCCGGCCACCTTGGCTCCGTCTCTCTGCTCCTTCTGGCGCTCCCGGAGTCTGATGTCAGAGCTAATTAAAGGCGAGGAAGCCTAATCTCTGCCCCAAGGTTGGCGACGGCAGGGAGCCAGCGGCCAGGGCTAGGCAGTGGCTGTCGTGCTCAATAGTGACGGGCAGAGGCAACTGCTGCCCAGAAACTAAAGCAGAGCAGATAGCTTGGGGGGGGGGGGGCGCGGTGACAGCCCCAGAACTCGGCCTCGGCCTTGAGGGTCCTCTTCCGGGAAGCTCCCACGGACAGTCCTGGCACCCCGTCTGCTGGCTGTGTGGCCATCTGCATTCTGCAAGGTGATTGCATAAAACTTTCACTGGATGTCCCCACACCCTCTGGGTTTTTCCCTTAAAAAATTTTTACTTACCGTAAGATTTACTCCAAAAGGAGTATAGTTGTGGGAATTTTGCAAATGCATACAGTTGTGCACTGCGTCCACAATCAAGATACAGCACAGCTCCACCACTGCCCCAGCTCTGCCCTGCCCCTGTGGTGACCCCTCTCACCATTGCTGGCTGCTGGCGGCCACGGGTCTGGTTTTGGTCCGTGTAATTCTGCCTTTTCCAGACTGTCACAGGAATGGACTCGCATGGTGTAGAGTCTCTTGTGTTGGGATTTGTTCCTGTTACCGTGAGCATCAGTTGCGTGTCCCTTTTTGTAGCGGGGTTGTATTCCACTGAGTGGGGATTTGTTTGTCCCTCCCTAGATGGAGGAGATTTGGGTTGTTTCTAGTTTTTGGCCATTATGAATAAAGCTTCAATAAACATGTGCATAAATGTTCTTTGTGTGAACATAACTTTTCATTTCTCTTGGGTGAGTACCTAAGAGTGGAAATGCTAGATCGTATGGTAGGTGTATATTGGACTTTATTTTATCTTATTTTTTTGAGACAGGTTCTCACTCTGTCGCCCAGGCTGGAGTGCAGTGGCAACATCATAGCTCATTGCAGCCTCCAATTCCTGAGCTCAAGTGATCCTCCCATCTCGGCCTCCCAGAATTGTAGGATTATAGGCGTGAGCCATCACACCCACCTGTATGTTGAACTTTTTAAGAAACTGCCACACTGTTTTCCAAAGCAGTTGTACTATTTTCCGTTCCCACCAACAGTGCACGAGATTTCTGGTCTCTCTGCCGCCTTGCCAGCTGGTTGCTAATTGTCACCATTCCAGCCGGTGTGCAGTAATGCCTCGTGGTTTGAACGGGCATTTTCCTAAAGACTGATGGGGCCAAGCACCTTTGCATGTGCCCATTCACCATCCGGGTAGCTTCTTTGGCGAAGCAACTATTCAAATCTTTTGTCCACTTAAAAAATTGGTTGTTTCTCTTCTCTTTATTATTAGGTTTTGAGAGTTCTTTATATCTTTTGCATACAAGTTCTTATCATATAAATGATTTGTAAATATTTTCTCCCAGTTCATGACTTGTCTTTTCATTCTCTCAATAGTGTCTTTTGAATAAAAGTTCGTACGTTCTATGAAGTCCAGTTTATCCATTTGTTCTTTCATGGATCAGGCTTTTGATGTTATGCCTAAGAAAACTTCGCCTTATCAATCACAGTGATTTTCTTCTATGCTTTCTTTTAGAAGTATTATAGTTTTAAGTTTTACATTTTGGTCTATGATGCATTTTAAGTTAATTTTTATAAAGTGTGAGGTAGGGACTATGATCCTCTCTCGCTCGCTCTCTTTTTTTTTTTTTTTTTTTTTGCATATGGCCATTCAATCGTTCCCTGCTATTTGTTGTAAAGACTGTCCTTCCTTCATTTAATTCTTTTTGGACCTTGTCAAAGATCAAGTGACCTTTTTTTTGGGTCTATTTCTGGACTCGCCATTCTGTTCATGAATCTGTGTGAGTGTGTTTTCACCAATACCACACTATCTTGGCCACTGTAGTTTTATAGTAAATCCGGACATTAGGTAGTGAACACACCTGCCTTTGAGCACGACGGGGTTGTTATTCTCCCCACGTTCTAGATGAGGAAACTGACCATCGTTATGGTTAGTGTCCCCTGATAGCCTCCTTTACGTGGTAAGTTAGACGCTCAGCTCATTGTCGAAACCCACATCTTGTCACGCCTGCTGCTCAGACTATATCCTTTAGAGTCTGGTTTGAGTTTAACTCTCAGCCCTGCTTTTGTTAGTTCTATAGCCCTGGGAAAGTCACTGTAACCTCTGTCTTCCTTGGTTTCTCTATCTGTAAGATGGATGTAGTGATGGTCCCTGCCTTATAGATTGTGGCAAAGATTAAACCATATGAAATTGCTGATATCTGACCATTTTTCACCGACACGTGGCAATTTTACATAGTTCAACTTAACATGCAAATGTTGCTTGTAGTACTAGATAAGAGGGTATGCAGAAGTGGTACCTATAGCTACCACCACCATCATCACCATCACTATTACAACGGCTGCTGCTGCTGCTACTGCTACATTGTTAGTATTGAAGGTGGTGGCTCTGAGGATGATGTTTCTCAGGTTCCTTGTGCCCTCTAATCAGCCAGCCAACATCTACCAAGGCCTTCCTAAGTGACAAGCTTCTTGCTGAGTCTGCAGAGAGTAATCTGACCCAGGCCCTGGTCCTGTGGAGCAGAAGTGTCCCCCTGGTGTGACAGACTCACATGCAGAGTGCAGTGGGAGAAGCTTGGTGGGCAGGAGGGGTGGGCGGGATTCCTGGACATGGCCCGTTAGGTGAGCCTTGTGGGGTGACTGGGAATTTGAGATGGGGAGACATTCCAGGCACAGGTGACAGCTTATGCAAAGGCCTGGGAGGGGTGACGGACACGCTGTAGGAGGGGGCTGAGATCTGACTCTGGGAAGGTGGGAAGTGGCTCATGGTGGCCTAGATGGGGTTCACAAATAACCCCTCTCCCCTCCCTCCACAGCTTGCCCTGCTTTGCCAGACGTCCTTGGGGACCCACGTCTAGAAGACATCTCCCACCTCTGCCTCCGCCATGGCCTCAAAAACCATCATCATTGACCACGGGTCTGGCTTTCTGAAGGCCGGCCTGTCCGGCTGGAACGAGCCCCAGCTGGTCGTCCCGAGCATCGTGAACTACATTCCGTGCAGGGAGAACCCCGGCCCCAGCTATGCCCGGAGACGGGTGAGCCTGGGCATCGACCTTTGCCATCCCGACACCTTTAGCTACCCCATACAGCGTGGCCGCATCCTCAACTGGGAGGGCGTGGAGCACATCTGGACGTTTGTGATGGAGAAGCACCGAAGGGAGCGTAAGGACTGTGCCGTGATGATCACCGAGTCCCCCCTGAGGGAGCCAGTGGACCGGCGGAAGACGCTGGAGGTGAGTCCTTCCGGGGTCTGTGCCCGCCGGGAAGCGGGTGCAGCCTGACGCTGTGTCCGGGCGTGACTGGGCACCGGGAAGTCTGTTTTTTCAATAATTTGCCCCACAAGTGTTTCCCGAGTACCTCACGCGTGCCCAGCACGGTGCTGGGCACAAGGAGCTCGTGGAAGTTTTCCATGTGGACAGAGGAGACCAACCACAGTGGTGGAAAGGGAGCTCCCGGGAGGACACGCTGGATATGTGCTTGTGGATTCCACACCTGTTCATAGCCCATGTTCTGGCCCACAGACTTGACCATGAAGAGGTTAACATAATTGCAGATAGTGACCAGTTCTAGAAACAAAATGACATGGGGTGATGGCCGACTGGTGGGGAGAGGGGAACCTGTTGGAAGAGGGCTATCAGGGAGGGCTTCTCTGAGGAGGTGATTTCAGCCAGCAAGGCTGGAGCCCAGTAGGAGGCGTGGCGAGAGGCCAGTAGGATGGTGAGGTTGGCAGGAGCCAGACTGTAAGGCCTGGTGGGCTGTGGGGAGTGCTTTGGTTCTACTCGAAATCAAGGGTTGGCAGGCTACCGCCCATGAGCCAAACGTGTTCCACCACCTGTTTTTGTAAATAAAGTTTTATTGGAACATAACCACACCATTCATTTACATGTTGTCTGTGGCTACTTTCACACTACAGCAGCAGAGTTGAGTAGCTGTAACAGAGATTGCATGGCCCATGAAGTCTAACATATTTATTATTGTAGGTTTGCTAGATACCACACATGATGACTAGTTAGATTGGAATTTTAGATAAATGACAAATCATGTTGTAGTATAAGTATGTCCCCAGTACTGCATGGGGTATACTTATACTAAAACATGATTTGTTGTTTATCTGAAATTCAGAATTAACTGGGCATCCTATGCTTTTATTTGCTGACTTTGGCGACCTCACCGTCTAGCCCTGTACAGAAAAAGCCTGCCGGCCACTGCCCTGAGCCCACAAGCGGCTCCTGGAAGGTTCCGCCTGGGGAGTCGTGTCTGAAGTTCTGTTTGAAAACAGCACCTTGGCTGCTGCTTGGGAGGGGGATGGTGGGGGGACAATATTCTGAGAGCAGGAATGGGGGAGCTTTCTCCCACTGAGGGGACAAGATGGGCCTGAAGGGCCACGTGAGTGGCCAAGGTCGTAGAAGGCCGGGCCGCTCCCACCTTCCCGTGTCTATGGGGTCAGAACCCTCACGCAGCAGCAGAGCTGGGGAATTGGGGAGGGGGCTCCGTAAAGACCCGGGGGTGATGGGCAGGGAAATCAGCCCAGGGACTTTGCCAAACGCTGAATCTCAGAATTCCAGCTTCGTAGTGATGTTCGGAAAGTTTTTATTGTAAAAATAAATAAGGCTTTGCCTACCAGGCAGTGAGTACATTTTTCTTTTTTCTTTCTATCTGCACTTTTTAGAGGCAGTGGTGAATATGCAGCACTTGCTTCTTTTCTAATCTGTTCTTCCTTCTTCTAAAGAGGCGGTTTCAGGCTGCCAGTGTGACCCTCGGCCGTGCTGGTGCTCGCAGAGCCTGGCACCCCGGCGTGAGGCTCTTCCTGCCACTCCACCAAAGGGGTCTTCTGAAAGGCCACCGTGGGACAAGCTCCTGAGGGCAAATCCAGTTCCTTTTCTAATCCTCCAGAGCTCCTTCCTTATCCCCGCTGCACAAGCTCCCCGGGGCCCTAGGCCGATGTCCTGGGGGCAGCTGAGGGTCCCCTGAGGAGGTGGGTCTGTGCCGAGCTCCAGTCTGAGAGCTGAGCGGTTCCGGGAGAACACACTGAGCGCCTTGTCCCTTTTCGCAGATCATGTTCGAGTTGCTGGAGGTCCCCTCTATCCTCCTGGCCGACCAGCTGGAGATGTCCCTGTACGCCTCCGGCCTGCTGACCGGCGTGGTGCTCGACTCTGGCTACGGCCTGACCCGCGTGCAGCCTTTCCACCTGGGCCGCGCCCTGCCCGGCTGCGGCAAGACGCTGGAGTTCGCCGGCCAGGACCTGTCCGCCTACCTCTTCAAGAGCCTCTTCAAGGAAAATTGCGACAGGCACAACGTGTTTCAGCTAGAAACGGTCGCCACGACTCAGATGACCAAGTGCTACGTGCCACAGAATTTGGGGGAGGCCCTGGACTTCCGTCAGAGCCTGCCGAGCGGCTCGGACGCGAGCAACACCTACCTGCTCCCCGACGGCACCCCCATGGAGCTGGCCCCCCTGGAGCGGCTGGCGCCCGAGGTGTTCTTCAGCCCGCAGGTGTTCGACCTGCAGGGGCCCAGCATCCCGCAGGCCGTCATAGACTCCATCGAGTCCTGCGAGGCCTCGCTGCGCCCCCTGCTCTTGTCCCACGTGGTAGCCTGCGGGGGCAACACCCTCTACCCTGGCTTCACGAACCGTCTGTACAAGGAGCTGATCTCGGATCATTTCTCCTCCATCAAGGCCACGGTTTGGGCGGGTTCCAATAGAAACTTCAGCGTCTGGCTGGGGGCGTCCGTTTTGGCTCACCTGTCCACGTACAGGTCTGAGTGGGTGACCAAGGAGGAATATGATGAGAGTTTAAGGCTGTGACCCGCCAGCTCCCTCCTGGGAATGAGCTCCAGCCAGAGGGACTTGGGTGGATGAATTTCAGCACAGTGCTCTGGGCAGGGGTGGAATGGGGTGGGGTGGAGTGAGCTGGCTTTGGAATATGAGGTCTGGAGGGATTTTTTTAGGTTTTTAGATTTTATCTTTTTACAAGAGTGGGATCCAACCCAAGGGAGGATGGGATGTCATGCCTGGACACCCTATAGGGGACAGTTTTTCCAGGGTGGTCTGTCGCTGGGGTGGGAGTAGCCATCTGCCATCTCCATGCCTGACAGCCACTTATTTTTCCCCGGCATCTCCCTTGCATTGTCCCATTCTTCTTGATCGAGTAGGTTTTAACGGGGGTAACCTTTCTGCTAGGAGCCCCAATTATTTTTGACAGGGGGACAGGGAGGGTGGGGATGGGAGAGCTGAGGACTCTAGTCCTACAGGCCCTTTCTGGCCAGGGCAGCATTGCCTCGGGTGAGCCTGGAAGGCCCTTTCCAGCGTGGCCAGGGCCTTGTTTTACATATGCAAATAAACAACTTGTTTGGAAGCAGTGCTGGCTCCTTTGATGGACGGGTGGGTGGGCGGCCCCCTGGGGAGACGGACTGGGGAGGTGAGCTTGAGAGAGGCAGGGTGGGGGCCTGGGAACAGTGGCTGCCACTGAGCAGAACAGACAAGGGTCTGGAGCCCCCGTTCTCCACTGCCACGTCCTCCCATTCATCCCACGTGACCCGCATTCGGTTTACAGTTTGAGTTCTTATTCAATCAATATGTATCCAGTAAACACGCGAGCACTTACTATGTTTCAGGGCGCGAGCACTTACTATGTTTCAGGCACTGTGCCCGGGACTGGGGACTTTGAGGTAGGAAGATACATGAGGTGCCTGTTTTTAAGATTCCAGTCTATTATGGGGTCTATTGCAGACAATGAATAAGTGACATAGTTCAGATGATGAAGAATGAAATGACTCGAAGGTGACAAGGTAATATGGTCTGGGGGTGGAGGGGTGGCTCCTCTCGATAGGGTGGCCTGCGACGGAGATCACTGGGCGCTGTCAGTACCTGTGTCCCCTCCTTCCACGGTGCACCATGAGGCAGTGCTGCAGAGTCCCCGGTGGTCAGGTAGGGCCACGTGGCTGAGTTCTGGCTGATGCAGTGTGTGCTGGACCCTTAAAACACCCCTCACAGCCTGTGCCATGGGGAAGGTCCAGTGGAGGACCCAGAAGCCTTAGGGGACGCAGAGCTGCAGGTGGAAGGAGCCTGAATGAATGAGTGGAACAGAAACTCCTCCCGACCCACCCAACCCCACCAACTCACGCTTGCCTGGACTCGAGGATGAATCTGTTGTGTTTGGGGCTGTTTGTCACAGCAGCTGTTTTGGTTGTTCTGACTGATACAGAGAAAGGGGTAAATAAATTTACTGTTTATTTAACAAATATTTTTTTAAGTGGCAGAAGTGGGATTTGAACCCAGTTTGAACTTACAACTACTGCATTATCCAGCTGTCTCTGAAAGGGGTTCTTGGTTCCCTAATGCTAAGAGCTGGAATGGAGTGACATGTGTAGCACGGAAAGACTGAAGCCCAACGAACACGGATGTCTTGGGCAGGCGGAGGAATTTGGAGTGCAGAGTCCAGCTCACCTCGTCTTTGAACACACAAACCATATTCTCTTAGCCACAAATTTACCCCCCAGACTTGGCCCATCCGCAGTCCCCAGGGAAAGGAGTGGGGGCTTGGAACAGCAACTCTTTTGTAGAACTGCTCAGAACCAGCCTGGTGCAGGGCCCAGGACTTGAAGTCAGATTCAGTTACGGGCTGGCCCTGGCATTAGCTGCCCTGCTTTAGGCAAGTTGTTTAACCTCTCTGAGTCTAAGCAGGTGTGAAATAGGGAGTAATAGCTCTTCTTCTCAGAGATTTGGGGTTGAGGATGAGCTAAGATAAGGGAGGACACCCTTTAAACTATGAAGTGCTATTGAAATATGAGATGTGACTTTAGTTGTATAATTTGTTATCACTCTCCTATTAATCAGGAGTATTAACAGCAGCTCCCATCACCTTGCCAGGCATGGTGGTGAGAGCTTTTCAGATGGAGTCACATTTAATCCTCACATGCATACTGTGATGTGAGTGATATTTACCCCCTTTTACAAATAAGACTGAACGTTGGAGATGGGAAGCACTTGCTCAAGTTTACACTCAAGCCCAAGCTAATCATGAATTGCCAGAGACAGGAATGGATTCAGCATTCCTAGAAAAAACTAGACTAAAAGTGGCTGAAACAGAGATTTGTCTCAGGTAACAAGTAGGCAGTCCAGGGAAACAGTGGCATATCTACATCATTAAGGACTTTCTGTCTTTCCACCTTCCACCTTTAGTATGTAGGCTTGTTGGATCATGGTCACAAAGTGGCTGCAGCAGCTCCAAGCATTACACCCGTATTCCCTGCAGGAAAAGGAAGGGTGAAGGGAGAGTCCCATCTAAGTCTCACCCTTTCTATTAGGAAAGTGTCACCCAGGAGAGTTCTGTTTATGTCTCATTACTTAGAGGTAGCTAAAAGAAAGGTGGCACATAGGTATTGGGTGAGCTGATCTGCAGTATCGGTTCCTTGGCAGAGGAGGGATTTGAACCTAGGTCTAGCCATTCTAAAGCCCAGGTTATTACCAATGGTGCCAGGCTGCCTTCTCAGCTTGCTGGGCCCTCCTGCCCCCTTGCCCTGAGAGATGCAGACGTGTGATTTTTCCAGCCTGAGCGAAAGCCGCGTCTGGGTGGCAATCAGGTGTGGACATCCCGAGCTCTGATCTCCGGACTCGAGACCAGCATATTCGAGTGCACCTGAACTTTGCAGAATGGAGGAGCAGAAACTCAGCAATGAGTGCGAGGAAGAGGAGGGCCTGGAGAAGAGATGGGCGGGGGGTATTTTTCCCCCTATTTAGCTCCGGGCAACCATCACCAGAACCTTTTTTCTCATTTCCTTCCCAATGTAACATTTAACCTTTCTGTTCCAGCATCAGATCTGGCTGCCTGGTGTATAATTACCAACTTTTCTTTGCCTTCTCTCCTCCAACCCCACCCCGAAAGCTTTTAAAACTCCCTCACTGGGTACCATCCTTCTCCTCCGACTCTCCAATTAAATTAAAAATAGCAGCTCCGTGGGGCTGCGCAGGGCCATCAGCCGAACTCGGAGCTGCTGGCACGCCAGGCCTGGAGGGGCGGCACGTGGTGCCCAGAAGATGCCTGCCGGCTCCGGCAAGGCCTGGCAGCTGCTCAGGGCTGGGGGAGGCCGACCCTCCGTGAGCAGTCTCGGGCTGCCTGCCAGGGGCAGCCAGGTGCAGGGGGGTGGGAGGCAGGGTCTTGGCAGCTGGGCTGGGGGCTGGGTAGGGCTGGCAGAGGGGACAAAGGGAAATGCCCCCGGGTGGGCCATCCCCAGTTGTGAGGGCACAGTCCTGCCAGTTTCTGTTGCCAAGGCAGGGGTTAGCACCCTAGCACTGGGGTTTGGATGCCCGAGTTCCCTGAGATAACCCTGGGGGAAACTTTAGGTTGTGCTGGTGCTGAGGACCATGTCAAGCTTAACACTGAGCACGCTCCTGGCTCCAGAAGAGAGTTTTATTTTCTGTCCTACCTCTCGGTCTCTTTTCTTTAGAGAGGCAGGTGGTGAAATGGACAAGAACATGGATTCTGAAGCCAGACTGCCTGGATTGGAATACCTGTTCTGCTTCCCAGTTCTGCCAACACCCCTGTGCCACAGTTTCCCCATCTGTAAAATGGGCATAATACAGATGCCTAGTTCAGGGTGGTTTTAATGGTTACCATATGGCTCTATTGCTCTTCCCTTCAGCACTGCAAGTCTTGGACAGCTCCCGGGGGCCTCTCCCTTCCTTCCTCGCCTCCGTCAGCAAAGTCAATGCCTGTTGAGAACATGGGACGTCAGAAAGACACAGGCTGGAATCTCTGTTCCCCATGTGCATGCTGTGTTGCCTGGAGCAAAGATCTGCCCCTCTCTGGTTCTGTGGTCTCATCTGGGAAGTGGTGATAATAAGGCTGATATGGGTATTGAAGCTGTTTATCCACTCAACGGATATTCATCAAGCACCTACTCTGCCCTGGGCCCTTTGCTAGGCTCTATGAAATCGAAGAGTGTTTTTAAAGAGGCTTAGCAGAGAGCCTGGCACATAGTAGGTGCTCAGTAAAGGTTAATTTTCTCCCGAGGCACTGTCTGCAACAAAAAGCCAGGACTAAAGACACCAGGCAGCTTTAGGGTGATGCTTGGGCCCCAGAGCTCATTCCCGCTACGGGCAAAGCCTCCTTTTCATCCCGTCCTTTTGATTAATTTTCCCACCAAGGTGTTAGGACACCCGCTCTCAGAGATCTTTGGAGTTTCAAGAGGCCCTAAAATCAGAGTGTGAGAGGCAGGTCTCGCTCTTCTCTTTAATTAAGTCAGAGTTAACTACACTCACCCAAATTCAAGCCATTCTCCTGACCCCCAGTCCTGGGGCTGTCCCTCTACAATTACCTCCCTCCAGGGAGAGAAGGATGCTTAACCCAGGAAGGACGATGCGGATGGAATTGGAGACACAGTTTCATTTCAAAAAGCCTTGCTAAACACCGGCTGGGTGCTGCTGGGGACACAGAGGACAGACCTGATTCCTGCTCCCTAGAGTTTAATGGGGGTGAGCATACCCCCAGGGAGGTGGGGGGACAGGCCAGTGCCACCCCCTCTGTAACCCTATGCTTGCAGGGTCACCATCTTGGCTCAGCTTTCCGGGCCAGCAAATCAGGGTCCTGGTCGGGCTGAGGGCCCTGCCGCCCTGTTCCCACCAGAGACATGTGGCTGGGGTAGGGGTTGGCCATCATCCGTGTTTAATTTCTCCACGGCCTCCATTGTAAATTCTATAACTCTACCAGTCAAAACATGACTAATTCCTGGGACTGCAGCCCCCACCTGGGAGTAGAAAGCCCGGTGCTGTTTGTGCTGCCTTTTATCACACTAATAAAGGCTTGGCAGTTGGAATTTAGCTGCTGTGGGTGGTTTTCCTATGCATGTGGGTTCCCCTCCCCCACAGGGTCGCTGTCGCATGGAGGCTTGCGGGGCTGGTATCCCACCAGCTTTGTGATACTCCCAGTCTGGGAAGCCCGTGAGTTTGGGGGCAGTTTGCAGAGAAGGGCCACAGCGTTCAGGGTTAATTGGGCCTTTGATGATTCTGACAAGGGTAGGACGCTGCGTGATTTATGGAGAAAAGAATGGGTTGGTTGAAAGTAAATAGAGCAAAATTGCAGGTGTGATGTTTAACCCGCTGCGGAGAACGTGATTGAGGACGCATACGCTCACCCAGCCGTGCGACGGTGGCTGGGAGAGCGGGCCGCGCAGGCAATGACACTGTGCGCGTTGTTGCTTCACCCCCCACCCCTACACTAGCTGGGAAACCCAGGGCAGGTTTCTCAGCTTTTCTGCGCCTCAGTTTCTATATCTGCAAAGAGGCACAGATTAGCCATCAGCCCAAGTGCACAACGGGTCGTATGTGGATAACGCACTTCGCCCCGGGGCTGGCCCACTGGGAGACCATTGGGGGGGCTTGTGGGGGGAAGGGTCCCCTGCAGTTGTGTTACTTTATCTAACATCTTTGTCACTACGTAGTCATTAGGGATGTTCCCCGAGGGCCTGGCGAAGGTAGGAATTTATTGTCTCTGCAATAAGCAACCAACTTGGCTTTCATTTCTCTAAAAATAGTGCCTGTTTCCAACTGCCCGGCCTCTACCTGGAGTTGATGCGGTCTCACTCTGGGTAGGAAACGGCGGCGACTGACTCAGGGAGTCGGCAGGGGGGTCTGTGCATGTGGATAGAGGATGTTGAGGGCTGGCCCTATCCCAGAAGAGAAGGGTGGGGACAGTGGAAGGTGACAATGAGATGAAGAGAGGTGGGTCTGCCTGGTGAACCCTGGGAGGGCTGTTCAGCCAACAGCTGTTCAGCCTAGAGATCTGGAGGGCCGAAGGAGCTCTGTCACCCTCTAGCTGTGTGACCTTAGCCTGATTACTCAGTGTCTCTGAGCTCCGAACTCCTAATCTGTAAAGTGGGGATGATGATGGCACCTGTAAAGGATCATATGCGCTACTGTGCGCAAGTGCCCAGCACAGTGCCTGGCGCCCCGTGACTGTGTCGGCTGCTGTTACTATTATTGCTGTGATTGTGATCATCATTATTCACCTTTTCTTCAGCAGCGGTAATGAGGAGCACTGGCATTAACAGACACGGTTGTTGTTCTGGGGTTATCAGTCGTGGCCGGAGGCTGCGAGCCGGTCAGCTTGCAGGGTAGCGGGGTCTCGCCAGATGCAGATGCACGCCACCCTCAGCAGGCCCAGCGGGCCAGAGCTGCGCCACAGGTCTCGGGCCAGCTCGGCAGACCCAGACCAGCCTCTCCTGCTTGCGCCTGCCCTGCGGTAGTTAACAGTTTGAATGTGAAAGGCCTCTTCCCCGATAGCTTCTGGGGAATTGGAGTCAAAAGAGAGACTGTCAGTGTCGGCCTCCAGGCAAGACTGCGGACCTGGTGGCCGAGACCTGAAAGTCAGATTCACCTTGGAGAAGCCGGAGTAGCAGTAAGTAATCTTCCTGTTGTCTCTGACTTCGGAATCTTTCCAGAAACCTCCACTTCTCACCTGCTCCACAGCCACCCCCGAAGGCCACCCTCTCTTACCTGGGTCCCACCTGCCCGCCCTGCTTCCAGGGGGCCCAGCCTCTCCCACTGTGGAGCCTGTTCTCAACACAGGCCGCGGCAAGCCTGGGAAAGGCCACGTCACCCCGCACTGCCCCTCTGCTTAAAAGCCATCCACTGGCTCCCAACTCATGCGCAGTGACAAGCCAAAGTCCCCATGCTGTGCCCTGACCCCTCTCTTCCTCTCCTTCCTGCAGGCCCCGCAGGGCTGGCCCCCTGCTGCTCCCTGATTCTGCCAGGTGAGCTGCCCACACCTTTGTCCTGGCCGCTCCCTCTGCCTGGAGCACCCTCCCAGATAGCTGCCGGCTCCTTCTCTTGCTTCTTCAAGTCTGCTCAGATGCCACCTTGCTAGAGAGGATGCCCTGGCCCCTCCACCCCTCCTTAAAAAGTAACAGCACCCACATCTCCTCTCTTCGCTCTCCGGCTTTATTTTATTTTATGAATACAAGTGTGTCTCTCCGTTAGAACATAAGCTCTACGATGGCAGGACTTTGTTTTGCTTACTGCGGTATCCCCAGCGCCCA
Organism: Varecia variegata; assembly: GCA_028533085.1. Classification (NCBI taxonomy): domain Eukaryota; kingdom Metazoa; phylum Chordata; class Mammalia; order Primates; family Lemuridae; genus Varecia; species Varecia variegata. Next base: position 97,470,699 of record CM052444.1, on the reverse strand, counting down.
GAACAGTGCCGGCACATAGTACTTGCTCAGTAAGTGTTTGTCGAATGAATAAGTGAGTGAATCTTCCTCCCGGAGCGTACGTCTATATCTACACAGAGGACGGGCAGCCAGCTCTTCCTCTTCTCCCCAGGACCAAGCAACAGTGTGCGGCTCCAGCATCCAGCAGGAGGTGTTGAGGTTGGTGCTTGTAGAATTTTCTGGCATTGAGCTAAAACTGGCACAGTCTTGTGAACACATGGATTGAGCTGACTTTCTGGGAGGTTTGGGAGCCTGTCACCTGCGGGAATGTACATTTAGTTAGCTGCCTGGCAGAACTTCCAGTTGTGGGGAGATGGGTCTGATTACAGGGATAAGAAGCCCCGAGCGGTGACAGGATGCACTCAAGGTTGCCCACTTATTAGTAGCAGGACCAAGGTGCGAATCTGCTCATCCTATTTAGCAGCGCTGCTTCCACTGTGGGCACCTCCTGCGGCTCAGTCACTGCAGCTGCACGGACCGAGGGCTTCTCTCCTGGAGGGGCTCTCTCTAGACCCTTCTCACCGCCTGACCTTCCCATCCCGGATCCCCTCACTCAGGTCCCTGTCAACTGTTCTACCGCTCATGGAGTGTCCCAGGCACGCCCTCACCTAAGCGCCCCACCTCCCTCCCCCACCACCTCGCTCCCTGGACTCGCTCCATCGGTCCCCCCGGCTCCCCTTCTTGTCAGTCTGTCTCAAAGCACCGTCACCTACTCAGCTCAGTCTGTGCCCCGGCCCTCGAATGCGACAAATTGGGGTGTCATGCTTATTTCTCAGATATTTTGGGGAGACTGAGCTTTCTCTCTCCCAACTCAGCCGCAGCTACTAGAGCCCAGGGAGCTTATCTGAGAGCCCTCGGGCACCGGGAAAGCGAGTGGGGAGACCTCAGGCTGTGTCGTCAGGTGGGAGACTCGGGGTTCCCATCTGGGTATACACGAGGACGAGAAAACACACCTTGCCGTTATCGGGAGGACGTAATGCGCCCCAGGACCGGCCCGTGGTGGCTGTTCAGGGACAAGCTTGCCGCGCCGTGGGTGGAGCGTGCTCTCGGGAGCCAGGAGGCTGGGAGCAGAGCCTGACTGTCCTTCTCCAGCACCGTGACCTTGGGTAGGTCACTCGGCCTTTCTGTGTGATGAGGTTAGTATCTGCCGGACGGGGTCGTGGCAGGATTCGGTGGGCGCCTACAGGAAGCCCACGGCACCAGGGCCTCCTTGGAATAAAGCCTGTGTCGTCGTCTTGTCGCCCGGAAAAACAGTGGAAGGTGGTAGAAGGAGGTAGGAGAGCCCAGGTCTCTTCCAGCTCTCTAATTTACAGGTGGGGAAACTGAGGCCCAGAGAGCTGGGGCAGAGACATGTGTCGCTGACTCTTAGGTTTGCTCTCTCTCCTCGGTTCCAGTGTCACTGAGGCTGTTCTGCCCTCCCAGGGTGGGGGACAGAGGGCGTTGGGGCCAGTGTGCTGCCTGCCTCCAGCGGGCACCTCTGAGGGGGCGTCTGCAGGGGACTGTAGCTGACACGCCGTTCTGAGCCCCACCTGGGAGACTCGGGTGCTGCTTCCGTGAAGCCTGCTTCTTTTCCCTTAAATGAGAAAAAATGTCTTGGATACGCCTTGTGCCACAACCACCCCTAATCTGCAAACCTGTAATTCCCCGAAAGAGGGAAGCAAAAGAAAAAAAAAAAAATCTGCCTGCGCTGTCTTCCCCGCTCCCGGGCCAAGATTTAGAGACGGGAGCTATAGTGAGGTCTCGCATTACTGAGCCTTCATTACTTTTACAAAATACGTTCCGGTGGGTTCACCCGCGGCTATAAAGCGCCATCGTAAATAATTAGACTCCACTTGTCAAGGGGGTGGAGAGAGGGGTGGCGAAACGGTGGCTCATGTGAGGAGCACTGGGTTGGGAGACAGGAGTCCCGGGACCCTGGGCTGTACCTGATCCCCCTGCCTTTGGGTGAGCAGCTTCGCCTCTCGGGGCTTCCCCAAGTGCAGAACGAGGAGGCCGGAGCAGGTGGTCTCGAGTCCCAGCAGCTCTCACAGTCACGTGGCTCAGCCCCAGGGAGCGTGCATCTGGGGAAGACAGGGCCAGCCCTCCCAGTCTTCCCTCCGTTTACCCGACTTTTGAGCACTGTTGGAAAACAGGATTATGGCACAGGCAGCCTCAGTCCTCACAATCCGGCATAGGAAACCATCCAGGAAACTGATCACAATATCAGAGAAGCCCAGAGCCCTGTGGACATGCAGGAGATGGGCAGCTGCCCAGCCTGGGAGGGCCTGGGAAGGCTTCCTGGAGGAGGTGTCATTGGGCTGAGTCTGGAAGATGGGTAGGAGTTAGACAAGGGAGGAATTCAAGACAGAGGGAACGGCCTATGCAAAGGGGCAGAGAAGTGCCCGGGAGTTCAAAGGCTGGCTGGTGGTCCCATCAAGAGCAAAGGTGACCCAGGAGGGTTGGTGAGTGACAAGGATGGGTCTGGGGGCCTTGAATGTCCATTGAGGAACAAGGCTTTATCCCGAAGGTGGTGGAACATCCACAGTTATGTACCTGAGCACATGATGTGCGGCCTTAGCAGAGCCTGCTTGGAGTTAGGTAGCTGCCCCTACCCAACCCCACACAGCCCCCATTCCTTCCTTGGGTGAGGTGGAACTTGGTGGAAGGCATTAGTTTGCCAGGGCTGCCTAACAAATGCCACAGACTGGGGGGCTTAAATGACAATTCTTGGCCATATCCTTTGCAAATCACCCTTCACCTTGGAATGGGGATGTAGTTGACACCTATTGTCTTGGGGCCTCATCCAAAACTGAGACCAAAATAGTTCCATCTTAACATCTGGTTACCCGCAAATATACTGCAGCATTTCTACCCCAGGACCTTTGCACGTGGTGCCTCTTGTTCCTCTGCTTGAATACCTCGTCCCCAGATCCCTGCATGGTGGAGGCCTCATACAATGACCTCAGATATTTCCAGACATTTCATCTTGACCTCATACGATGACCTCAGATGTGCATTTCCCCCTCCCCAGCCAGTCACGCTGTTCTTTTTTCTTCTGCAGAGTATCTCGACCTGAAATGATTTGTTTGTTTGCTTATTTATTGTCTGTCTCCGCACCGCCCACCCCCTTCTTCCACTGACCTTAGTCCTTCGGCTCCAGGAGACTTGGTCTATTTTGTCCACCACCGTAGCCCACGGCCAATGGAAGTGTCTGGCACATAGCTGATGCTTGATGAGAATGCGGCATGCCCAGTCCCCTGTCTGTCAGTACCAGGAGCCCATAGTCTGGCACGTAGGATTTGATCAAGACATCTGGACACCTCAAGGGGCCAAGGTGACAGGGACAGCAGGCAGCAAAGGTGTGTCTCCGGTCAGAATGGCATGAGCCACGCTGCCCAGCTTCCCCCGGGCCCTCTCCTACGCAGATGGGTTGAGAGCTGGGACTCAGATGTGCAGACCCCAAGTGGGACCTGGAGGGCCGGGGGAGATGGGTGTGAATATTGAAACAGGAAGAAGCAGGGAGGTGACTCGGTGGGCAGTTGTGGATGGGGTGCTGACGGCCTCCTGGCCCACTTGGGGGCCACACTAGGTCCCGGAGGTAGCCCAGGAGCGAGAGGAGCCTCAGGTGTGAGTGGGGTGGCTGGGGTGGGGACAGTGGCCCTTCCCCCAGGGGAGGGCCGGCCTTCAAGCCTTCAGAGCAGGCTGGCCTGTGGGAGGGGCGATCAGACCAGGATGCGGGGGCTGGGGGGTGCAGGCAGACCCACGGGGCAGGACAGGGGTGCAGAGAAAGTCAGTCTAGCCCCCGGAGGAGTTGGAGGCTCACATACTCTGGGGCCGGGGCTCTGGTCCCAGCTTTCTTCGGCTGGCTTAGCTTGAATCCATGTGGAGGACAGTGGCCTGCCGGCCTGGGACATGCGCCATACCCACCCTGAAGCCCACAGACGCTCCCCTCATCCTCATCTTGATGGGTCAGGAGTTTACATGAGGCCACTTACCCGGTGGGGAAGGGGCACCCGCCAGGCTCAGGGGCTGTGCTGGCCACACCTTGCAGGGAGGGGAGTAGGTACCTCCCCGGGTGGCCTGCGGGTGTCCCCGTGCACAGCCTGCCGAGCTCAGACTCAGCCACACTTGGGCTGGAGCAGATGTGCCTGGGCGTCAGCGCCCTGAGCGTGGCCCTCAGCCAGGGACGGAGGGGCTGGCGGCCGCAGCCGCTTCCTTGTCCCCCTCTTCCCTGAGCCCTGGGGTGGGGTGGAGCTGTGCAAGGGTCTCTCAGAGGGTCCCAGTGGGGTTGGGCCCAGTTGCCTGCTGTGGTCACTGCTCACTAGCGCCCCCTGACTGGCCCCCTCCCCCCACCGCTCTCACTGTCCCCCCTCCCTCACTGATCCCAGGGTCACCTGCTTAGTAACTGGCTTACACCCAAATCCCAGTGCACGTCTGCTTCTGAGGGAACCCAGGTTAGAACAGCGATCAGGAGAGCAGCGGCAGGTGGAGGGTGCTGTTTCTCTCCTGGGTAAACCCAAGTTCAGAGACTTAGCAGCTTCCCCCGAGCCCCCAGCTGAGGAGGCTCAGAGCCGAGTCTGTGGGGTCTGTGGGGTCCGGGGGCCGAGACAGGCAGCATGGGGCGGGGGAGAGAGAAGTCGACGCCTGGCTGGGGTCTTGCTTATAGGACAGTGCAAGGTGGGAGTCCGTGCTCCCTAGGACAGTCTCGGGGGTCACGTCCAGCTTGGCTTCCAGAAGATTCTGCAGGAGTAGTAGTTAGAAGAGACACAGCTGACCCGAGTCTGGGGCTGGGGCACCCCCCAGGGCTGTCCTGAGGGGTCGGGACCATGCGCACTGAGGTGGGCAGAGTCTGAGGGAGCAGCTGTCGAGGGCAGTGGGTGGGGCCGGGTGGGAGAGCCTGCAGGCGGGGTTGTGGAATCAAACTCGAAATTGTCATCCAACCCCGACCCCCCAGCCCTTCCCAGCACAGATGGCGCAATTAGAGGATTGGACAGATTCTCTGCAGAAGACGATGCCACTTGAGGAAAGGAAACAGTTCTGTGGGGGGTCTTTTCTCTGTTTTAAAAGCAGCCTGCAGTGTATAATTCCTTCAAGTAAATTGCACATTTCAGGGTGAGGGTGGGCTGCAGCCGCGGCGCTCGCTTCTGTGTGGAAATTAGGGTGAGGCTGGGCCCTCGGATCTGGAGCTCCTGCTGCGGGGAGGGCGGAGGGGGCTCAGAGCCACCTGCTGGGGCCCCCATCCCCCTCCACCGCTGGAGAAGGGTGGGCAGGCAGATGGCATCTGCCTATGGGGTCCACCCCTTGCCCACCCCAGTGCGTGACCGTGGGAGACCAGGCCGCGTGGAGGGGTCAAGGGCTTGTGTTCTGTCATCTTCCCGGGTCCCCTCAGTGGTCAGGCCACCCCTCACTGCCCCCGTGTCTGCAGGGAAGAGTGGGATCTTTAAACATTAGTGGGACGCCAAGAGGGC
>CM052444.1:97417029-97464734 GCA_028533085.1 Varecia variegata | reverse complement strand
ACCCATCCATCCACCAATCTACTCATCCACCCATCCTTCCTTCCATCTATCAATCCATCCATTCTTCCTTCCATCCATCCATCCATCCTTCCATCCATCCATCTACTTATCCATCCATCCTTTCATCCACCTCTCCATCCTTCCATCCATCCATCCTTACATTTATCTATCCATCCATCCATCCATCCATCCGTCCATCCATCTTTCCATCTGTCCATCCATCCATCTGTTCATCTGGAAGGGAGGTATCTCCAATTCCAATGTTTCCTTCACAGGTAGCTCAAATTAGTACAATTCTTGGCCTCTCTCTATTCTGTCCCAGGAGGGGTGGTGTAATTTATCTGATTGGTGAATTTGGCCTATGTAAACTGGTCTTTCCTCTCCTCTCCCCCATTGGAGCTTGCTGTCTATAGGGAGCAGGCATTATCCTCTGATCTTCTATGACCTTTGCTATCCAATATGGAAGCCATGCACCACATGTGGCTTTTAGCATTTGAAACATGGCTAGTTGGAATTGAGATATGCTGTTAGTGTAAAATACACTTTGGAATTGAAAACTAGCATAAAAAAGAATGTAAAATAGCTCATTAATAATTTTTATATTGAATTTGTGGTAAAAGGATAACGTTTTAGAGATATTGGGTTAAATAAAATATATTATTAAAGTCAATTTCACCTGAATCTTTTTTTCCAACCTGGGCCAGTTCATCCCTCCTTAGGCAACCTGGTGTTCTCCTGCTCCCAGAGAGTTACCATATTGATGCTTGTCGGCTTAGCACACTACAGCCCAGAACTCCTGGGCTCACGCAATCCTCCTGCCTCAGCCTCCTGAGTAGCTGGGACTGCAGGCGTGCACCAGGCTGATTCTTTTTTAAATGTGGCTACTTAGAAATATAAAATGATGGCTGTGGCTTGCAGTATATTTCTCTTGAACAGTGCTCATCTAGACATGAGCTTTGCACCTGTGAGGGGCTGGGAGGCGGGTGGCCTGCCTCACCCGGAGCTGTCTGTGACAAGTGGGGCTGGTCTGCCTAATTCCAGTGTTCACTGAACAGGCCCATCTGGCTTTCACACTAAGCTGTGTTCTGTTTTCCACATTAGTCTTTATCTCCACCGAAGGTGATGTGTCGGCCTCCATCCGTTGCTCCGTTGTCTTATTTCCCAGTGTGCTGTGAACTTGGGTGGAGAGGAAGAGAACTATTTCTGGGTCTCTTTAAGGACCCCCCACCATTCTTCCAGACAGTATACACCAGGCACTTACTTTGTGCTGCACCGTGGCCTGCGCTGAGCATAAAACAATCAAACAATTCAGCATGATGTCTGGCCTCAAAACTGAACCAAAACTTAAAATGCTTATCTAAAGCTAGAAAAATTCACACACGCACACATAAATCCCAAAGTATGCTTATGATTTTAGCGAGGTGCCTGGATTTCTGGAAGAACATCCATAGGCCGTCTAAGGGTCCCGGAAGCCTGGCTAAAAATGCCTTGTTTGGAGCAGGGCAGTTCAGTCTCAGCACTACTGACGTTTTGAAGCGGATGGTTCTTTGCTGCAGGGCTGCCCCATGATCGTGCATTGCGGGATGTCAAGCAGCATCCCTGGGCTCTACCTACTAGGTGCCAGCAGCATGGTGCCCGATCTCCCCAGTTATGACAACCAGAAATGTCTCCAGACATTGCCAAGAGTCCCCTGGGGGGTAAAATTGCCCAAGTCAAGGACCAGTGAGCTGGAGGGAGCTGCACCTGGCTAGATTCAGACCCTAACACCATGGGAGCGTCCCACTTCTGAGACTGGGGGCTCTGTGAGTACTAAGGCCACATCTTATTCATCCTTGAATGCCCCCCGCATCCAGTGCCACTGTAGCATGGTCCCCCCTTGTCCTGCCTGTGCTGGACACATGATAGTTTTGTTGAACGGAGACTGAATGTAAGAACTGAGGCCCCCTCATTTTTTCCTTCCCACTGGCATGTAAAACTCACGCTAGTACCCAGTCCTAAATTTCTTATTAGGCCCTGGGGGACGTGCCATCTGTAATTATTTTAAACTCAGACTGTGCTGAGACATCTCCTTCACTTTCCATCTAGAAATCACTGCTTTTGAGCAAGCAAGAAAAAAATGTCTCTGCAAAGCCTCAAGCCAGATGTTCCTGGAGGCCCCATGGGTCTCTCCCTCCGGCTCCGGCTCCGGGGCGGCAGCTCCGACTCTGACCACACACTCGGCTGCACACAAACATCCTGCCCCCTGCACCGTGACCCCTCTCCTGGCCCGTGAGCGGCTCTGCTGCCTCAGGACACGCCCAGGATCGTGGATTTTCATGGCCTCCGGAGAGCTGATCCGGAGTCTCTGAGTCCCAGACCCTGGGTGACTAGGAGCTGGGTGAGAAGTGGCTTCCTGTTGAACACATCAAAAAGAAATCAGGCAACGAGAAGAGCAAGGGCATTGATGTCAGCCAGAGCTGGGTTGAAGCCCAGAGTTCACACTTTTGTCTGCTGTGTGATTGCCTGCGAGTGGCTCTCCCTCTCTGAATCCCATTTGGAAAGTGGGCGTGTGGGTTGATTATCTCTGAGAACCTTCCTGCACTGATATTTGAGGGTTATTTTTAGTCCTCATGGCTGGCATTGACTCTTGTGTTGCTTTGTCCAGGAAAATTTACTTTCCATTGTACAGGGATGGGGGCACAGATTATTCCAGTTCAGCCCTAATGTCTGTATTTCGAAGTTTTCACTGTAGCCCCCTTCTGCCTCCTGTGTCCGCTCTGTTTTAATTTCTAGGCTCAGCAAATACCTAAGCCGTGGCAGGTGTTTTACAATTGAGTATCTTATATCATCTTCACTTTGCCACTCTCTGCCTCAGTTTCCCCATCTGCACAATGGACATGATCATTAGTTCCTACCTAATAGTGTAGCAATAATCATGATTATCTCCTTTTTGTAGATGAGACACGGAGTCACAGGGAGGTGACGTGCCTTGACCAGGGTTACATCACAGCTAGTTGCAGAGCTGGGATTAAAAGCCAGGGATGCTGGGGCCCAGGTTTTTACCTATTTTGAGACGGGTCTTCAAGTGGGAGAACCTCTGTGAGAAGCCTGTTGTGAGTTTGCACTGAGGTACTATGTGTGCAGAGCGGCGGGTGGGCCCACAGGTAGGGCCTGCAGGTGGCCACCTGTAAGTGTGACGCTTGAGAGCTGGCTCATACGTGCCTGCATTCACTCAACAAACGTGGAGTGAGCACAGAGGGTGTGTCAGGCATCACGTGGGAACAAAAGCACTGGCCTTGTGGCGCTGACAATCTAGCAGCAGGGGACGGATTATAACCATAACACATGCATTACAGAATACGTGAGAGGTGAGAAATACAATATTGGGGGAAAACAGAGCAGGGTAGGCCGATCGGGAGTGAGGAAAAGGGAAATGCGATTGTAAACAGGGAGGTCAGCGTGAGCCTAACTAAGAAGGTAACGTTTTAGCTAAGACTTGAAGGAGGTGAGGGAGTCGACTCTGGGTATTTGTGTGAAGAGTGTTCCAGGCAGATGGAACAGCCAATGCAAAGGCCCTGAGGCAGGTGTGTGCCTGGCACGTTGAAAGAACAGCAAGTAGATCAGTGGGGCTGGAGTGGGAAGAGCAGAGTTTGAGGGGTCAGAGAAGGTCAGAGGAGTGATGGGGTGAGATTGTGTAGGGCTCTGTGGGTCAGAGTGAGGACCTGAGTCTTTGAGTTAGGTAGGAGCTGCTGACGGTTCTGAGTGATCACAGGCGGGAGTCAGGCTGCTTACCTGGGGGGCCTATCTCAGATGGAAGCAGCTCCAGGACTCCCCACCAGTGGTCCAGTCCAGGGGCGTGGGGACCCTGTGGCCCTCTCTCCAGGAGGCCCCAGAAGCATGAGGAACCCAGCGCTCAGTCCAAGGCTCTGGTCGCCAGCTCAGCTTCCCCAGACACATCAGCTCCTCCAGTCTGTTTCTCCTCCCCCCTCCAGCCTGGAGCTTTTCATCTTAGGCTTTGTCCCCTTGGGCAATTATTTATTATTTCCTTCTCCAAAGTGTTTCTGAGACACGGCTCTTATGAAAGATGCTACACTGAATAAAGTGGGACGGCGTCATAATTCACCCTGGCTCCAGCTGAAATATCTGAACGACAACACATTACTGTCCAATTTCGCTGCTCTCCGCTTCGAGGGAGAGGCAGGAACCCCCACCCAGGGTGCTCCGAGCCCTTTGTGGGATGAATGAAATGGGTTTGGCAGCTGCGGTGCTGAACGGGGAGCCACGGGGCCCCACGGGTGGGGCACGGTCACTCAACGTGGCTAGCGGGGCCTCCTCCATCAGACTGGGAGGTCCTGCAGGGCAGAGGTCCACCTTCTGCTCCTTCCTTGGGATCTCCCACGGTGCCAGGTCCAGGATGCTTGGTGCGGTACGGTGGGAAGAACAGAGCTCTGGGGTCAGGCTGGTTTAAGTCCCAGCCCTCCCTCCTGCTGGCTGTAAAATCTTGGACCAGATGCTTGGGGCTCAGTCTCTGTACCTCTATAATGGGGATACAGAGATCTGCTCAAAGCTTAGGCTGTGAGGATCACTGTGGGCTAATGTGTATTTGTTATCTACAGCTGTGTAACAAATGGCCCCAGGATTAGCCGCTTAAAACAGCAAACATATAATCTTCCTCTGTGGGTTGGGTTCCTGGCTCAGGGCCTCTCAGGAAGTGTCTTCCAGTTGTGATGTCTGCAGGGGCTGTAGCCACGTGAAGGCTTGTCCGGGCCTGCAGGACCAGCTTCTAAGACGGCACACTCACGTGGCACTTCCTAGAGGCCTCGTCCTCGCTGGCTGCAGTGGAGGCTTCCCTTCCTTGTAACTTGGACGTAGCAGTGGCTGTGTCGGTCACAGAGCGAGAAAGCTATGCAGATGGCAGCCACAATCTCTTCCCCCTGCCCCCAGTGGTTTTAGTCAGTTTCCAGAGTTGTGCAGTCGTGCCCACAATCCAGTTTTAGGACATTGCCATCATCCCCAAAGGTCCCCTTGTGCCCACTTACAGTCAGTCCCTGTTCCTCCAGCAGCTGGCAGCCCCCGCTCTGCTGTCTGTCTGCACGCGTCTGCCTCTTCTAGTCACTTCATGTCAGCAGAATCATAGACCAGGTGGCATTTGATGCCCGGATTCTTTCACTTAGCAAGTGTTGAGGTTCATCCGTGTTGTCCCACGGATCAAGAGCTCACTCCTTCTTGTCACCAAGGAGCATTCTGCCGCGTGGCTGTGCTGCAGTTGGTTGCCCGCACATTTGTCGACGGGCATTTAGGTGGATCCTAGTTTTTTCTGACGATGAATAATGCAGCCATCACCGTTCCCAGGCAAGTCTTTGTGTGGACATATGTTCCCATGTCTCTTGGGTAGATTCCTAGGAGTGGACTTGCTGGGTCTTGATACATTTTTGTTTATCTTTTATAAGAAACTGCCAAACTGTTTTCCATTTTAAATTCCCACCAGCAATGCACAAGGGGTCCGGTTCCTCGGTATCCTCAACACTTGGTATAATCTGTCTTTTTGATTAAAGCCATTCCAGCAGATGTGTCGTGGTATCTCATTGTGGTTTCCACTTGCATTTTCCTGATGATTAACTGTGTTGAGCATTTTCTCATGTGCTTGCTAGCCATTTGTATATCTTCTCTAATGAAATAGCTATTCAAATCTTTTGCCTATTGGGTTCTTTATCTTATTACCAAGTGATAAAAGTTCTTTATATAGTCTGGATACTCGCCTGTTTTTAGATATAGGATTTGCAAATATTTTCTCCCTGTCTGTGGTCTGTCTTTTTAGTCTCTTAGTGGCGTCTTCTAAAGTGTAAAAGTTTTAACTTCGATGAAGTCCACTTCATCAGTTTTATTTTACATTGATCATGCTGTTCCTGTTGTAGATGAGAACTCTTTGTTCAACCAAGGTCATAAAGACTTTTTTCCTATATTTTCTTCAAAAAGATTTATAGTTTTAGTTCTAACTTTTAGGTCTATGATCCATTTTGAGTTTGTGTTTGTGTAAGGTGTCAGGTAAAATTCTAAATTGATTTTTTTACATGAGAATGTCCAACTGTGCTAGCACCAGTTGTTGAAAAGATCATCGTTTCTCCGGAGGAATGCGTTAGGACCTTTGCTGAAACTCAGTTGACCATAAATGTGAGGATTTATTTCTGGACCCTGAATTCTATTCTGTGTGTCTGCTATCTTTATGCCAATACCACGCCGTATTGATCACTGTGGCTTTATAGTAAGTTTTCAAATCAGGTAGTATACGTCCTTCAACTCTGTTCTTTTTTAGGATTGTCATAGCCCCTTTGTGTTTCCATATAAATTTTGGGATCGGTTTGTCATTTCTACAGCAAGGCCCACTGGGATCTAGGTATGGGTGACAATGCCCTTTACAAACTTAGAAGTATCATGACTTGTCCCTTTGATCATGGAGCAAGTGTGGTATCACATCATCCATGTCTTGGAAGTGTCATGCCACCACTTGTTGTCACACAGACCAACCCTGGAGCAACATGGGAGGGACCACGCACGGTGTGGCATCACGGGGGCGGTGCTGGGGCGGGACTGCCACCTGATGGGTGTGGACGTGCACTGGCAACAGTGAAGGCCACTGGTCCCCAGACCGATCGACCGACTCCCTCAAGCTCTCTCGTCCGTCTGAGGCTGTAACCTGAAAGCCCCAGTCCAGGGGCCGGGCCAGGGGTGCACCGGAACTGGGGGCGACGGGAAGCTGGGCTGTCATGCGAGTTTAGGTTTGCCCGGTGGACTTGGACATTTTCCAAGGGGTCTTTGCCCCTTCCCATCAGACTGGGAACTCCCTACAAGCGACAGTTTGTCACCTCCGAAGGCCTGTGAGGTGAAGCCTTGGTGCTCAGCAGCAGTGGGGGGTCTCAGTTAGTGGGGGTGCCATATAACTTGCCACTGATAAACAGTAAGACACAGCTATTGCCGCGATAGGGCTGCATGACAAATCCTGCAACACTCAGCTGGACCGCAGTTATCGTGAGTGTTTCTTCTCAGGCTCACAGGACTGAGCTGCCCGGGTCTGGGCTGGGCTTGTCCAGTTGCTGTAGCCTGGGCTCGGATCCGCTTCTCCTGTGCTCCTGCCGGGACTCGGGCTGAGGGGCAGCAGCTGCCAGGACAGGGGCTTCTCAGGCCGATCACTGGAGTGCGAGGGAGCCAGCAGAAACACGCATGTGAATGAAGGGTTCATGCTGGAACCACCCCACGGTCACGCCTGTCGATCCACGGGCCGTGTCACATCACACGGTGACACCCAACATCCTGGGGGAGGAAGAAATTCACTCTGCTCTTCCTAGCAGGTGGTTCTGCACAGGCCCCTGATAAAGGGTGTGGGCGTATAATTTTAGCAGGGGGAGGGCATGAGGGATTGTGAATAATGTCTAATTGACTGCAGGCATGAATGATTTGCCTTGGAACAAAAGTTAGCATGGGTGTCAGTCTGTCCCCAGGTGATGGTGCTCAGTGCTCACTGGCACTGATGGGCTTTCTGGGGAGGACAGAAAGGGCCGAGTTACATCTCACGGACCCGTGGGGAGCCAGGTGTACCCATGGGCCCCCCTCCCTGGCTGCAGGTCATAGCGGTGCATGGCACACGTGAGCATCATGTGTTCCGAGGGCCAGGATGAGGACCCCTTCCTGTACGATCACTGCCCTGTAGGTAACATCATTGAGCCACCACCAGGCAGCTGGCACTGTGCTAAATAACCAGCCCTAAGACGTAGGCAGAATTCTTGTCTCCATTTCACAGACGAGGAAACCCAGAGACAGAAGGATGATGTCACTCCAGATCACCTAGCTGGATTGGAACACAGACCTGCCTCATTCTGAATATGTAGAACCGTCCACCAGGCTTTCCTGAGCCTCCCTTTGGGCAAAGGTTTCATGAAAGTGGATTTGAGCTCAGCTCTGCGGAAGGACTTTATAGCTGTCGGGCTGTCTGGCAATGGGATGCATGTCTTCCTCCTGATTGGGGGAAGTGAGCTCCCCATCTGTAGAGGCATTCAAACAGAATGCAGAGGGTCATCTTTCAGGGATGTTGAGAGGAGTTTAGAGGAGTCAGAGTCTGAACCAGTTCATAGAGGGATTCCTTCCAGCACTGGGCACTGAGGAGTTTAACCATCATGTTCAAGGTCACTTGATAAGTTAATGCCCGGGGTCACAATTAAAACCCAGGTCTCCTGACATCAGACTCTACAACATGGACTGTTACTTCTAGAAGTCCCTTAGCAGTCACCTAATCCAGCCCCAACCCTGTTTTACAGAGGTGAGGGTAACCGAGGGCCCGGAGGAGACTACACAAGGACACCTCTATTCTTAGCGGCAAAGTTGGACTTGAGTCTTCAGGGTGGCTGTCTCTCTGCCGCTCCTTCCACGCCCCAAGCCCTCTGGGAGCCCGGAGCCTGCTGCCTGCCTGGGTCAGGAGGGAGTTAACAAGACACCTAAGTGACAGCCACACTCTGCAGAAGCCGTTTCTTGTTTAGAAATGCAAATGCCTCGCAAGGCCAGGCTCACAGCTTCACGTTTTTCACACTGCACAAATTACCCTTTTTTCCCCCTCCCTGTAAGATTTGTCTGGGATTGTTTGTACTACAAAAACCAGAGGGAATTGAGCCATTTGCTGGAACGATCCTGCCAGATCTGGCCTCTGGGACGAAGCCTACTTCAGCAATGAGGGCGCTCGCTCCCTCCCTGCTTCCTCCTACTGGCATGAGTCCCCGCAGCAGGGAGGCAGCCCCCTGACCTTTCTGCCTGCCTCTTCCAGGGGCCAGAGATGGTCTACAAAAGCAAGCCCGGCCTGGGAAGGGCACTGTGCAAGTGTTGTTCCCATTGCATGGGTGGGAAGACTGAGGCCACACCTTCGAGTCCCAGTTTTCTCTCACTTTGGGACACAAGGGCGATTTCAACTTTCCAGCAGCTTACAAAGTCTTCCTCTCATTCTCTGTTCCCCCTCCCTACTAGTTTTATTTCTCTGCCATTGGTGAGTCACTCAATGATCATGACTCTTCCTGTGTGCTCTAGGGCAGCCCGCTTGTGGATGGCAATGTCATTTTGATTATCAGCTTAATCCTTACCATGAGGATCATTACCCCTATTTTACAAAAAAGGAAACTGAGGCTCAGAGAGGTAAAGGGTCAGGTTGAACCTTAGGAAGTTGCCACTTTTGTAGATCAAAAAAAATGGTTGTATATTGGGTATTTTATATGGTTCAACTTAATAACTTGCCCCAGGTCATATAACTTACCCGTTGTCTAGGGACAACAAGCCCATCAACCATGTTTTAGATGAACCTTCTTACTGGTGATGTACTCCTGGCTGAACCCTTCTGTTTGGGTGAGGGGCGTGAATGTGTCAGAGTCAGCCTGTGTGGCCTGAAGCCGCGTACTTCTCGGTAGTCACCGAGGCTCAGCCAACACATATCTCTGGGCTCTTTAGTGTTATCGAGGCACAAGACCTACTTCAGCTGTGCCCTGACTCAGCTGTATTAGTTACCTGTTGCTGTGTAACAAACGGCCCCAAAACCTACTGGCTTAAAACAACAAACACTCATTGTCTGACAGTTTCTGAGGGTCAGGAATCCAGGAGTGGCTTGGCTGGGTGGTTCTGGTTCAGGATCTTTTGTGAGGTTGCAGCCAAGGTACCAGATGGGGCTGCAGTCATCTGAAGGCTCGACTGGGGCTGAGGGACCTGGTTCTCAGAGGGAGGGTTCACCCACACAGCTCTTGGCAGGAGGCCCTGGTTCCTCACCACGTGGGTCTCTTTGTAGGATTGGGTGAGTTTCCTCGCAACATGGTGCCTGGCTTGCCCCAGAGCACAGGATCCGAGTGAGACTGAACGATGGAAACCACATGCCTTTGATCCACCCTCAAGAGTCACAGTCTGCCGTTTCCACCACATTCTATAGACTGGAAGCAAGTTGCTAAGTGCAGCTCACACTCAAGCGGAGGGGAGTGTGTCTCCACAGAAGGGAAGAAGACCAGAGAATTTGTGGACGTATTTTAAATACCCATCCCCTTAGCCCTGGTCTATATTCTGATAAAATACAGAGACAGGACAAACCTCCTGGGGCTCTTCCTGGAGTTTAGTCCCTACGCTGACCACCTTGAACATTCTCCTTTGGGCAACCCTTCCCTTATTGAAAAAAACGTTTATGCATCCTTCTCCTACGTGGGGACACAGCAGAAAGCAGACAGCCTGTGGTTTATCTCTCTAGGAGTGTGTCACCGGTCCCCTTCTCCGTGGGGGTGACTTCATAATTAGTTTGTTCCTTGGGGCATGGCCGGGGGGAGGCTGCAGGGTGTCACAAGACCAGCACTGAACGGGGCTTCAGTGTAACCTACACAAATGGGCTGCCGGAATCTGTTAGTCGGTACTCTCGGGGCACTAATAACAGAAAACCCAGCCCAAACTGGCTTCAGCAGAAGTAGAACATTTACTAACTTATGTAAGTGAAGAGAGCAGAGGGTGGCCCCAGCTTCAGGAGCTGCTGGAGGCAAGAATTCAGTGCTGTGGGGCGGGGGGCATGGCTGGCCGGACCCCCAAGACTCAGGCTCCCTCTGCCACAGTGAAGACTGGTTGCTGAGAAGCGGCTGCCCAACCGGGAACTACATTCCCCAGCAGCCCTTGCGTCTGGGTGGTCCACGTGGCCAGCGCTCATCAGTGGAATAGGGTGGAAGTGGTCTGTGTCACCCCCGGACCAAGAAGCTCGGGAAGCAGATACGCCTCCCCCATTCCAACTGCCCCAAGGGCGGAATGCAGAGAGCTCCAAGGCACGAGGGGAGGGCACAGCACAAGGAAGAAGGATCACAGACCCCGAATCACCAGAAAGGCCCACATCAGACTGTTATGTGAGCAAGAAATGCATTTTTATTGGGATAAGCCACTCAGATTTGCGGGCTTATTTGTTACAGCAGCTGGCATTACTCTGACACAGACGTCATCAGGACCTCTTCTGTCTGCAGCTGTCCACTCTGCTTTCTTCTCTGTGAGCTTCTCTTAGGACCCCTGGCCTAGCAGTCTAGGGCTGCCAGCAACTCTGGGCCAAGCGGAGGCTTGCAGGTTCCTAGGTTCAAGGCCAGCAGAAAATATTTTTTATCACGCTCTTAATAGTTTGAAAACACTCCCACACCATTGTGTCATTGCTCAAATGTGTGAGCGGATGCCACACTGAATTGCGGTGTCCAGGAGTGGCAGTGCCCGGATTGGCAAGCCCAGCACGTGCTCACTCCTGGGGCTGGGGGTGGGGTCAACAGCATGTCGGCTGCAGATGGGGGAGGGAACTGGATGCTGGGCGTTTGTCCGTCACCGTGAACTTGAGCAGTGCTCAGAAACTGCCCGGGCCGCAGTGTCCTTTCCTATTCAGTGGGGGTGCTGGACATATGGGAGGCATGTGGAGGGTTTACCGGCATGGAATGACCTTGGAGAGTCGCCCAGTCCTGAGATTTGTGACTTGGTCATGTTCAAATTCCCTTCCCGCCGGAGCGTCGTGGAATTGGCTCACTTGGGCTCTGGGCTGACAATCCCGGCTGAGCGTTTTCTATCTCCTCCATCCTTTTGTTCTCCCTCACATCCACGCGGGGCACTTTCTGGAAGGACATCAATGTCTGGGCCCAAAGCGCGCGGTTTTGAACATCAGTCGCTCGGCCTCGCCGCTGCCAGCTCTCCGGTTGGTTCCGCTGCCATCCCGATCCTTTGATCGGGAGGAACTGATCAGAGCCTCTTTCTCTCCCTCAGAGGCAGCGGGTTTCAAACCTCCAGGCAGTGTTTTCATGTTCTCGCCCATGTCACAGTCCGGCCTCACCTAACGGGAGCATGATCCATGCGGCCCTGCGTGTGGCAGATAGCAAGGCAAATGGCTCTTTCAAACACCTCCTCCCAGAGGCCCTCCAGGCTGCCCCGGTCCCCGAGGAGCTCTCTGAACTTCTGGGCGACTTCCGCTTCAACACCTAATTATAGCTCGTCCTTTAGACGAACAGTTTCCTACTCCTCTCCCTTGGGTAAAGTCCTTCAGGATGAGAATGCATTTTCTCCTCTCATGTTCTTCATGGTTCCTTGAGTAGAACTGAGCGCAGAGTCTGGGAAGTGAAGGAAGACCACGATGACATGTGCTTGACACGGACTGACTGTCAGACACCCGCTGTGTGTGTCTGTAGCCCTGCGCTCATCTGTCCTCGCCAGCAGCCCTGTGAATTGGATATTCAGACACACGTCTTTACGCACAAAGAAAATGACACTTAAGATGGACTGTGTCACATGCCCAAAGTCACATAAAGCATAAGGAAGGGACGCTGATGCAGACGCCGGGTCTCACTCATTCAGCGTTTACTAAGTGCCTTCTGTGTGCCGTGCCCTGGGCTGGGCTCCCAAGGGAAATTCTGACCCGAACAGGAAGCTCTGTAACTTAGTGGTTAATGGGGCGTCTTTTGGGGTCCAGTCCTGCCTGGACGACTTTTGAGCTGCACCACGTGGATGAGGCATTTCCCCTCTCCAGCCCCAGGTGTCTGTAGGTGGCCAATTGTAGGATGCGGGGCCTATGTTCACACTTACCAAACCCTTGTGTAGCACTTATTTAGCACTTTCTGTATGCCCGAAGTGATTTTGAGTGCTTTCTAAGTGTTAACAAATGTTAGGCTCACACAGCCCTAGGAGGCAAGTGCTATTATTATTCCTATTTTACAGATGAGGAAACTGAGGCTCAGAGAGGCGAAGTGACTTGCTCCAGCATGGCAGCAGGGTTCGCACCCAGTGCACCTGGCTGCAGAGTCCCTGCCCTTAGCCTCTGTGTTTTGCTGTCTGTTCACTTAATAAACAGTGGTTGGATTGGGTTGAATGAAATCACCGGGATGACTTTTGCCAGGACTTGTGTGGGGCTGAGTCAACCACATCAATCTTTCTCTTGGACTCTGATTCAGAGAGTGAAGTCACAGTCCCACGAGGGAGGCCCTGACAAGGTTACCGAACCTGTAGGCAAGGCTGCACAGCCGCCAAGAGCTGCCCCGGTCTGCCCTGGAGGCTGCGCTGCCCAGCGGTGGTCCAGAGGCGCCAAAGTGGGGTGCTCTGCTCAGATCCAGGCAAGTGGAACCCGGAGCTGCCACGCCCTTTGTGCAGGCTGGACACTGCCTGCCCCAGCACCCTTGGCACCCCCTTGTCTCCACCTTCCCCGAATCGGCAAGGAAAATGCTCCCACTTGGCAGCAGCTGCAGCCTCATGCTCTGGTGCCTGCATGCCAAGGCTTTCTGTTTGAAAACAGAGTGGATTTCAAAGGAGTCTTGTTTGATCTTGTGGGTCTCTTTCCCCCTCTACTTGCCTGGAAGCTGACAGCAGTGATCAGACGTCGCCTCTGACAAATCTCAGGATCACTGCACAGTCCCTGGCATGGCCGACGCTGGCAGCCGGGGCAGGGGGGATTGAAATCTGCAGGCTGGTGTGGCCAAGCTTGGGGACTGATCCAAAGGCGCCTTTTCCCCTTGGGCCTCTTCTTCCTTTGTAGCTCCAGCTTTTTGAGATTCAAGATGTCCTTTGAGGATGACTCTGTGCTCCCAGTGGAGCTGGGGTCTGGGGAGGGCACGGACGGATCCAGGGCAGGACCTGGCTTCCCCGGCACCTTCCGTGACCAAGCCCTCTCCCTTTCTCTTCTGAATTTCGCATGAAATATCTCTGCACACAGAAAGGAGCAAAGAGTGACGTTAACCAAGCCCTGTTTACTAACCACTGGGAGTTTGTCTCCCATTTCAGAAGTGCTGTGTGCTCAGGTGTGCACACACCCACCCTCCCCAACCCCAGCAGATGCACCGCTGTCGTGCAACCAGACACCGCCTCTGAATGTTTCCACTTCTACCTCCCTTACCTAAATTGAAGAAGGCAGATGGGTATAAGTACCTGCATCTAACAGATGAGGAAACTGAGGCTCGGAGGTGAGCATCCCTGCAGGGACTCATGAAAACTCGCCCCCAAGCAGGCCAGGCAAGAATCATTCAGGCGATTGACTTCAACCCAGTCCAACCACTGTTTATTAAGTGAACAAACAGCAAAGCACAGAGGCGAGGGCAGGGTCCCTGGAGCCAGGTGGGCTGGGTGTGAGCCCTCGCTGCAGCGCTTGGCCTGCCTTTGGCCACACGGCCAGGAAGTGGTGGGGCCAAGACTCCAAAGTAAGACCCATCCATGTCCATCCAACCCCTGCCCCCAACTCCCCACCAAAAGCTAAGCACCCAGGACAGGAGGGAGCCATATTGTCATTGTCTGTGTGAGCCCCTTGAGTGAGGGGCTGTATATTCAGTCTCCAGTCCCTGGGCCTGACTGGCTGTCAGAAAATACCTATTTGCATGAAGAGAGACTGTGTGGCCCTAACTATGGGAAGGGAAGATTGCTCGGAGGAGCAGGTGGAGTGGTCACTCTTGGAGTCTGTACTAGTTTCCTGGGGCTTCTGTAACAAAGTATCACACACTGTGTGGCTTAAAACAACAGGAATTGGCCGGGCGCGGTGGCTCACGCCTGTAATCCTAGCACTTGGGAGGCGGAGGGCGGGTGGATCGCTCAAGGTCAGGAGTTCGAGACCAGCCTGAGCAAGAGCGAGACCCCCGTCTCTACTAAAAATAGAAAGAAATTATCTGGCCAACTAAAAATATATATAGAAAAAATTAGCCGGGCATGGTGGCGCATGCCTATAGTCCCAGCTACTCAGGAGGCTGAGGCAGTAGGATCGCTTAAGCCCAGGAGTTTGAGGTTGCTGTGAGCTAGGAGGATGCCATGGCACTCTAGCCCAGGCAACAGAGTGAGACTCTGTCTCAAAAAAAAAAAAAAAAAAAAAAAAAAAACAAAACACAACAGGAATTTATGCCCTTGTATTTCTAGGGGCTAGAAGTCTGAAATCAAGGTATCAACACGGCCCTGCTCCCGGCCTCTTCCCCGCTGCTGGTGGTTGTCGGTGATCCCGGGCGTTCCTTGACTTGTAGCTGCATCACGCCGATGTCTTCACGTGGGTTTCTCCTCCGTGTGTCTCTGTGTCTCTGCAAATCTTCCTCTCCTTGTAAGAACACTCGTCATTGGATTGAGAGTCCACCCTAAGTCAGTGTGACCTCAACTAACTACGTCTGCAAAGACCCTACTTCCAAATAAGGCCACATTCTGAGGTTCCACGTGGGTGTGAATTTGCGGGGGACACTATTGAACCTGTGCAGATTCTAATCCGTCATTCGTCAGCTGTGAGTCCTTGGGAAAGCCCTGTTGGAGCTGAAATGTCCTCATGTGCCAAGCTGGGGCCAGGAGGGCCTCCTCGTGTGGGAATTGTGAACTGAAGTGTGATAGCAGCACCACGGCATCTGGCGCCCTGCGGACACAAACACAGCCGCCATTTGCCTTGTGGCTGTTATTTATTAGATGAAATGTGAGGTGAGTGTGGAAGAATGGCAGTGTTTCTATTTAGAATGGGACATATTTAGAAGGCAATGAATTCCAGCAAGGGAGAACAAAATCCATTTATTTATTTATGTATTTGTAATTACCGGGCTTGAAAAGAGGACCACAAACAACTTGTTTCGTGCCCGAGTTTGGAACCAATTGAGAAACAGATGCCGGAGTCAGACGGACGGAGGTCAAACGTGCTGTTGCTGATGAAGCCGTCTGGAGGGTGTGGCTCGGTCTGCAGCAGGCCTGCTGCCGCCCAGACCCTGGCACAGAGAACCACCCGAGTCCTACCCCTTTACCGGGGCCAGAGAGTGTCCTCGCAGAGGAGGAGGGTGGCATTTCCCGCATGCTCAGGGGCCCCTCCCAGACTCTCCAATCCAAGGGCTGGGGGAGGGGAGAAATGGGAGGGGCAGTAAAACGGCTGGGGCAGGGTGGGGAGGTGTTGCCAGGAGACGTGACACCTGCAAAAGGAGAATCCCCCTCCAGATACACAGGAGTAATCCTGGCACTGCCACCTCCCGGTGGGAGACTCGTGGAGACTCAGTTTTCTCCTCTGTCAGGTGAAGATTGTGAGAGTTGCCAGTATAGGCCTGTGCATGAATGAAATGATTTAACGCCTGCACCACCACCCGCATCCCGTGCTCGGAACGCGCCCGGCACAGAGCAAGAGCTTCCTGACTGTCGGCTGCTGTTTTTATTACGCTTCTCATCACGGCTGCGCGAGGCCTGGGGTCCGGGGAAAGGCACGGGAACCTGAACATCATCACCTGATGCTTCCGTAATGCAGTCTGTCTGGGAAGGGATGGGTGACCCCACCCTGCTCCTAAGATCCTTGAGAACATGGGTATACAGGGGAGTGACAGACCGTAATGTGCTGTGTGAAGCAAAGGGGTGGCTGATGTGACCGTGACACGTGGGAGCTGTCCCCAGTGCAGAATACTGGATTGAAGCCCCTTTCCTGGCATTTGGGTTGGGCTGTGGGTAGGGGGCGTGGGCAGGCAGGACGCCTTGCCAAGGCCTGGGCAGGCTCGTGGACAGGGAGAGTTGGACGCTGGGCAGGAGGATGACGTCACCTGGAATCTCTTTGTGTCTCTTCAGCCTGGAGGGTGAGGGAGAGAGGTTGAGAGGAGAGAGCGCTGGCTGGCTGGCTGGCTGGGAGCTTTTCTTTCCCTGTGAGGATCTGTCACAGGAGTAGCTGGCCACTGTGACCCTTCTGGAGGGGAGTGCCACGTGGCACAGCAGTACAGAAGCAGATGTGGGCCCCTCATCGATGGTTCTGCAGGTCAGCTGGCTTGGTGCTGTCCCTGAGCCCAGAAGTGAGGGGCAGGTGACATCTCCGAGTCCTGCCCCAGTGATTTATGTCCTAGGATATGGTGCCTGGGCCAGTGGCTAGTCCACAGATATTAGTGGTTCTCTGAGTGATTGACCTCGTAAGCATTCCCAAGTCAACCAGAATTAAAGTTATAAGGAATTCTGGATTACCCAGGCTCCAGGCTCTCTCCTTGGTCTGGATAAGGGACAAAGAGCTTGAAACTGAATCACCGAGCAAGTTACTGAATCTCTATGAGCCTCAATCTCTTCATCTATACAATGAGGAGAATGATGGGACCCTCCTCCTCATGGATTGTTGTGAGGATTGAGGGAGATAATCATGGAAGTCACTTTGCTCTGTGTCCAGCACATAGTAAGTGCTCAGTGAATGTTAGCTGTGACAGCAGTAATGGCGTGATAGTGGAGGTGGAGGTGGTCAAGGTGATGGTGGGAGTGATGGAGTAGTGACAATGACAGTGGTGGTGGTGATGATGATGGTAGTGGGGATGATGATGATGGTGGGGATGATGATGGTGGTGGTGGGGATGATGATGGTGGGGATGATGATGGTGGTGGGGATGATGATGGTGGTGGGGATGATGGTGGTGTGGTGGGGATGATGATAGTGGTGGTGGGGATGAT
This sequence comes from Varecia variegata, assembly GCA_028533085.1. Lineage (NCBI taxonomy): Eukaryota > Metazoa > Chordata > Mammalia > Primates > Lemuridae > Varecia > Varecia variegata. Next base: position 97,447,355 of record CM052444.1, on the reverse strand, counting down.
GACTGGGGGTGGGGATGATGGTGGTGGTGGGGATGATGATGGTGGGGATGATGATGGTGGTGGTGGGGATGATGATGGTGGGGATGATGATGGTGGTGGGGATGATGATGGTGGTGGTGGGGATGATGGTGGTGGTGGGGATGATGGTGGTGGGGATGATGATGGTGGTGGCGGGAATGACGATGTGGGGGTCGAGGTGACAGTGGGAGTGATGGCATTGTGATGATGGGGTGGTGATGGTGGTGGTGACGATGGCAATGGTGGTAGTGGTAGAGGTAGTGATGATGGTGGCCATGGTGATGGGTGTCAAGCCTGGGACTGGGTGCTGGGAATGTGGAGACGAAAAGAAAAGACCAGAAAGATAAACACATAATTGGAATTTACTATACTTTGTGACAAGGGTAACCAGTGAGGAATGTCAGACTGAACTGGTCAACTCTTCAAGGATATGTACTGCAGAAATCACCATTTGCATATTTTTAAGGAAGGAAAGGGTGTTGCATGGAGAGGAAACCGCACATGCCATGGCTGGGAAGCATGGAATGGCTGGGCCTCACTGCTGATGGAGCATGAAGGCGGGGCCGGGGTTGGCGTGGCAAGGCAGGGGCTGGAGAGGCAGGCAGGGCATTGACTGCCGTGTCGAGGAGTTTGGCCTTGTTCCTACAATGATAGTGGGGTGCTGAGAACCAGGTCAGCTGGGAGACCTGATGCTGTCAGCTCTTGTGTGTGGCTGGGTTGGGGGTGGTGGGGTTGGATGGGCCTGGAACCTACGAAGGGTGGGTACTCTCTGTGGTACTTCTCCGTGGGCTGGGGCTGCTGGTGAGATTGTGGCTGGAGCAGGACCCAGGCCTGGGGAAACCAAGATGGCGGCTTAGGGACCAGATGGGTCCTTTGATTTTTGTTCAGTTCCCCAGCCCTGATCACTTGCTGTCAACTCGCCGTCATCCTCCAGCCCTCACCCAGCTGTCACTTACTCTGGGAGGTCTCCCCTGTCTGGGTTGGCGTGGGTGCCTTGCCCCCGTGTCCCTCGGCACCCTGTGCTTCCTGCACTGTCTGTCTCCTCTCTGGACTGTACCCTCCTTGAGGGCAGGGGTTGCGTCTAACCACCATGCCCAGCACAGGATGTGGAATGTTCTAGGGGCTCTGCTGTTGTGCACTGGGTGGATGGATGGGATGGGTGGAGAGGTGAGTAGGGGTGAGGCTCAGAGCAGACGGGCTGCTTCCACCCGAGTCTTCCTCCTTGCTGGGAACCGTCATCTCGGCCCTCCTGGTTATCGAAGGCCCAGGCAGCAACCCCTGCGGAAATATAGGATGTTATCTAAATGCTAAATAGCAGCAGTAACAGCCGAGATGGGCTCTATGAACAATGTGCAGGCTTATGGGCCATCTCCTGCTGTCCCCTCCCCGCCGGGGGCTGTTCCAGAAGGCCTGTCGGGCCGGCTGGCGCTCACACTTTGTCAGGACTCGTGGCTTTCACACGCCGAGGGCTGTGCGGGCAGCGCCTGGAGGCGCCGACTGAGGCAGCCCATGTTGGGGGAGGGCCAGGTCACAGACGTCCAGTCCTGGGGGTGCTGCCACTGGCCTTCATGTGACCAGCAGATGACTGACATCCCTGCACATCCTCAGCTTCCTCATTTGTAAAGAAAATGAATTTCCTCTCTGTCCCTGAAAACCTACTATGCACCAGGGCTCTCCTAGCATGTTTCAGATTCTCCGGACAAGCCCTGGAAGTTCTGGAACAGACCGAGAGCCTGGGGCTCAGACAGGGGACGAGACCCCCGCTAGGGCACGTTATAAATAGGATTTAGCCCAAGCTACACGCGAGGGGCTGGGCTAGATCAGAGCTTTGCACGATGTTTGTAGTGGAGGGAAGCTTTGTTCCAACAAAATCCTACCCAGAAACGCTTTGTAGAAAACGGATTAAAGCAGAGAGGACCCGATGGAAGCAAAAGTCGGGGCGGGTGGGCAGGGGGTCGGTGGGCCCTCCCCGACTCCCCTCCTCCCACCCTGCAGCCCACGGGGCTCACTGGGGGCTTCTGGGGTCAAGGCTTCCTCAGGGTGAGCCTCACCCTGGAGGATGCAACGGCCGCCATGCAGGGTCACTCGGAGGGTTGTGGTGACCTGAAAGTTCCTGGGGCCCTCCTCCCCAGCTGGCAGGGACCCAGGCCCCGCAGGGTTTCCGGGGCAGCACCTGAATGTTAGCGCCAGTCTCTCTGTATGCCACCAGGGCTGGGACTTCTCCAGCCCCCTCCTCCAGAGGGGCTGGGCAGGGTAGCTTAGAGTGATTGCCCTTTGACCCTCTGGGGTTTGGGATCTCCAGCCTCCCCTGGGCTTGTCCCCCAGACTTGGCATGGCTCCCTGAGCTGGTGTGTGCTCAGGAGAAGGCTGGGCAGGGCCTGTGTGGGGCAGGCACGGGGCTGGGAAAAGGTGCGTCTGGCGTGGCTGGGATCTGGCCCGGGAGGTGCTGACAACCCCAGGCTGGCGATTTCAGGACGTGGGCAAAGATTTTTTCTGGCTGTCACTGGAGCCCGTGTCACTAGGCTCTGGAGATGAGGGACAAATTCTAGAAAAGAGCCTGGGGCCCAAGAGAGGGGTGGGGCTCTGAGAGAGAGGAGGGGGCTGGGTTGACAGTCCCCCCAGGGGCTCAGATTGCTATGGGAAAGATCAGTTTGGGAGGATAATTCAAATCCCCCCTAGTGAGATTAACATTCTCTTTTGGGGGCTGGGTTTGTGGTGGGTCTCCCTCCAGAGCCCCCTCCCCTGACAGATACCCAAGCTCCGAGTTTCCATTGCCCCCTCTTTCCCTCCGTTTCTCTGCCTTGTCAAACAGCACCAGCTGCCCCAGACCCCTGGTCTGGCCTGAGACTCTGGATTCTAGTCCCAGCAATGCTCCCGCCTGTTCCTGCCCCTGCCTCAGTTTCCTCACCTATGCCTTGAGGATGTTGGAAGAGATGACCTCTGAGGGTCCCGGGGGCTGGGTGACTCCACAAGCCTGTGACTCGAAGCTGCAGTCTGTGCTGGCCCGTGTCCCCTCCCCGCTCCTGCTGGGGCCCGGCTCAGGATGAAGGAGGCGGAGGCGCCGCCAGGGTTTCTCGCTGCCTCCGCCATCCGTCACTCTGGGTGGACTCGGAAAGGTCCATTTGGTTTATTAACACAAACACTCTCGGCATAAGCCCAGGAATGGCAAATTGGATGGGAGTTCACGGAAGTCGGGGGATGTGTTTATCACCTCCTGCTCTATCACCTGTCACTGCTCCCGGCAGCTGGGGGACTGGGAGGAGCGAATGAAATCACCTCTAGAAAACCACTCTTGCTTTGCTGCTCTCTGGTCCCAGTTCTACAGCGGGCTGGGCAGCGCGTGACCTTGGGCAAGGTCCTCCTGCCTGGCCCTCCGTGCATGGGGTGCGAGGAACTGCAGGAATAGCCTGGCCTGTGGCATCAGGTCCTCCTCTGCCAGCGGCCGGCCGAGCCACCACGAACAAATCCTCCCCTCCTCCGCCACGCTGAGCCTCACTTTCCCAACTGTGAAATGGGGACAATGATTCGTCTCCATTCATTAGCCATTTATGCTGAGCACTTCCTCTGTGCTGCTGAGAACCACGTTGGAGATGCAAAGTTATTACTAGTAGTAGTAACAATAATATTAATGGAACAGCTAGGCATGTGCCAGCACCTTGTATATTCTAAGCACTTTGTACACTATTAATAAGTGATCTTACCCTCAAAACAACCCAGTGAGACAGGTACTGTCCACAGCCCCGTTTCACAGATGAGCACCCGGAGGCACGCCCAGGTTATGAATTCTAACGAGGATGACGGCACTGGTGACGTGTTGCCGTCACCACCGTGTACATCGTGGAGGGGTCGTTCACAGGGGCTGTGGGGTGCAAGGCATGGAGAGGACAGTTCCATCTGATGAGATCGAGAAAAGCTCAGGGAGAAGGTGACAGTTGAGTTTTGGTCTTGGGGTGGACGGTCACCCCTGGGACACAAGGTGCCGGGGCCAGACGGCTAGCTCAGCCCAGCCTGTCCAGACCCTGCAAGTGTTTTGATATGAAAGGATTCTCAGAGGTGGCCTGGGCACGTTTGAGATCCCACCAACTTCTGAGAATTTCTGAAAAGGTTCAAGGAGACGGGTCCCGCCCAGCACAGAGCACAGTTCCTGCCCTCTCTTCTCTCTGACTCCCAAGACCGTGGGGCCATGTGAGAAGAGAAGATGGGACAGGCATTCTGACTCTTCTGGCAGGGGATGTGGCAGAGGGGCGCTGCTCCCCGGGATGGACTGGGCCTTCCAGAGCCTTCCAGGGCAGGCAGAGGTGGGGTGGGCTCCCTGGGGCTGAGGGTCCCATTAAGCCGGGAGCCATTTGCATTAATTAATGGCTTCTTTTGGGCCATTAATCTCAGCGGCAGTGCACACCTGTTCCTGCCTGCTGGGTGTCAGGGGAGCAGGATTTGGTCTCACTGCGCCCAAAGAGGTGACTCCTCTGAGTGCCAGGTCTTGGGGTGGAGGTGAGGGCAGCCGGGGCGGTGGTCTTGGAAGCAGGTTGGCTCCACCCACCGCCATTCTCCATGTGAGGAAACTGAGGCTTGGTTGGAGTGCTCTCAGAGTGACTTGTCAAGGTCACGCAGTGGCTGTGGTGGAGGGGGGCTGGCACCTGGTCTCCGAGGCCGGAGAGCCCGTCTCAGCCCCTGCACCGGGAATCTCTGCTCACCGGCAGAGGCCGAGGGGCCGCTCCTTTGCCGTCTTCTCCCCGCCCCCCCACCTCACACATCAGTTTCTCTACATTCCCATCCCTGACTCCCCAAGCCGGGGGCAAGGGGGAGCTGCCCTGGAGCTGAGGGTCTCAGCGCGGCCTGCCCAGCCTTTGTGCAGACGAGCGAGCAGAGCGCAGGGGAGGGGCGGGCCGTGCAGCGCAGGGGAGGGGGTGCGCAAGGGAGGGCTCCAGCCCTGGCCCTGAGGGCTGCACCTTCCAGAACTCAAGAACAGAAATTGGAGGACTGGCCCCCGCCCATGCCAGGGGCTGCTTTCTCTACCAGCAGGGGCGAGGGCGGAGGCGGAGAGCTTGCTGGGAGGCTGCCTGCCTGTGTTTGAGCATCCCAGGGTCCGTCTGCTTCTCCCCAACCAGCTCGTGGCTCTGCCTGGCTCTGGCCCTGCACATCCGGCACCGGTTCCCCACTGCTCCCACCCACCCTGGGGGATGCTGTCAGAGTGGTCTCTCTAAACCCGACCATGCCCCTCCTCTGCTCCCACCCCCATCCCCTTGCTCCCCATTACCTGGTGGCCTTGAACTTGAAGATGCTGAGCTTGGCAAAGCCCTCTTCTCCCATCCCCTGCCCACGCGTACACACATTGCAGACGTGTGGTTCCAGGGCAGGCCATGCACTCTCTGCCCCGGGCACCAGCTCTGGAGCCAGGCTGCCTGGGTTCAAATCTCAGATCCGCCACTTATGAGCTGAGTGTGGGCAGATCATTGAACCATGTGTGCCGCTGTTTCCCCATCTATAAACTGAGAAGCGTGACATACCTGCCTCGTATGTACGGAGTTTTAACGGGGCCTAACAGAGAGGAGGTGCTATCTAAGGGCTATTTGTTGCTGCTATTGCTGCTGTCGTCATTATTAGCTACTGGCACGGCCCGTGGAGTCCCTGGCAGGCAGAGACCCATTTCACATCCATCCTTGATGCTGCCCCACACTGGGCTCAGCGCCAGGCATCCTGCAGTTCAACACATGCCGACTGAACAAACCAGTGTGTGGGAGGAGGATCAACTCTCTGGGGACCCCCAGTCTGATGGGGAGAGGACATGCCCCAGACCTTGGGCCCTGCCGGTCAGACGAGGGAGGTAGGTCACACTTGCATATAAACATTGCAGGGTTTCCCAAGGTGCCACTATTTAGAGTGCCTTGGTGTCTGCAGTGCACCAGTGATTCCGAAATAAAGTGAGCCCACAGCAGCGTACGGGGGCAAGGAAATAAAAGAGGGCTTCTAGAACTTTAAATTTCCCTCCCTCCCGCTCCCCTCCCCGTGCAGTGGCAGGTGGATACAGGGCAGCGCTGCTCAGACATGATGTGTATTAAAAGCTCCCGGCAACTTTAAAGCCTTAATGCCCGGACTGCACCCGAGGCTGGTTAAATTGGGGTCTCTGTGCTGAGACTCAGGCATTAGGGCTTTTACTCTGTAAAGCACCGTAGGTGACCCCAGCATGCGGCCAATGTTAAGAACCCCTGGTCTAGGGTTCCAGAGTCAGGAGCAAGCTGAGGCTGGTCCCAGAGTGGTGCCAGCAGACGTATACTTCCCTCCCCGCTTTGGCAATCCGCCCTCCGGACTGTGCTGGGGTCCAGAATCCCCGGACAGCCTCGAGGAGCTCCCTGCCCCCGTTACCCTCACCCCTCCTTCAGCTGTTAACTGGCCTGAGCCCCAGGGCCTCCTGCCCAGGGCCACGGTCCGAGTGGAAACCAATTTGTGAGCCGATCTTTTAATGCCACATTCAGCACAGTGCTGACCGCTTGCTGTTTCTCTCCCAACAGGGAGTGGGGAGATTTGAACCAGATAACTTGTGATCCCGGGAGCAGTGCCTTCCAGGCCTGAGCCTTCCTTGGGCCAAGGGCCGGGCTCCTCTGGACTCCGGCTGGCTGCCTGGTTGGAATATTGTGCCCCATGGAATAGCTAGATAAACTGAGGCCTAGAGAAGTTGGATGAAAGGCCTTGCACGGCCACGTAGACAGCTAGTGGAGGTGCTGGGGCTAGAGCCTGAGCTTCCTCACTCCTGGTTTGGGGCGTCTACCCAGAGGTCTGCTGGCAGGTGGTAACTACGGCCAGGATTGCTTTTTTAACAGATCATTAATTTTTTTTTAAATTGTGGTAAGATACATGTAACATAAAATTTACCAGCTTTTAAGCGAACAGTTCAGCAGTGTTAAGTATATTCCCATTGTTGTACAACCAGTCCTCTCCAGAACTCTTTTCATCTTGCAAAATTGAAACTCTGTTCCCATTAAACAACTTCCCATTTTCCTGCCCCTCCACCAGCCTCTGGCAACCACCTTCTGGCTTTCTGTCTCTGAATCTGGCTAGTCTAGGTGCCCCCTATTAAGTGGAATTGAACAGTATTTGTCTTTTTGTGACTGGCTTATTTCACTTAGCATTCAAGCTGTAGCTGCTGATAGAGCTCCCCTCCTTTCTGAGGCTGAAAGATATTCCACTATATGTATGTATTTACCATATTTTGTTTGGCCATCCCTCTGTCTGTGGACGCTTGGGTTGAAGTGACCTAACCTCTGTGGCTTCTCTTTCCTCCCCTGTCAAATGCAGACAACAATAGCACCTTCCTCCTGGGACTGGGCATAGTTTTTGGAGCTGCTTTTGGCATCTGCCCAGATCTCCTGGGTCCCTTTTACTGGTTATGTGTGCCCATCCCCTCGTTACCGAGAGGTGTTACTGCTAAAAGCTCAGCCTTTTCTAGAAGGTGGCCCTTGGGTGACTAGAGCTACTACTAGCCTGGAGATACCGGGGAGGTTATGTCCCTGCCCCCAGGGGCGGCTATTGGCTAATGACTGCATTAGCCCACCCCTGTGTGTAGGGGATACAGCAACTCAACTCTCTTGTCTCAAGGTGGGACAAACAGCAATGCAGTTACACTCCTGAACTCCCTATGGCAGCAGTCCCCAACTTTTTTGGCACCAGGGCCCAGTTTCATGGAAGACAATTTTTCTACCCCTCGGGGGCTGGGGGGTAGATGGCTAGCAGTGGGGAGTGGCTATAAATGCAGATGAAGCTTCCCTCGCTGGCCCACTGCTCACCTCCTGCTGTGCAACCCGGTTCCTAACCGGCCAAGACCACTATCAGTCCATGGCCCGGGGGTTGGGGACCGCAGCCCTGTGGGATCAGGCTGAGGCTAGATGTCATCTGAATCTCATCTCTGTTTAGCTCCTTGCTGTTCCCTATCCCATTTCCCTTGCCCCCTTTCAGGTTTCTCCTGAGAGCTCTCCCTTAAAAAAATCACTTACACACAAACCCCCATCCCAGGCTCTGCTTCTAGAAAAGCCAACCTAAGATAACAGCTAACAATTTATCAAGCACTTACTGTATGCCAGACACCATTCTAAGTGCTCTACATATATTAACTAATTTAATTCTCTCACCCCTCTATGAAGAACCATCCATGGCATATAGTAAATGCTCAATTAAAATGATCTCTTAATCCTGTTACGGCTGCCCCGGTTGTTGTGGCTGGTCTGTCTGGACTAAAGAGGGTGCTGGTAAGGGAGAAAGAAGACAGGAAAATGAGAATCATAGAGTCTTATTAAAAGGGGTCTTAGCAACAGAGAGATCATACAATCCTACATGTTTCCAATTGGAAAAATAAAGTTGCAAGACAAGCCACTGACAGTATGACCTTGAGCAAAGCAACCTCTCTCCTGGCCCGTTTCCTCATCTCTGAAATGTTGGTCCACATAAAGGAATAGACATAGATTGCATCTCAGGAGTCACCTGTGATCAATCAGTGTGGCTCCTTGGAGTGCTGTAGGGAAAATGGTTCTGAATTTGTATCTCAGCCCTGCGGGAAAGAGCACTGTGATCTATTGGTGATGTCTGCCCAGGGGACAGGACAGGGGAGGGATGGTGAGCGTGCTGAGTATCTGCTATTTATGGACGGTTGAATTTGAAAGTTCCTTTAGCTCTGATAGCTTGTGGTTCTATGATACTAAACTGGTGTTTAGAAGGCTCTGCCAGTGTGTTTGGAGGAAAAAGAAGGGCAACAGCCAAGGAGAGAGATGAAAGACTAGCACCGTGCAGTGGGGAGGCCAGGGCCAGTGAGCAGACACCCACTGCTTTCCTGTACTGTGTCCATCCCCCTTGGATGGGCATCGCCCACGCCTGACTGCCTAGTCCACTTCAGGTGAAATTAATCCCTGGCTCTAGGGGTATGTGTGTGACCCAGGTGACTAAGATCGTTGGATTCTCTTGGTTTGGGCGTAGGACCCAACCAGAGCTAGTGAGATGAAATGGGGCTTTTACTGGGACTCTTGCCAGAGAGTGGCAGCATTCTTTTCCACTGGACTTGCACCTGGAGCTCTGGCATCCCTCTTCCCCATGGGTTGCCTAAGGATGAGGCCAATAGGAAGAAACATAAAGTTAAGAGATGGTAAGAGATTGGGCCAGGGAGACATCTCTGTCGTGCCTGGACCCAGCCATGCCTGATGTGGACCCCTGGATTTTTAGTTACACAAGCCAATAATATCTTTTTTGCATTAGTCAGTTTGAGCCTTAAAGGACATACCCAACATCGTTACCATCGACATCACCAGACCCTCATGGCCCGTATGCTGTGAGCGGAGCACAGTGCAGCAGGGACTGAAATGCGTTATGTCGCAGACTGCTGCTCTGTCCCCCGACACCTGCCCTGCTTCTTGTTGACCTCACATTTTAGGAGACTGTTTCCTGAGGCCCTGAAGGACTCAGCCTCATCCAGTCTATGCACTGTTCCTGAACTGGGTCCCCAACGTGACCTCCATCTTCCCTGAGAGCTCCGTGGTGGGTGGGGAACGGAACAAACACAGGGGACCTGGAACGTCTCCCATGGGACCTGACCTCTGAGTCCTAAGAGGGACCACAGAGAATAAAGTTAATTTATCATTAGCATTTTAAACTTTCCAATGAGGAAATGGAGGTCCAGAGAGGTGAACTGACATTGTCAAAGTCACCCAGCCCGAGGAGGAGGCTGTCTCCTCCTGGCTCCAAGCCCCGGGCCGTCCCCTGGTGTGTGCACCTGTCTGCAGAGCTCCAGGGCCCGCCTTCTCCCTTCTCCAGCTGGGGTGTGGTGGCAAGCGTCACTCTCTGGGGGCTGGAGAAAGTGCTGACAGTGCCTTGCACACAGTATGTGCTCAATAATTGTTGAATGTGTGCGTGAGTTGAATGATAGAATGTCTTACCCTGGGTTTTTCCCAAAAGCAGAGTCTGAAACGAAGACTTAAGTGCAGATAGTTCATCTGGGAATGTGACCCCAGGGCAGAAGCAAACAAGGGAGGAGCGTGGTCACCCTGGTGCCACCAGCCTCCTAGTATTCACACTCTTGTGTCACTCAACACACTGAAGAAGGGTGACCTTTGTAACCCTGAGATATTGCAGAAACAGTAGCGTGCGGCCTTTGAGGCCAGACCAGAGATTTCGAGGCTTCTGTTTTGCTCTCTGGACTCACCTGCTCTGGGGGGCCAGGTGCCATGTCCTGAGGACACTCGAGCAGCCCTGTGTGGTGAGGAACTGAGGCCTCCTGCCAAGAGCCAGCAGGAGCCTCCTAGGCCTGTGAGTGCACCATCTTGGCACTGTATCTTCCAGCCACGGTCAAGCCTTCGGGTGACCACAGTCCCCACTGACATCTCGACTGTAACCTCATGGGAGACTCTAAGCCAGAACAGTGCAGCTAAGCTACCCCCACATTTCTGACCCACAGAAACTTGGATTTTAAATGTTGATTGTTGCTTTAAGCTGTTGAGTTTGGGGATGATAAGTTTTGTTGTTGGATCGGTCCCTGCTGCAGGTAACTGGTTGCGTGATTCCAAAGGACTTCTGAGAAGTGTGTGCAATGACCTCAAGGCGTTGCTGTGAGCTGGGCTGATGTTACAGCACTCTAGCCTGGGCAACAGAGTGAGACTATCTCAAAAAAAAAAAAAAATGACCTCAAGGCTCTGCCCAGGGGAAGATGGGGGAACATTTACCCATCGGCTTTCATCTTCTGTTACCCAAGGGCTGCCTCTCCGGCATCGACTCCCTGGCACTTTTGGGTCACAGCTGTGTGTGTGCCAGGCAGGCCCCTGCGGGCATCCAACAGAGCAAGGAAGGCTCTGGGCAGGAACCAAGGGGATGTGTTTAGGCCTGGGGTGAGAAACTGTCAGCTCACATCCACAGGAAACTGCCTGCAGCCTGAGCAGAGCTGTCACCACAGTGGCGGCTGGAGTCAGAGGTGGGGCCGAGAGGATATGAACTGGGTGCCCAAGAGGTGTCCGATACACCGAGTGACTGAGTGAGTGGGTGTTGAGTGGGCCAATCGGTACCTGGATGACTAGCTGAGTGGATGATGGAGTCGGCAACGGAGGGACTGAGAGATGAACGAGTCCACCAGGTTGGGGCTGGTCACCCTCCTGCAAACAGCGCAGGGAAAACCACCCTCCTGGTGCACTGGCAGGACGCAAGGGCTCAGGCGCAGTCAGGGCACCGGGGACACTCGCAGAGCATCTGCCTCCAAGTCCCGGCAGGATTCGAGTGGAGGCCGCTCATCCCTTTGAGCTCCAACCCCTCTTCATCCTCCCTGCAGGGGGAGGCGAGGAAGTAAGGAGTGCTGTCGCTGAGCTCCATGGGAGTGAGATAAGAGAGAGAGAGAGAGAGAGAGAGAGAGAGAGAGAGAACGCACCATCAGCAGTGCCTCCGGCTGCTGGCTCCCGGCGTGTGGCAGAGTCAGGGCAGAGGGGGAGCCCACGGCACGTTTTCTTCCCGACAGCATCTTGCTAGAGAAAGAACCCTGTTCTCGGGGAGACTGACAGGAAGATCGCAGACCCTGAAGGTTTTCACCACCTGGAAACTGGACCGAACACCCGTCCGCTGGGTTGGGAGCTCCAGTTGGGTTCTGAGAAGAGGGTCTCAGATCAGTGGCCGTGTGACTCCGCTTCTCCCCCCAAAAGAAAACAAGTCACAAGTGACAGCTTTTGCTCCTTATGCCACCTTCATATCATAAATATTATTGTGACTGTTCCCATTTTACAGATGGAGGAAGTGAGGCCCCGGAGAGAAATGACTTGTCTGAGGTCAGGGAGCTGCACACATGTGGCAAGAGGGGAATGAAAACTTCTTCAGGGTTCTTTCTGATCCACCCCTGAGAGAGAGGCTCTAAGATGATCGATTTCATGAGGAAAAGGAAAATACAATTGCAGCCTGATTTTAAAAAGCGGTAGCAAAAGCCTTAAATCAGAACTCTGGAGACCTGGTTTGAATCCATGCTTTGTCCCCAGCTGTGAGACCCTGGGCTTTTAATTCCCCACTCTGAGAATCCGCCTTCCCTATGGAGAAGGCAGGGTTGGACGGCGTGAACACCATCAGTGTCGGCCAGGACTCTCAGCAGAGTGTCTAGCTCAAGTGCAGGGCAAGCGAGCAGTAAACATGCTTCCTTGCCCACAGCTCTGTAAGGTTGGCACAACCAAGCCCATTTATTCATACAAACAAAGAAACAGAGGCTCTGAGAAGTTAGCTAACTTGCCCAGAGACACAGAGCTGCCAAGGTGTGGAAGCAAGATTTGAACCCAGGTTCATCTAGCCACCAAGCCACACGGCTTCCTAAGGAAAAGCATTTGGTTTTCTTGCTGTGGCTGCTAATGATGATAAACATCAGCCACCGCCATTCATTGGGCATCTGCTGTTTGTGAGGTCTTATTCTAGGTGACTTTACGTGCAATGTGTCTGCGTCAGTGAAGACCTTTTCATTTGCAAGTGAAGAAATCCCACTCAAACTGGCTCAAGTAAAATGCAATTTATTGGCTCACATAATCGGTAAATCCCTGAGTGGATCCCTGCCTAGACAGACCCGGGGACTGGATCTTCATCCTGTCTTCCGTTTTCTCTAATCTGCTCCCTTTTTTTGTGTGACTGCCTTCCCTCCTGCTGGGGCTACACTTTCTGCATGGCTGCCCCTAGATTTCCATTCTCTCAGGGCAGTAGAGAGCATCTCTCACCCAAAGTCCATATAGCTATTCCAGGGAAGGCCTCTGATTGGTTCTCCTCTGGAGTATGAGCCCACCCCTGGACCAATCAGTGCTTCTGGGACAATGGGGTTTTATAATTGGCCAGGCACACATCACATGCCCACCCCTGAGGGTGTGGTCTGGTGGAGGTGGGGCTCTATGATCGGCAGTCCCACCATAATCACAATGCTTTGTGCATAAATGACAACATATACCCAGTTCAGTCTCATTAACCCACACACAACCCCATGAGAAAGGTATAATGACACCCTGCATTTTACAACTGCGAACTAGAGGGTCAGAAAGGATGAGTAAACTGTCCAGGTCACATAGCCAGCAACTCATTCAGACTCGCTCTAATAAGGATCGAGAACACTCAGTTGAATCGAATGGGTAAAGCATTATTGAGCACCTACTATGTGCAAGGCTGCAAGGAGAAGCAAGGGACCCATCCCTGACGATGAAGCATCTCCAATCTACCTGAGGAAAGCAGAGTTAAAAACAACAATGGATTTGAACAATACTTGGAGGCAGCGATAGAAGAGCTGCCACAAGGCTGTTGGTGATTAATTGCTAAATGAGCAGTAGAGACAGTAATTGCTCCAGGAGTTCAGAGGAGAGAGTGAGGACTGTGGGCTGCAGTCAGGAAGGCATTTCTGAAAGAGAGAGACTCTGAACTTAAGCTCGAAGGACAGGAGGGCTTGCAGAGGTAGTGAGGAAGAGGCAGGGCTTCGTGCGTGGGTCAAAGGGTGTGATACCCAAGCATTCCCGGCTCTGCAGTCCTTTGGCTTAGAAAAAAAATCTCCAGGTCCTTTTAATACCTCACAAGTTCAAATTCCAGTTCTGCCACCTATGAGCTCTGTGGCCTTGGGCAAGTCACTTCACCTCTCTGATCCTCTGGGTTTTCATCCATAAATTGGGCAACAGGATTCTGCTTTGCCTATCTCACTAGATTGTTGTGGGGAGAGAATGAATTTACCTGCATGAAAGTGCATTGGAAACCATAAAGTGCTTTGTAAATAGGAGCGATGGTTATAGATGGGTGGCCTGACACATTTATTCTTAGCCCGGGGGTCCCGACAATGTGTCCAGGAAGACTTGTAATTCTCTCCTCCCCTCTCTTCAACCTCCATGCTTTATGTTAGGACAATGTGGTACATAAACAGATTTGAAGCCAAAATCACCTGCAACCAAAACCTGGCTCTGTCTTGTACTTAAGGGGCCTTATTTATGCCTCTACGCCCCAGTGTGAGCATTAAAGGGCTAACATGTGAAAGTGCCTAGTGCAACGCCTGGCATAGAGTACGTTAATTTATTTCCAATGCTATTTCCCTTTGGGAGTGCCCGTCCCCAAACACTTATTTTATATTCGGAGGCAATGTGAGGCCAGGAAAATGGAACACACTGATCGGCCAGACCCAGGTCACATGACCATCCCTGACCCTGGAGAGGGGACCAAGAGTGGCCGGGGAGTGGGGACGCATCGTATTTATTTCTCCTCTCTTGCAGCCATCAGCAAATGGCTGCTCGCGGGTCAGATCTGGCCCATGGCTTGTTTTGTGCTGCCCACAGCTAAGAATAGTATTTACGTTTATAGAAGACTCTGCTGCAGAGGCTTCTACAAATCCTACAAATCCTAAATTATTTACTATCTGGCTCTTTACAGGAAACATTTTCTGACCCCTGATCTATTTCGTTGTAAAGACAATAAACCAGCTATTCTCAAATCCAACACTTAATGAGTCTAATGAGAGGGCTCTTTATAGAGCAACATGAGGTTATTTCTGACTACACAAAGGTTTTGGGAGGTGTATCAGTCACGCCCCCAACCAGGAAAAGGGACACTGCTCTAAGGTGGTATTTAAAACGGGTGGGCTTGGTGAGTGGGCCACCAGGAGGACTTAACATAAGTCATGGGCATCTCACAGGTGACGGAAGAGCTGAAAAAGCGAACAGTGGAAGGGAAGCTGCCCCCGCCCTGGGCCGCAGGGAGAAGGAGGGGGCGGAGTTCCTGGAGCCGGGGTCGTGGGTCACCCAGGGGAAGAGGGAGCACAGCAGCCCTGTCCCTGTGCAGTGGGAGCTGGAGTGGTGGGGAGAGGCCCCGGCTGCTTTCCCTCCCGCCCTATCGTCTCCCGGCAGCACCTCCTGTTGCTGAATCCCACCGGAAGCCAGTTCCCGTGGGAGTCTGCCACCCAGCCTGCAGCAGTGGCCCTTCTCTGCTTTCTACATCAGAGCCGGGGCCAAGTGACAAAACGAGGGGAGGGCGACCAGGTCCAGGATGAGCCAGAAGGGATGAGCAGGTTCTGCCAAAGTCAGCATCTCTGCCGACCCCTGCCGAGGCTGAATGCCTGGGACCGGGAAGGTGTAGCTGCATGGGGACGAGCATTTGCACAACATCCAAGCTCATCGCCGTGCCCACCTTGGTCCCTCACAGGTGTGTCCGCACTCATTGCCTCTGGTCTGAAACTTGCGTTCAGCTTCCGTGTAATTAGTCCTAAGTGGTCTTGCCTTCGTCTCAGACGGTAGGGATCGCGCTCCTTCTCAGCCTGGTATATTCCTCTTCTTGGTGTTCACGGAGGTGTAGACAGTCTCTCAACGTCAGACGCTCCTCCACTCCCGATCCCCGCGTTTCCACACCCGGGCGTCCCCTCAAACTGCCTTGGTGACTTCTGTCATGTCTGCATACTGCTCGTACCATTGTTTTCCTTTTATCCACTCTCTTTTTGAACACCTTAATAAATGCAGTTACGAACAAGACTTCATATCACTGCCGTAAATAGAAGCTCGGGCTCATAGGCCGTCAGTACAAATAAATACCACGAAACAACCGAATCGGTGTTAGTGAAATTCTGGCTAGAGCCTGCAGCTCTGGCAAGGACGGTGAGTATGAGGCTCTTTGTTAAAAGGGAAAACGTCAAAAATACCACGTTGCTTAAGGGTAGCACCAAGGGAGATCACTCCTCCACGTAATCAGAGGTGCAGAGGTAGAAGCCGAGAGGGACTGACTCTGCCCCTGTGTGGTCTGGGGCCACTGATGCCACCGATGTCACTGCTCCTTCCACCTGAGATCATCCCGAAGTCACACGGAACCTGCCACACACGGCGATACCTGCCACACCTCAGGGTACCCAACGTGGGGACTTCCCTTTACCCACACGCCCTGGTAATCTCCCCTCTTCAGTTCCATTAGCCGTTCCCCAGGTTAATGAGAGATCTGGACCATCAGCCATCCTTACGCTTCTGAAAACGGTGCAATCTCCGCTGAGTAAGTGGATGCTCAGAGACACTCCACCTTCTTTGATTGACTAAACCAACACCCGGAAATGCGTGGAATTCTCACACATGCTTTATTCACTGAGTCGGGCAGAGAGAGCCTGTGTTGACTCTTCCGCCTCGTGGAAATTGTGTTTGTTTTTACAATGATTGAGTTACAAACAGTTCCTTATAAATAGTTACAACTTACCTGTCATCTTTAAGTGTCAACATTTATGACTTAATGACACGGTTTTTACGCTATTACTGATGTTTGTGGATGTTTGTCTGCTTGTTGGCATGTTCAGATGAAGTTTAGGGAAATCTATTTAAGGTGTGTGTGTGTTTCATTACATACTGCATGTGATATATAATTTCTTTAGTATTTACCGTATGTCAGACTCTGAGGGAAGTGCTTTACACAACCTCAATCCCCATAGAAATCCCATGGGCTGTACTGTCATAATCCCTACTTTTTCAGAAAGAAACTGAGGCTCAGAGAGGTCAAGTTACTTGCCCAAGGTCACAGGCTACGAAGCGTCAAAACTGGGATTGAATTCAGACTTGTCCGACCCCAGAGCCTGTGATGAGAACCATAACGCTTCTCTCATCTGATTCTAATCCCTCCTCTGGGGAAACTGAGGCCAGAGAAAGGACCAGCCCTGCTGTGGCCCCGTGGCCACTGTCTGAGTCTGAGGAGAAGCCAAACTTCCACCTTCTGTTGCCTGTTCCCAGCGCCCCCAGACTCTTGCAGGTCCCAACACGGGACAGTGCATTCATTGCTCATCGACCTGGTCCTCTGTGCTGGCCGAACTCTAACCAATCAACTAAAAATACTGTTGCAATTTCCTCTAATTCTCCTGCTTTTTCTTCCAAAGACAGGGTGGAGCCTTTTTTCCCTCCTGCATCCTAATGTGATTATTTGTGTAGCAGACAAACATGCAAACGTACATGACTTTGAATTATGGGGAGTGCCAGGAGGGGCTGTATGTAACACAACAGCTCTGTTACTCAGCTGGGGAGACGGGAACGGCGTGATTAGGAGGCCCGCTGCTGACGTGTGCGCGGGATTCCATCCGCTGACATTGTGGGTTCTTTGTGCCTTCATGCAGATTCCGCTAATAATTATTAGTTGGCCTACTACGTGCAGGGCTGAATGCTAGCCTGGGGAGGGGAGGGGCACAGAGAGAAATAGAACTTTCCGGTCTTGAGAGGCCTCCTGCCTTCCTCCCTTGCTCTCCCCCTCCCTCCCCCTGCCCTCCCTCCTTCCTCTCTTCCCTCTTTCCTTCCCTCTCTCCCTTGTCCTTCTTGTTCCTTCCTTCCTTCCCCACTGACCGCCTCCCTATTCCAACCATTCTGGGGGCTCCCTTGTGTTCTGGGCCCCCCGCCAAGGCCCTCACACCAAGCTAAGCCACGACCCCTTCACGAAGGAGCTCACAACGTTCCCGAATTGAAGCAGGAACGCCACCATCTTATTTCAGAGTTGTGCAAGCACAGTAACCCGAGGGGGCGTTGACTTCCTGGGGGTCACACAGCCAGACAGCAGCAGCTCGGTGAGCGCTCAGATTTCCAGAATCCTCCAACACTGTTCTTTCTACCACTGCGAGGGAATGCTGTTAGGATTTATACCGATATTGGGAATTAAAGTGACAGTGTGTCCTTCGAAAGGGCTGCCATGGTGGCGGGAGACGCAGAGGCCCCAGCCAGCCGAAAGAGATGTGTTCAGCCGTCAGGCGCTGAGACGCCAGGGAGGGAAAAGCCTCCCAGCCTTCTGTTAACAGGATTCTGTTCTTCCCTTGGTTGGAAAGGACCTCTGGTGCTAAATAAAGGGTCTAACGGGACCTCTGGGGCTCCCTGCCACGATGCGTGATGAAGCCTCAGGAGGCGTCACAGGCCCTCTGCTGCCACCTCTGCCTAACCTGCCCTCTCCTAGTGTACTGTGCACTTGTGGCCTGTGCCCCACTCCATCCCTCCCTTGCTGGGAACACCTGGGCCATTGTGGGTACAAGGCAGAGCCACAGCTGGCTGCCTGTCCCCCGCAGGGGTGACCAAAGGTCCTCCTTAGAGACACCTTAGTCCAGGTGTCTAGCCAAGGGCACCGATGACAGGACTGCCCAAGACAATCCCTGCCCAGGACAAGCCCTGCTCAGGACCCACCAGTCACTGAGCCCCACCTTGCTGCCCGTACCCCCCATGCCACGGTCCCCAAGGGCCTCAGCTGTGCTCCTCCAAGCCCTTGGGGTACAGCCTTCTTTACCCCAACCCCAGTGCCCCAGCCTTGCCCAAATTCAAGCAACAAAATTCCAGAAAGAATTTCACTGCAGTGGGTCCAGGTCACAACCAAAAGCCCTGGCAGCTCTCGGCCACCGTCCCCTTCATCTGCTCACACTGACACCACTTCCCAGGTCCAGACGGCATGGGGAGTCAGGAAGGGGGGCTCTGGAGCCAGCCTGATCCCCAGCAAGTGACATACCCACTCTGGGCCTCAGTTTCCTCATCAGTAAAATGGGGATGCTAGGAGGACCGAGCTCACAAAGTTGTGAGGATGAAACTTTAGTTCACGGGGACCGTGCTTAGCACGCAGCCAGCGCAGGTGGCCCGTGAGCACAGGTTTCCAGAACACACCCTGCTACTCCGCGTCTCCGGCCCTGGGGTGGCTCGGTCCCTCTCTGGGCATCTGGGTCTGCTTCTGCAGCCCGATCCGGATTCTTCTCACCGCAGCCATCGCTGACCACCCATGACGGTGCTCTGAGCCCCAGATTCACAGAGGACACAGCCATTATTGAGCTCCCACTGTCTACAAGACTCAACAAGGCACAGCTGCTGTGAGACCCCAGGAACTTAGTTACCCTCTCTGTGCCCCTCGTCCTCCTCTGAAAAACAGGCCCGTAGTGGCATTCGCTTCACCCGGCTGTTGTCAGGAATTAATGAGCTCGTTGCAAAGGGCTCAGCACAACTCCTGGCACACAGTAGGGGTGCAGCAGTGGATGCAAGCCTGGGGACATTACGTGCAAGGTCATGGGTGTCCAGAGAGATGTCGGCCATGGTCCTGGCCTTGTGTCCCCCTCTGTCATACACCCTGCGCCTCCCACGGAATCGGCCCGCCTCCCCTCACCCCTCGCCTCTCCTTGCATTCAAATCATGTGCTACGCCCTGTTGTGCCCTCGGCTCAGACTGGGTGGCTGGCATGTCCCTCCCATGCTGCACTGTGGGAGTTGCTGAAGGGCTTCTCACAGTGGTGGCGGTGACACTCGGCCCCTCATGGATTGTGACAGCATCCTCAGTAGCTCTTCCGTGGAGAGTTTATCACACTCTAGATGTTGGGCTGAGTAGTTGGCAGAGATGATCTCATTTAATTCTCACAATGACCCTGCGAGGCAGATAATAGTATGACCCTCATTTTACAGGTGAGGAAACTGAGGCTCAGAGAGGTTAAGGAAAGTGCCCAGGGTAGCGCGGGTACTGAATGGCAGAACTGGGACTCTGATGACCAGACACTGAGCTCTTAACCCGCCGGCCACCCTTTCTCCTTTCTGGGGGAGGCGTTTCTGGTCCCACACGCTTTTCCTGCAGCCTCTCTCTGCCTGGCCCGGGGAAGGCTGTGCGCCCCCGTCACGCATGCTGCCACCATGTCCCTGTGGTGGGCTGAAGGCCGTCCCCCAGGGTGTCCAGATGTGCCCTCTGTCAAGCTGAAGGGCTTTCCCGACAGGCTTCCCGTCCGACCCTCCACCCTCCCCGGCCCTCCCTACCCCGACCCTGGACTCTCCTCCTGCCTCTGAGGTCACTCCTTTCATGACCCTGTCGTGTTCTGCTGGGACTTGCGCGTGCTGCCTCCCTTTCTCAGCACACGCAGCTCCCAGGGCTGTGGCTCACGCCCTACACACGCACACACACTTACAAGAACCCATGTGGGGCCTGCACATTCCCAGGTCAGGGGGCCCCAGAACACAGAGAAATGGGGAGGCCCTTGTCACCTCTTGAAACAGTTTGTCGATGTGAGTCCCAGTAACCCAAACTCTGTAAGCCAGGCCCCAGACTGGAGTCCCTCAGCTGAAAGACTCAGGGAGCCCTGCGTCCACGGCAACTTGACAAGTCCGGGATAAACAAACTGATTCCAATTTTGTTCAATCTTCTGTTTTCCAAATATACTTAACTCTAGGATTTTTCTTTTTTTTTCTTTACAACTCCAGCTAACATCTCAAGGAACCTCTAGGACAAGCCTTGATGTGGAACAGGGCGGGAGCCGCACCCGGTCTCACTTTCGCCTGTGAATTCTACTCAGCCTTCAAGGCCCCATTGGAATCCCCCCAACCCACCCCCTGCACTAGGATTCTTGATTCCTTCAGCTCAAAACAGCCTTTCCCTTCTAGGAACCTTCACGTCAGGGACTTTCTTGAGTGTCTCTGGGGCAGGCTCTGGGTAGCATGGTGCTTGAGACGATGGACTTTGGAGTCAGATGCAAGTTTGAGTCCTGGTGGTACTGCATCTTATGAGCTGGGTGACCTTGGACAAAGTTACTCAACGTCTCTGAGCCTCAACTGCAACATGGGGTGGTAATTGGACCTGTTTCAGTGTTTCACATGAACCACTCGGCAGAGTGCAGGCACATGGTGAGCATTTCATGAGTGGCCATGGCTACCTCTACTGCTATTATTATTGTTACTGCCACTAGGGCCGTCAGCGTCTATTTGTTGCATTGAGTTGCAGTCTGTGCCAGAACATCACGGGGTATTTGGAGCATGTGCCTAGCCACAGCGGTGAACTTGAAGGTAGGCAACACTGACCTCACTTAAATTCTCTGTCCCGGCCCCAGCTGGGGGCTGGGAGATGCTCCGGCTCATGAGGTGTCCCACGGTGAGTCAGACACGAGAGGGAGGCTGAGTGCGGAGGCCGAGCTCCCCCACACGAGAGCCCAGGGTCGCCAAGGCCTCCCTCTGTCCGCGCAGGGAAAGGAAAGCCCAGAGGCCGGCGTGGGGTTAATGAGTCGCTCTCTCCCTGTAATAATCTGATGAATGGCTCCTTCTTCCCCTGCTCCTCCGTGGAACCTTTCGGTCCTTTCGTTGGCTGCTTGCTGCCTGGTGGGGACCTCTGCGCAGGCCATTATTGCTTAATTACTGGCTAAACGGTCTCATTTGTTCTCCATTTGTCAGTGGTGCGTCCAGGCCAGGGCAGCAGAGAGAATTTTGAAATTCCTCCTGGAGCTTCGGCTTTGGGAGATAAAGACACCCACGTCTCTTTCCTCCCTGCCAGCCCTGGCCGCGCCGGATGCCGGGTGGCCGGGTGGCTCGGGGAGTCAGTGCTGGCTGCCATCTCTCCCTGGCTACTTTTTCTTTTCCTGTCTTCCCTCGCCTTTGTCTGGGCCCCCCGAATCCTCCAGCCCCGTGTGGGAGAATGAACTTGGACTCCGCCACCGTGAAACTGGACTTGAAATCCAGACTGCCCCTGACGGCTGGGTGATGGGATCTCTGTATCTTTATACGTGAAATGTGTTCGCTAGCAACACGCGCCTCTCCGTGGCGTGGTGTGTAGCATGCAGGCGCGGGTGTCCACTGCCAGCCAGGGCTGGGCGTGCTGGGCAAATACCAGCCTCAGTCATGTTTTCCTCTCCATGCGTGACCCGCCTCACGCCTTTGTGTCACCTCCACGGGTCCCTTTCACGAAGGCGGAGTTGGGCCCAGATCACCTTCTCATGCCAGCCCGAGACCGCTGCGTCTTGTTCACCCACTCGTTCCCGCCCCCCGCAGGGTTCTACTTGTGTGGTCTCCGACCAGGAGGGGAGGTTGTCGCCTGTTCCCTCATGCTGTTGAAGAGCCTTCTCTGTGCGCTTTTTCCTACATGGAAAATCAACTTACCAATAATAGCTAATCCAAAGCGCTGGTATATTCGTGGCCAGCGGGTGGGCCGGCTGGGCATATCCGTTAGGTAAAGTTTGGCACTTGAAGCCGCTGTGGGTTGGGTTCCATGGGAAGGAGACGGGGAGGTGGAGCTTGGTGTTCGGGGTTTATTAGGAAGTGCTCTTGGGCACGGCACCGTGGAAGGGAGAGGGAGGCAGCAGGGCTGGGCAGAGGGAGAATTTGAGCTGGGGCACAGTCCCAAAATGGCCTTGGCCAAACACGTGGGGCCAGTGGGAGCTGGGGGGGCTCTCTGGAGTCTGCCCAAGCTGGGTGAGGGCCGGGCCTTTGCAGCCCTGGGCCAGCCAGGCACTGGACATGGGCCTCCCTGGGGGCGAGACTTGGCAGTGGTGGCTTTCTTTGGCTGAGGCCATCCCCAAGGGGGCTGGTGATCAGGGTCTGTCACTGGGGTGCCCAGTTCTTCATTCCTGAAGGACTGTCTGAGTGGCGCAGCACAGACCTCACCCCACAGGCCCCCAAGCGTCTCTGCC
Source organism: Varecia variegata (assembly GCA_028533085.1). NCBI lineage: Eukaryota > Metazoa > Chordata > Mammalia > Primates > Lemuridae > Varecia > Varecia variegata. The sequence continues at coordinate 97,424,993 of CM052444.1, read as the reverse complement.
AGTCCCCTCCTGCTCTAACCATTCTGGGCCCCACCCTGCTTCTCCTGGCCCTGGGGTTCCAGGCTCCACTTCCTGTTTGCTGCGTCTTTTGTCCCCAGGGTCCTGATCACTTCAGACCCAACCTGGTAACCAGACGTGGCTACTAAGTGCCTGGGGACTTTCTGTCCCTGCCTCTGGGCTTCCCTCTGACCCCAGTACAGCCTCCCCTAGAGGAAGGACTTGAGGTCCTGTCTTCACCGGCCAGCTCCTGATGCTTGGCACTGCTGGAAGACAGCCATGTCACCAATCATGCAAAGCAGCAGATAATGCAAAATCATTTACATTTGTCCTTCAGTTGCATTATGTGATTACGAGGGGATGAGAGAGTGTGATGAATTGAGTGAGTGCACTCTGGGTTCAGACCGCCTGAGTGTGCAGCGTGGCTCTACCACTCGCTAGCTGCGTGACCTGGGGAAAGTTATTCAGCCTTGCTGTGCCTGTTTCCTAACCTGTAACAAGGAGGATCTAGTAATGGTAGTGAAAGCATAAAACTGTTGTCAGCGTTAAATGAATCATTACATGTCCAGCCTCTAGAACAGTGCCTGGTACATAGTAGCTGCTCAGTAAATGTTTGACTTGTTGGTGATGTTCAGTGGAGAGTTTTGGTAAAATGTTGTTTGTTATCTACTGTTATCTGCACTTCATTGGAGTTGACCCAGATTTGCAATGGGAGGAGAAGTTGTTCTGGCATCAAAGGATTGCTGTGAATGTCCTACCAAGTAGCTCAGCCGCAGGCAGTTATCAGTAGTAGACAGGGAAACTAGAGAAGAGGGGTCAGCACCAGGGACAGCTCCCACACCCTGTCACCACGAAAGGTGTTTTTCCTTCAAAGAATAATTGACCACACAATCCCTGTCACCTGCTCACCTCGCAGGCCTCCTGACAAACTAAGGATCCCAGGATTGGGCCCCAAATGTTTATCGTCCAGCAATGCTGGCATTATCTGTGACATCTCACAGCAGTCATAGAAAAAAGACTGAAGGAGCCAGAGAGAGGGAACTTTGAGTTCTGAGTCTGTCGTCACCAGTGCAGGTGTTGAAGGATGGAGACAGTGACAGGAGGTCTCCCTCCCTGCTCTCAGACACCCTCTTCTTGTCTGTAAAGCAAGGGGTTTTGTTCTCCCAAGACTTGCGGGGCTCTGGCAGGCTTTGGGTCTGTGCTGGTCCTCTGGGGACAGAGGCCATGGATCCCAGGAGCCAGCAGATGGCACCCTCTATCCTGTGTCCACCCTGGGGCAAAGTTCCCAACTGGCAACCCCTAGGGGTACTGCTGAGGACCACTAAGCTCGCTGGAGCGAGTGGAATCCTTGAACCCTGAGGGTCTCCGCTATCCCATCATCTGTTATCCGCCCCTCGGAGCCCCGCCCCTTGGCTCTCAACCCCTGGGCAGCTGGGGCTGTGCCTTCCAGATGGATGTTTGCCCCATTTTTTGTCCACTCTGTGTCGCTGCCTTGTTCTCCTCCCTGCCCCAAGAGGTCTGCAGCACAGGGCTTGGGGAACAACATGCCTGGTCCCCTCCGCCCTCCCCTGCCCTCCTGTCTGCCCCGGCAGGACACTCTGCCTGGCCCCGGCACTGGGGAGCAGTGGGGTAGAAGGGAGAGGGAAGCTCCAGCCTTGCTTCCGGTCCTGCCATGCTAGTTCACTCCAGGATGGGCTGGTGTCCCTCGGAGCAGGAGGTGATGTTCTTGGAGCCACAGGAGGTCAACGGATGGGAATGAGGTGCTGAGACAGGAGGGGGTGGATGCTTTGTCATTGCTATTGAGCACATACTTTGTGCCACACACACATCTCACCTATAGCACGTAATGCAGGTGCTATTATTACAAGGAAGTCAGTGGCCGGAGGGGTTCAAGCATTTATCAAAGGCCAGACGGCTAAGAAGTGGCAAAACTGAGCCTCACACCGGGTCTGTCTGCATTTGGAGGCGAGTTAAACAGAGTGATGTTGTGGGGAGGAGACCTGGCCGGAAGTCAGCCAAGCTGGGGTCTGACCCCGGCTCTGCCCCTGAACTGTGGCTGTGTGACCTTGAACAGGGAGCTTCCTCAGTTTCCCCATTTGACAACAGAGGGATTGGACTAGCATGCTCTCTAAGGATCCTCCAGCTTTAAGAGTCTATGTATAGACTTTTCCTGGGACTAGTGCTTTTTAAAACGGTTTGCAAGAACCCACATATGCGCAAGCCCAGCCTCATGTGTACACGGAGTAGGCGGCAGCCTGTGTGGTGTGAATGGCGGCTGCTGGGAGGGGCCCTGGCCAAAATATTCCAATCGCTCCCCCGATGCCACTGCGCTTGGGGTCTACCGTCCCAGAGTCAGGCCTGCGCAGAGTCCCTGCTTCGCAATGCCACTTCCTCAAGGAGGCCTAGGAGATTATGTCCTTTCCTTCTGGGAGGAAGGGGATTTTCGTTTTGATGGATGTTGAAGCTGCTTTGCATTTCCTGAGTTCAAAATAATTCTCCCAACAGTGAGAACAGGCAGCCCAGGGCCAGCTGAGAGAGCAGAGCCTCTGTTCTGTTAAGGGGAGGGTTGCAAGACGGTGCTTGCTCCTCCATGAAGCATTTGGCTCCAGGCGAACCTGGGTTTGAACCCTGGCAGTTGGGTGACCTTTTGGGATATGCTCTGCCTCTCTCCCGCCCAGAGTCAGGTCCCTCACTTCCCTGGTGCTCAGCGCACACGGGCTGTTGGGATGTCTTCCTCTGGAAGAGGTAGGGTCCAGCCCAGCAGCAGCCCCACCAAGTGGCACGTTCCCAGGAGGGGCCTGGAGGCTGGGGCCCAGGAGGTGCCACCGCCTCTCCCCTTGCTCCTCCCGGCAAGCCCATCTCTGCTCCCCTCCCTTCCCTTTCCGCAGCCAGAAGCTGATGGACAGGAAGCTGTCATCCTCTCCCCCCACCCAACACCGCCACGACGTGCCTCACCCTGCCCCTCCTGGCTCTGGGTAGTCGTGAGGCTCTTCCTGACGAGGAGACACTGCACTGTCTAGACGGCCCCTCTGAACTGAGAATGCCAGGGCTCCGCTGGGCAGGTAGGAAGATGGGGGAGGCGCCTGGCACATGAACAGTGCCTGACACACAGTAGGTGCTCAGGAAACGTGTGTCGAATGGATGAATGGGTGCTTGACGCATGTTGGTGACACCCCAACCCTCCCTGTCCTCAAGGTCTCTGCATTTATGAGCTCAAGATGAACATGGGGGTGGCGGCCACATGATGAGCTGAGCTTGTCCCTGGGCTCTTATTCTCCCTCTCTTGTAACCCATTCGTCCAGACCTGGAGACCTCAACAGAGGGCCACGGTCACAGAGCCATGAAATGGCAAGACTGCAAGGGACATTGCCTGGCACAAAGCAGGGACTTAACTGATTGTGCCATACTCAGAATAACACCCAAAGTCCTGCCTGGGCTCCTCTGTTCTCTGCAAGATCTATCTGGCCCCGGCCCAGCTCCCCGCCCATCTCCTGCTACTGGGCTGCACCAACCTTGCTCCTCCCGGAACATGCCAGGTACCTCCTGCCTCAGGCTGTCCCTCCTACAGCTCCCCCCTCTGGAAAGGTCTTCCCAGACATCTGCTGAGCGTATTCCCCTGCGTCCTTCAACGCCCTTTGTGTCACCTCGGCAGAGAAGCCTCCCCTGACCACCTTAGCTAAAGTAGCACCACTGTTCCTCCCTCTTCTCCATAGCCCTTACCTCCCTCACCGTACCTTACATGTATTCGCTTATTGTGAGAGTCTAGTTGCCCATGGGACCATTTTCACAACACAGTTTTATTTGCCACTGTATCCCTAGCACCAAGAACAGTGCCGACACACAGTAGGCGCTCAGTAAATGAGTGCTGAATGAATGAATGGATTAATGAATGGATACACATCGGGTGAGGTCATTAATCCAGGCTGAGTGTTTCCTAACACAAGTTCTCCAGGTCTCTAGCAGGTGCCAAGGGCTGACCTGGGATTCTGCAGCCATCCTCGGCCGCTCAGAAAGAGCAGCCTACAAGGTCAAGCATTCACCTGGAGTTAAATCCACATTGGCTATAGCTTAATAAATGACGTTTGTTCTGTAACAGTTCATTCAGACAACATTTACTGAGCACCTGTTATATGCTGGGCATGATGCCAGGCATGAGGATTACGGTGCTGGGAGACACAAGCACGTCTGTGCCCTTTTGAAGCTCATGATGTCACCGGGGAGCTGACGATGCTCAGAGTGGGGTCCTAGGGTGCCTGCACCAGCAGGGTCTGGAAACAGTTCCATTCTGCGCTGAGAGCAAATCTGCCTTCTTAGGGATGTCACCCCCTCATCCTGGTTCTACCCCAGCGTGGTCTCCACCTTGAAAATGAGACGTTTGTACAAGATGACCCTTAGGAGCTGCTCGGCTCCCACGTTTCATGGTTTCCCGGGAAGAGCTCAGGGAGACAGAGCTGCGGGGTGCTTCTGGTCTGGGGGGGAGGCTGGGCTCGGAGGGCGGCTTAGCGCTGGGGTCGAGTCGAGGACATGCTTAGCTCCAGGCCGGGGGGACGGAGCCTGCCTGCTGCCCCGCGTGGGGAGGTGCTCCTTTCCCTCTGCCAGCAGCCTGGCACAGCGCACAAGGAGCTGCCTCCCTCGAGTGGCAGAAGCCAGGCTGAGTGCCAACCCGTTAGGAATAGCTTCACCGCTGCCCAGAGCCAGGAGGGGCCGGAGGGGGGGACGTGGTGGTGATGTCGGGTGGGGGCAGAGGATGACAGCTTCCCGTCCATCAGCCGTCAGCTTCTGACAGGCTGCTGAAAGGGAAGGGAGGGCGCAGCGACCGGCTTGCCAGGAGGAACCAGGGGAGAGGCGGTGGCATTTTCCAGGCACCAGTCTCCGGGCCCCTCCTGGGAACACGCCCACCCAGTGGAGCAGTTGCCAGCTGCATCCCACCACCCCTGGAAGAAGATGTTCCAACAGCCTGCGCACGCTGAGTCCCAAAGCGAGGGATTTGGCTTGGGAGGGAAGAAGCCAGAGCAAAGCTTGAAAGAAAGATACTTATGGGAACAGTGGTGATCGTCTCCATAAAGCCCCCGCCAAAAAGAAGCAGGAAGTACTTAAGTCAGACACCAGGAAGAACACCCTGGCAGAGCCAGTTGTCAAACAGGGAATTGTATTATCAAAGAGGAGTGGGGACACCTGCGTGGAGGTTGTCATTTCTGGTTTCTGAATCATCTGTATGAACTCTGATTCATTCATTCATTCATTCATCCATCTCTATTTCCCTTACTGTGTGCGGGTGCCGAGCCTGACCAAGTGGAGATAAATAAGACAAAGCCCCTGCCCTCAGGGAGTCTTGAGCGAGACAAGATGCACACCCGCTAACTACAACACACTGGTGGTTGGTGGTGCCATCGCAGAGGGACCAACAGGAGATTAGAAGAAAGAGATGACACTTGGGACCAGGTGGTCACAGAAGTTTCCCTGCAGGAGGTGGTACTTGAACCTTGTATTAAACAGTATCTCAAGGTACTCAGGAAGAAAGGACAGTGTGGACAGAAACCCAGAGCTGGCAGAGCGCAAGGCCCAGGCAGAAGCGGCAGCCCACCGTTTGGTTGTGACCTGTGGTGGCCACAGAGGTGCAGGAAGCCTGGGTCACCTGACCTACGTCTGGCTAATCATATAGCCCATTTTCCTGGCTACCTGATTGGTTCCAGAATGGCATGTGACCCGAGGTGGTCCAATGAGAATCTGCCGTGGGACTTTTGCTGGAATCACCCCCACTCGTGTGTCATTTACAACCAAATGACTTATCTTCTAAAGAGCCTTCCAGGGAGAGCTACGAAGAGCAGGAATCACGGAGTGAAGTGGGCTCGAGCCCCAGCTCTGTCCTCCACTTAATGTGTGGTCGTGCCATGTTACTGCCTCCTCGGGGTCTCTGTTTCCATTTTTGTTGAATAAGGAACTCAAAGTCGAGGACCTGCAAGGTTCTATGAACTCTTCCACTCTGGCCTTTTATGTATCTTATGCCCACCTCCTGTCCCTCCCCGATGCCACCATCTCATGCGTGTGCATGTGTGTGGGTGGGGGGAGGTGGTTCTGCTGAATGTCTGAGCACGTGAGAACAAGAACATCCAACACTGTCAGCTGCAGGTTCAGGGCCCCTCCACGCTGTGCCATTTTAACAAGACTGGGGACAAATCGATGAGGCTTTGCTTATTGAAGGAAGCTGAAAACCCCGCCTGGTTCTCACCCTCCCATGTGATGGAGGCTCGGAGAGGACGGGCCGTCTGTCTGTCACTCCACACGGCCCCGCTCGAGCCCGGGATGCTCTGTCCCGCCGGCCACCCCCGGCATCTCCCTGTTTCCTCTCTGTTCTCCATAAGACTCGGGAAGTTCATTATTTCCCTGACTGGCTTTTCTGGTGAGACTCAAATTAATTTTCCATCTCTCTTCCTCTCCCAAGCCTCGCAATCATTAAATGCCAGGGAAAGTTAAATAAACAGCTGATTTACAGAAGCATTTTCTTTCTTTCTTTCTTTTTTTAAAAGCAGGAGCCTCCATTAATCAGTTGTGCCGAGAGCGGTCTGATTAAGCGGTTGGCGCACCCTTCAGACACGCGAGTGTGGGGTCAGAGGCCCAGAGACTGGCAAGAGCCTCCTAATCAGGGATAAAAATAACACAGGCCCCTTCCCTGCCTGCTGCCCCCGCAGAGGGCTGGGACAGGCCTTTTCTGGACAGGGGACGAAGCAGGCACCTGGCCCAGACCTGGGGTCTCTTCACCACCTGAGCTGGAAGAGTTTAAAAAAGTATTTTCACATAACTCCACTATTGTGTAGAGACTCAGAGAGAGGAAGGGACCTGCCCAGGGCCACACAGCAAGGTCATGGAAGTGCTGGGATTAGAATCCTGAATTTCAGTTTGGGGCTAAGGGATGAAGAGTTTTCGAGATTTGAACACTTTGAATAATTTGACAAAAACAGGCAAGCATGTCACGTATACTGGCATCATCAGAGGGTCACAAGAGAACAAGCACAGAAATGCTTTCGTGCACGTTTGCACGCAGAGCCAGCCCCAGGTATGTGTGCACGTGGCGCACCTGCACGTGAGGCTGGCACCCGAGTTGCTTCCGTTTTGAATCTCTGGGGAGCACAGAGGTTTTGCCGTCTTCCTCTTCCGGGGTTGTCTCGGCTGGGTGGAGGCCCTCTGACCACCACCTCCTGCCCTGCTCACCTGGGGCTCCCAGGCCCTCGAACCCTGTGTGCAGCCTCACTGTGACACCAGCACGTCACGCTGTGCGAGGAGTTCAATGAGCAGTCAACCACCCTGGGTTCTAGCCCTTTCTTTCCCTCTCAGTGGTCAGTGACTCTGGGCCCCTTGAAACTCACCAAGGACAGAGAATGTCCCCCACTATAAAATGAGGACAGGAGTTCTTACTTCCAAGGCTGTGGTGGGGATCAAATAAAGAAGGTTTATAAAGCACCTGTTACTGGGTTGGTTCAGGAAGTGTGTCGAGGGCCCTGTCCCAAGGGGTGCTCCATTTTGGGTCTTTCTGCCTTGGTGCATAGTAGCTGCTCAGTGAACGGAAGTGCTTGTCAGTATCATCTGCCCATCAGGCATTGCCTTAGCACGTACCTTACGCCAGGTGTTGTGGCAGGTGCAGGTTGAGACATGAACAGCCAGACTAACATGGCCAAGTGTCTCCGGGGAGGAGCACCAGGGTGGTAGGTGAGACATAACGTAAGTTCTTCTAAATGACACACAAAAATGCTATTAAAGACGAAACAGTACTCACGACAATAGAGTTCACACATCTGGGTGCTTACTGTGCGCCTAGGGGACTGTGATAAATGCTTTGACTCTTTGCCTTAATAGATTTTCACAGTGACTCCACGAGGTGAGTACTGTTATTTCCATCATTTTACGGATAAGAAAAGTGAGGCACAGAGAGGGTTAGTAACTTACCTGAGGTCACACAGCTGCTAGGTGGC
>CM052444.1:97399389-97416529 GCA_028533085.1 Varecia variegata | reverse complement strand
GGACCTTTCCGATAGCAGGAGTTTTTCATTTTGATGCAGTCCAATTTATCAATTTGTTCTTTAATGGATGGTGTTATTGAGCGTTATTGATGACGTATCTAAGGAATTTTTGCCTCCCCCCAAATCCGGAAACTCTCTCAAGGTCGTGAGCTGGGGGAGTTGAAGTGTCTACCTCCTGTATTTTTTTGTCTCTCAGGCATCAAGATCCTTCATTCTCTGACGCCCAGTGTCTTGAAAACTATCGTTTATTATTTTGTCTGGCTTTTGTTGTTCCAGCCAGGAGGGTAAGTGTGATCCCTGTCACTGCATCTTGGCCTGCAGACCCATGAACGTTTAAGGCAGGCGTTATTTTACTCATACTGCCCCTGTTTCTCAGCTGGGGAAACAGAGCTCAGAGGAGTGACGTATCTTCCTCGGTGCCACACAGCACATAAATGGTAGTGTCAGAGCATAAACCCAGGCCTGCCCGACTCCAAAGCCGGGTGCTACAGACCAGGCACCCTCAGACTTTCAGGAAGGTTTCAAATCCCATTTGGTGCTTGAAGCTTCAGAGTCTGGCATGCACCTAGGATCTGGGATTGGCGAGAGAGTGGATGCTCCTCCAGTCTTGGTGGCTTGGCTCTGGGACCCCAGAGCAAAAGTCACCTCTCTTAGTTTCGGTTGTCTAATCTGCATGCCAAAAATGGTAATTCTGACTTGACTTGTTCTGGAAGGGGTGCAACAAAATGCAACCATGAAACCACAGGCTTTCTAAGACCCTGTAGGATGCAGAGTCCAACCGTCCACTCAATGCCACTTCTACAGCAGGATCAAGAAACCTATGATGCACATGCCACCACTGTGCCCCTCCTGTGGCCATTGCAGACATCACTAATAGTGGTGGAACTCTTTCTGGGCAACCTAGACTTGATCTCAAACTCCAGCCTCCCTGTAATCTAACACTCAGCATGCCTACCACCAGTTGGTGGGTGGCACGTGAGATGAAGCCCATCTGTGTTCCTACTCTGGCATTCTCGTCGGATGGCCACCCGGCCTCGCATGCACACCTCACTTGACCAAGCCTTCACTACTGCCTAAGGTCATCTGTTTCATTGTCATCCAGCTATAGTGCCTGAAACTTTCCTGCATGTGACAAACAAATCCACCATCCAGGCAGCCTTGTCCATCACATTAAGTTGTGCCCGCCGGGGACTCAGAGACCAGATATCTCCATCTTCTAGAAAGTCCTTCAAATATAATGTGAAGATAAAGGTCATGTCCTCTGTTCATCAAGGGACATATCTCCGTTCCTGACACGTGACCCCGTGGAGTCCCACTTGCCCTTATTTTTGGACACCCTTTGCTTGTCATCATCTCCCATAAAATGTAAAATCTGAATTTTAAAAAATACCCAATGTATTATCTGATTAGAACACAGTAGAGGGAAATTATTATACCTTGGTCTTGACATTTTACTTTCATTATCGTAGCCTAGGATTTTATTAGCTTTTAAAACGATCATCTTATACCTTCTGCTCATGTGGGAAAATGTGCGGTAATTTTTAGAACAACTGAGCCAGGCCAGATGCCCCCTTCCCGATGCCTGTGTGAGTGAATTTGTGAGCCCAGTGACACGCCTGACACTTTTCCCTGGTTCATCTCACCGGTTTAGCTGATGAGTGTGGGCAAAGGAGCTGTCAGCCCAGTGCCAGCTACACACTGAGTGATAATAACAGTAACAATATTAGCTAACACTTCCGCAGCACTTACTGCACACCCAACACTGCTCTGAATATATTACCTGTTTTAACTGATTTAATCCTTGCAACCTCCCTTTGAGGCGTGCACCGTCTTATGCCCATTTTGCGGAGAAGAACATGGAAGCAGAGAGGTCAAGTGAGCCGGTAAGTGGCAGAGCAGGGATTTGAAGCTGTCTCCGAGCTCTGTGTTCCTAATCACTACACTACGGTGTTCTGCGGGGCCTGAACGCACGCATGTTACATGAATATTTATGCCCTGTACGCAGGTCTCTGGGGAGGCTTCCTGGGAGTGGCAGGAGACGGCTGGAGTGTGCAGGAGGCGTTTACTGGGCAAACCTCTCCCGGCTGGGCCGGGCCTGTCTCGCTGAAGCTCTGCTGACGCTGCAGTCTGCACGCAGGTGAGGGCAGATCAGACCCAAACGTGACTTTGCACACAGCCTAGTCAGGTCCGCCCCAGCCCCCAATGCCTTGAGGGCAGAGCCACGGCCTTTGATTCGTAACTCAGAGCTCTACTCTGGAGCATGCCCTGTGGGTTCCCTTTGAGAGGTGATGTCACTAGATTGAGGGCCCAAAAGGGCAGCCCCAGGTCCATGGGACCTGAAAGCAGGACTCAGGTTCCACGTCAGCAAAGCTATGTGCCCCCCTCCCCAGGGTCTCCGGGAGCCCTTTTGGGTCCCTCTCAGGCCCTGTGGTCTGGGTGGGGCTGACCCCGCCCCTCATGAACATGTGGTCTGGTCTGAACCAATCACTGCACTCCCCCCCCCCATGTCAGTTCAGTTTCAGGCACATGATCCAGCCTGGGCCAGTGAGCTCAGGCCTGGGATTTTAATAGGAACTGTTCCTTCCTATGAACTTGAACCCAGGAGGAGGCAAACCTCAAACCTTGGAAAAGCCTGCCTGTCTGTAGCCCGTGCAAAAGGAGGAAGGAGAGCTGTGAGATGTTCAAGACCCTGAGTCCAGCCGTACTATAAACTTGCCAATTAACTACCATATATGCAATCAATTTCCATGGTGTGGGACACATGAGGGAGGTACACCCAAGGTGTCCAGGAGCTCAGGGGAAGGGACAGGCCACCCTTCCTGGAGCGCAGGGAGGGAAAATGAAGCAGATGCCCAGGGACAGTGACATTTAAGGCAACGCATGCAGGACCACAGTGATGCACCATTGCTGGGTTTACAACCTGGTTCAACCTTTTGCCAGCTCTGTAACATTGGGCAAATTATCTACCGTCTTTGGGCCTCAGTTTCCTCATCTGTAAAATGGGCGTGTACCTCATGGGTTTGTTGAGAAGAGTAAACGTAATAATATAGGTGCAGGGATTAGTACAGTGGCTGGCCTAGAGTAAATGTTAGCCTTTTATTATGATTATTACTATTATTATCTCACAAGGGCGGGGACGCTGCAGGTGGAGGAAAGAAAAGGTGCAACAATTCCGTGTTCACAGGGGCAGGTGTGCAGGATTCCAGTCTGGGGAACAGGAAGGGGTTCCAGTTCGTGGGCCGGTGTGGGCAGGGGCGCGAGGTGGGGACTACAGGGGTGGCACTCAGGATGGCCACCTGCTAGCAGGAAGCCTGCGTGGGAGGGGAGGGCAGGAGGAGAAGAGCGGGCGGCTGGGTTGGCATCAGTCAGATTGTAAAGACTTAGCTTGTTGCTATAAACAAAAATGCCCTGTTCTTTCTTCAAGAGACAAATTTGCAGCCACCTCACCCAGAATAACTTCTCCATTTGCTCAGTTCAGTGAAGTTACCAGTCAATTCAGTAGGGAAAAAACCCAGCGGGGCTGATTGTTCAGCTGACGCAGACATCGTCGGCCACTAGAAGTGCACGTGAGGATCCGCCGTATGTGACATCCGCGCAGGGCCACCTGGGCACAGGGCCACCCCAGGAGCCCAGCCTGCAGGACAAAAGAGAGAAAACAGTATTGAACAATGTCACAGTTACTTTTGCTTTTTGTTACGTGGGAAAGAACGATGTTTCCTTCTTCAAGCTCCAGCAACAGTAGGAATAAGGTAGCCTGGGGAGGCCGGCACCCCTCCCACGTTATAAATTATCTGCTAGATTGGCTGTCAAGGCCATGCCTGTTCAAATGCCCCAGCACCCTAACTTCCTGGGTGGCCTCAGGTGACACTGATCAGTCTAGACAAGGCTGCCAGTGATACTTCAGGGGGAGACCACACCCGACCCAGCCCCCATTCCCGCATCCATTGACTCCCTCACCTGCTGGCTGACTCATGAGTCAGCATGTCACTCGCACGTCCTCACTGCACACTCACACACTCCCTGGTCACCTAGACGCAGGGCCTGGTGACCAGGGTGCAGGCGGCAGCACAGCTGTGGGGCAAGGTCACTGTGAACGGCCTGGGCTGAGTGCCTGGGCTTTACAACCACGGCAATGGCTTGAGCCTCCCTGGAGCGGTCCCAGCAGGAAGCTGGGAAAGACACCCAGGACGGGGGGCAGGAGGGCAGGCAGATCAGGGCAGGGATAGCAACTGGGTCACATGTGGGACAACTTTAAGCAATGTTGGAGAAGGTTCTGGACTCCCAACCCATAAGCACCTGTAGTCTGGAGTTGTAGCTGCACCAGATGGAATTATATCCTGGTCGTCTGTTTGACGGTGTCTTGACGTTTGCCCTCCCTGGTATTTGAATTCTTCTCTGCTTTCCTAGGGGCTACCCTGGATCTTATGGACATGGGGAACCAACAGATGGTGCAGGGAGGAGGGTGAAGTCTGACAAAGGAAGACTGGTAAGGATAACCTGGGGAGAAGAGCATCTGAGAACACGTAGACACCTTAATCAAAAACAGAGAAGTTTGGGGAATCTCATTGCCTGTCTCTGTGGTTCACGGGTCTCGTGAGAATACAAGATCCTCCTACGTTACTGCAAACCAGATGTATCTTTGGTGTTTTAGAAGTTACCCCAGGACCCTAAAGGTCCACATCCATGGGAAGGGGGTCCTAGCACCCATAAGATCAATTCTCAAAAGAAGAACAGTTTTTTAGGCTTCTCCCTCCCAAGCACCCAGTGTAGAGTTTGACCATGATGACATTCATTCATTCATTCATTCAGTGAATCCCTATGCCTGCCACTTTAGTTTCCTACAGCTGCCATCACAAAGTGCCACAAACTAGTGGCTTAAAACAACAGAAACTTATTTTCTCACAGTACCGGAGGCCAGACTCCAAGATCCAAGTGCCCAGGGCTGTGTTATATCTGAAACTATGGGTAGGATCCTTCCTGCCTTTTCTGGCTTCTGCTGGTGACTGTTGATCCTTGGGGTTCCCTGGTGGCTCCCAGCACAGCACTCCAATCCCTGCCTCTGTCACCACACGGCCGCCTCCCTGTGCGTCTCTGTCTAAATTTCCCTCTTCTTGTAAGGACACCAGTCATATTGGATTAGGACCCACCCTAATGACCTTGTGTTAAACTTGATTACATTTGCAAAGACCCTATTTCCAAGTAAGGTCACATTTACAGGTACTGCGGGGGTTAGGACTTTGACACACCTTTTTGGGGGACACGATTCAATCTGTAACACCTACTATGTACCGAGCCAGCTGATAGGCACTGGAGGAAGACACCTGTTAACTAGGTGACTTCACGCTTCGTCCCAGTACAATCCTTTGCATGGAACACTGCACTCCTTCACCCCGCCACGATCTGATCGATCCTGTTGGGAACGTGCTGGGGAGGGGCTGGGCCGAAACCCCCCAGATACCAGGCGGGCTGGGCACGCCCACCTCTCCTCTGCCGGATGAGCTGCAGCCTCACCTGCCTGGTGCAGCCCCTGGCGGGGCCTCGCAGCTCAGCAGTAACCAGGAAAGGAGCAGCGGGCAGAATAAATCTCGCTCCAAAATTAATGTAGCTCAGGGAAAAAAGTACATTTACTCATTTCAACTTCCTGTTGCAAGACTCATAAGTGAATAAATCCAAAATAAATGTAACCGGGACGAAGGGAGAAGCCACGATAAATGCAATCCCGTCGCCCTAAATGAAGACAAAGGCTTCCAGACAGTATTAAATTCCATCCCCAAAGGCTCATTTCATTTCAGACCCAGATTTCCACAAAATCGAGTTTTCCACCCGAGCTGAGCCCCCCTTCTGCTCCTGTCCTCCTCTCCCCCCACGCCCTCCCCCAGTAAATAAGTCTTTTTTCCTCCCCCTTCCTGCCAGCCTCCTGGCGGTCTCAGCCGCGTGGGTTTCCTGCTCTGTCGGCACACGTGCCAGCGGGCCACCCGAACTCCAAAGACCTGGCGGCGGCCTCGGCTCCCAGATGGGCAGCTTCAGCCGCGCTCTGGGGACCCACGGACTCTGCCTGGGCTTCAGGGATTTGCATATACTGACCTGCACCCTGGGCAGCCCGGCTGGGCTGTGAGCAGGGATGCCCTCCCCTGTGTGTCTCCACAAACGCTTTGGACCTGGGAGGCTGGGAGTTTAGTCCTGTGGGTGGAAGGCAGGATGCTCAAGCCAAAATGGTTAAACCTGGGACGCTGGGGCGGAGTCCGGCCCACACGCTGCCTGACCTTGTTTCACCTTAACCTGGCAACTACAGGTCTCGTCCTGGCCCTACGATCCACAGACCCAGAGTCTGGACATCCTTGAGACAGGGAACCCTGGGGACAGGGAGTACAGAGAGGGGCAGTCGGAGTCTCTCTTCTCAGGAGGGTCCCCAGCTCGTGTGGGGAGACCTGTCCCCTCTTCCAGGGAGGTGGATCCAGCCTTTGTCCACAGAGGGTCAGCTCCCCCGGGGTGGGGCTGCATCCGCCAGTTCCCAGCGGACCCCGCACATGCAGGGCATCAAAACATCCTTGTTGAATTGATTTCAATTGCCCTCGCCGGCCACCTCCCCACCCCGGTGACGTCGCCAGCCAGGCGATCTTGGGTGGATCGTCTAGTCTAACTGACTTTCCAAGCTGGGCTGAGCATTTCACCGTCTTAATGATTAAACGGAATTGACTGCGTACTGAGCGTGTGGTGTAAGGTTTTCAGGGAATCCAATGAGATCCCTGACGGAGCTGACGGATGTCTGTCACCAGCGCCAACAGTTATGTCTTTGCGTCAGAATTCTGCCAATGTCAAGAACTTTAATAGCTGCACCCGCCCCAGCCCTCCCCTTCCTGGGTCTCAGCTGTAGAGATTAATCTTGCTCTTGCTGCTATAGGGGTAGGGTTACTTTTAACAACGGTAATAGCTGCCGCACATTAGCACCTGCTCCATGCCAACTCCTTCTGTAGGTTTATCAATCCGTTCGTTCACTAAATCCTGTTTGAACGCCTCCTGCTCGCTGGGTCCTGCTTTGGTAGTGCTGGGATGGCTCTGGTGTCATGAAGTTTCCATTCTGGAGGGGGGTACTATATTCTATTTTATTCTATTATGCTGCAGTGGAGGGAGTTATGTTATTTATAACATGTAAAATTTATATTGTATTATATGAAGTTTATTTTGTTTTGTCATGTTATGTCATATCACACTATATTGTAACATTCCCATTTAACCTTCGTAGCAGCTCTACTGGGCAGGTAATATTACCTTCATTGTAAAGCTGAGAAGCCAACCTCAGAGAGATAGGTGACTCGCTAAGTGCCCCGCCCTCCTGCCTGTGAGCCAGGTGTTGAAGGTGTCATACACGAGCATGGAGGGGATGGGTGGGACAGGAGGTGTTTGAACCTGAGAGTGTGACCTCACCAGCTCCAAACCCCAGTTCTTTCATCTGTGGTGCGGAGCTGATGGAGTTTCCCTCCTCGGATGGCTGTAAGACTCACGTGGGCTGATGCATGCTCTGCACCGAGCCCAGCCCCTGGCGCGTCACTGGGGCCTGGTGAGAGCCGCCCTTTGCTAGGGCCATGGACGTGGTCGTTATGAGGCAGACTGCGGAGCTGCTCCGTGGCAGGACCCAGGGCTCAGACGTTACCCCATTCTGCAAAGACTGGGTGAGAATCCAAAAGCCCCAGGGAGGGCAGGGTGGGCAGGGTGGGGAGAGGGGAGGACCAATCCCGCCATCTCATTGGCCTTCACTTGTTCCCAGGGTGAAGGGCCACAGGTGTCTGGGCTGAGAGCTCGGCCCTGGGCCTGGACTGCTGGCTTCCAATCCTGGCTCTGCCACGTCCTCACCTGTGACTGGGGCAAATTGCATCCCTTGCTGTGGCTCACCTGTGAAGTGAGGTGCCACGTCCTGTGGTTATTGGGAGGGTCCTTTGCCCAGTCCTCTGCTAAACTCTCTGGGGACAGAACATTCAGGAGCCCACCCTTGGCTCCTCGTTCCCCTCCAGGGGACCCTCTGGGGCTCACCTGGACGGTGTAGGTGGCTGCCCGCGGCACACGGTGTCAGGATCACAGCCCTGACCACCCACTTCCAGTTCTTGAAATCAGACTTACTTTTTCTTTCATTTTTTCATTTTTAGTTTATTTTCACAAGTCAGTGGTTTTTAGTATATCCACAGAATTGTGAAACCATCACTGCAATCAATTTTAGAACACTTTGTCACTCCAAAAAGAAACTGTACCATTTAGCTCTCACCGCCCCCCAACCCTCCCATCCCCCCAGGCCCTGGCAACCATTAATCTACTTTCTGTCTCTGCAGAATTGCCCGTTCTAGACACTTCATATAAATGGACTCACGTGCTACGTGGTCTTCTGTGACTGGCTTCTTTGGATTTATTGTACAGATTCCCACGTGGACAGAGTAGGAAGGGATCTCCCAGTTCATGGAACCCAAGCCTTCATATTTCAGAAGTAAAGTGAGGCCCAAAGAGGGGCGGTCACTTGACCACCAGCAGGGACAGGATTAGAACTTATGTCTCTGGACGTCCAGTCTGACCTGCCCTCCTTCCCTCCCCCAGGCAGCTGGGTCAGAAGCTGCCTAAAGATACGGCCCTGAGAAGAGAACGAGTTCCCTGGTGGGGCAGTAGCCAAGCGGTGCATTCATTCGCTCATTCACTCCTTCACCCATTCATTCACCCATGTGTCCATTGTCACCAGAGAATGTTTACTGTGGACCAGTAATGTGACAGGCTCTGTTGAAGGCGCTGGAAAGACAGAGAGGAGCAAGGGGGAGAGGCCAGCCCTTGAGGCTCATGGACAATGAACATGGAAACACACACACACAGAGGGAGCCGTCAGGCTGCAACCAGTGCGTTGCACAGAGAGAAAGAGGGAAGAGAGAGACCGGCAGGGGGACCGGGCGCGGCCACTGCAGCCTGGGGGTCAGAGAAGGCTCTCGGAGGAGGGGTGTTTAGTGCGTGCGAAGGAGGCAGCTGTGCCCAGGTCTCAGGGAAGAGCGATCTAAGAAGAAGGCACTGAGTTTGGGGCTGAATGTGGCATGGCGGGGGCAGCGCAGTGTGGGCACAGTGGCAGGAGGTAAGGTTTGCTGTCCCCTGGACTCTCCTGGTCCATTTCTCCATCCTCATGCCATTGTTTGCCTGTGCTGGGGTGTCCTCTGCTGCTCTAGAGGGCAGAGTCCAAGTCACAGGGGCTTCCGAATGCCCGGTGTCCGGCGTGGGGCGTGGTTCCCACCAGGAGTCTGTTCGGTGTTTGAATTGACAGCATCGCAAGGATCCTGGCTGTCGGCTTCCTGAGAGGGTTTGCATCTGTGAGGGTGGGTGGGGGGCAGCTGCGGACCCAGAGGGGTGTCAGGAGAGGGGTCCCGGGGAAAAGGTGCAGAAC
This sequence comes from Varecia variegata, assembly GCA_028533085.1. Classification (NCBI taxonomy): domain Eukaryota; kingdom Metazoa; phylum Chordata; class Mammalia; order Primates; family Lemuridae; genus Varecia; species Varecia variegata. The sequence continues at coordinate 97,407,126 of CM052444.1, read as the reverse complement.
CGGTCGCCCGAGACTCGCTGTACCCAGTACTCGCCTGCCCCCGCGTCTGGGTTCTCTCCCGTGTCCTTGCCGTTCTGTCACTTCTCCTTGAGAAGCAAGTTGTTTGGAAGGAAGAAAACCAGTTGCATAACTGTGTCCACTGGCAGGCGTGTTCTAATTTTAAAAAATGTGTCACTCTGCAAGCTGCGCGTCCCTTAATCAGGCAATTACTTTATGATGTAGTATAGTTAAGGGGGAGGGGGAAGAGGAAAAAAACCACCAACCCTTGAAATCTCAAACAATTTCTTAGGAGAATTAATTTGGTAAATGTTTGACTTGAGCTCAAGGATGTCTTTTGTTTCCATTTCTAAATGACAAAAGGGACACAAAAGAAAGGTAATAATTTGGTATTAATCAATCCTCTTCATTAAAATTAGCTCCCCAAACCGAGGGTGTCATGGAAACAGCGAATGTCAGGAGAAGGGCTTGGGGGTCTGGACAAGGAGTGGGGACAGGGTCATTGTGTGGGCATGGCCCGGGGACGCAGGACAGGCCAGAGTGGCTGTGGCTGGCCCTGGAAATAGTGACTGTCACAGACTGAATGCTTCCAGCGTTCCAGCCCTTGCTCCAAGCCCTTTCAAACACCCCAACAACCCTGTGACGTAGCTGTTGCTACACCCATTTCGCAGGTGAAGACACCGAGTCCCGAGGAGGTTAGAGAATTTGCTCAACACTCAGAGCTCCAGGTGGCAGAACCGAGACTTGAACCCAGGTCTCCTGACTCCAGAGACCCTGCTCTACTGTGGCTCCATCTTGCCATCCCTGAGTGCCCTTTGCCTCTGCCGAGGCCTGGGGCAGGGCCAGGGAGAGCCTGCAGCTCAGGTGGGGCTTCCAAGAGGCCCTACAGGTATCTAAAGAGCTTTATCTTTCCTGCCGAGGTTTCTGCAAGGATGCTCCAGCCGAGGACGCCGTGGGCGGGAGGGCGTGGGGCTCACGGCGGCAGATTGAAGACCTCTGAGACCCTTATCTCCAGCAGCCGGAGCTGCCAGGGGGCCCCATACCTCACCCCGAACTGCCTGTTCTCCTGCGAGGCCTGTGTTCCAAATCTTCTTTGAGTTTCTCCCTTCATCAAAATGCCCGGGTCTTTCCGTCTTTCCCCTCAGCCACCCGGGCTGTGATGAATTAACATGCCCCTGTCCTCGGTGACGTGTGTGATGTTAAACCTAAGAACTCCCAGAAACCGGCGGTCCCAGCTCCCGCACAGGTTGGAGGGGGAAGCATCCACGGCGGGAAAGGCAGGGGTTGGGGGTGTGGGCGTGGCCGGTTTTCCAGAATCTTTCACTCTATCCGTTGTCCCTAACTCTCTCTCTCTCCAGCCCAGGCGTTGAGACATTTCCCCTCCATCTTCCTCCCCCCGGCTCTTTACGGTGGGGAACAGTGTGTACGCCCAGGGCTGGCTACGTGGGCGGTGATGGGGATGGGACAGGATCGTAGTTGGCCAAGATGACAGTTTCATCAGGGGAAGCGGAGGGTGGTGGGGAGCCCTCACTTGCGAACATGTCTTATCCCTGTCGCAAGATCACGTATGCTACGACAATGACCCTGCCGCCTGGAACTTGAACAGCCCTATTTATCTGCTAAAGCACAGGTGTGTCTTGAGACAGCATGGAGTCCAGAGGGCTCACAAAAATATTCCCACCAAAGGATGGTCGGCTGCTGGTCCCACGAAAGGCTCATACTTAGGGGCAACGGGGTGCCTAGGTGCCCCCAGAGGACCCTGAGGCCTCTGGCAAGTTGAAATGGGAAGCCCTACGCAAGTGATGGCACCATGTCAGGCTTTAGGCTTTGGGAAGAAAAGCAACCAATTATTTAGCACCTACAGTATACAAAGTACTCAATTCTCTGCAAGATAGATATTATTTGCCCCATTGTGCAGATGAAAAAAACAGTCTCAGAGAGGTTAATTCACTTGCTCAAAGCTGCCCAGCTTGTAAGTGGCAGAACAAGGACTCGAACCTAAGTCCACCTGATGTTACAGCTCATTCTATGACAATTACATCCTCTCACTTCCCAGTGCTTGGGTTTGTTTTTGAATCTGCTGAAAGAGGCACAACCTCATGATGCCTTAATGGGCAAGAGCATTGGAAGAAAAAGTTCATGGTCTCTTTCTTCTGGGAATTTGGACAAGGGGGACTCTTAGCAGCCTGGGGCTCCCCCTCGGTTACCATTCCAAGATCTGTCAGTTGGTTGTCACGGTGAGCATCTGCAGGAGGCAGTACATGGACTTGTGCATTCAACCATCCAAAGTGGTGTTTGTCGTGCCCTGACTGTGCCGGGCACCGTGACAGATGCTGTCGTGGTGAACACAACTCACCCGGTCCCTGCGGGCAGACGTTTACAGTCTTGTTGGGAATATGACATTTGAACAAGCAGTTAAAACAGGGTATCTGTCAGGGTGCAGTGCTGTATTTTCAGGAGGAAGGGATTTAATAAAGGGGATTATGTGTTTATAAAACCACCGGAAGGTCTGAAAAAGCAGGTTCAAGGCTGAGGTTCTGGGAATGGCTCTCAGAGCAGCACAGGCTGGACCACGAGGGCACTGGGACCACTGAGGCCACCCTTATGTCCCACGACCTGGACGCGGAGCCCCCACCTCTGCTGCCACAGGCCCCACACAGGAGGAGGTGGTGGGGGGAGCCTAGTGCTGTGATCCAGTGATTAGGGAGCAGCTCCAGCAGCTGTCTCCACCCCCCCACTCTGTCGTGACACCCAGGACGCTGGCAAATGAACCCAGACATTTGCTGCAGGCAAACCCCAGCTATCCTAACCAGCCCGGAGGGCCGGAAGCCCACCTCGTGTTTGCCCCCTAAATGTCATGCAAGCCCACCCTGTGTGGGGGAACTTCATTTTATCCTGAATCCTAGCTGCAGAGACCTGGGAGATGGGATTTTGGCCTCCCATACCGTGAGGTACAGGGAGAAACAGAGAAGGGGAATAAATGCTTGTGCCCATAGGTGCTATTCAGAGCCACTGTAAGCGGGGGTGGGGGACGAAGGCCCACAGATGCTGTCGGAGTATAAAGACGAGGTGAATCCAGACAGCAGGGTCAGAGACAGCTGCTCTGAGGAAGGTGCTGTCCAAGCTGGGATCTGAATGGTGCAGATGGAATATTCCAGGCCAAGTGAACAGCATGTGTAAAGGCCCTGAGGCTGGGGACGGAGAGGAAGCATAGCATGTCTGTGATAGTTTAGACTGTTGTTCAGCCAGCATTCATCTCCCTCTTCCAGGTGGGTGGTTTGTACTTCCCTGCCCCACTGATGTTGGGCTTGCCCCCATGACCTGCTTTGGCCAGATATGCACAGAGGGCTGGTTCAGCTTGGTTTATTACATTCTGATGATCTGCCATGAGAAGAACCTCCCTGGACTCCAGGAAAAAAAACAAAACAAAACAAGAATAAAAAAACCAAGTGAAGCAGAAACGAGCCCAGCCTGCAGCTGGGAGCTAAACCCAGACAAACCCTGCCTGAAGCAGAAGCAGTCAGCTGAGCCCAGCCAAGGTCAACCGAGCTCCGGCCAACCTGCATTCCGTGAGTACGAGGGTGCCTGCTGGCTGTCATAAGCCACCGAGCTTTGAGGATGCTTGTTATGCAGCACTTGTGTGGCTGTAGCTGACTGATGTAAAATCTGAACTATTGGAAGAAAAAGTCCATCCTGGCTAGAATGGAGAGAACAGCCGGGAGACGGTGCAGGAGGAGGCTGCAGAGCTGGCCGGAGCCAGAGTTTGCAGGGCTTCCTAGACCCTCCTAAAGATATTGGGAACGTTCCCATTTCACACAGGGCCAAGCCAAGGCCAAGAGGGGTAGGGTGCCTGTGGCCCATGGCGGGTGAGGGGCAGCGCGGGGGCTGGGGCCCAGGCCTTCGGGACCCCAGCCACGTGCCTGCCCTCCTTTCCTCGTGTCTTAGTGATGTCACCAGCAGCCACTCCACAGCAACAGTCAGTGTGAGCCGGTCTATCTGATTATCCAGCACCACCTGATGTAATCTTGGCGAAACCCCCACGTGCAGATGGGGAAACGGGGGGTCAGAGAGGCTCCACGTCCTGCTTGGGGCCACCTGCTAGTTTGTTTGACCCAGTGTCCCTGACCCTAACCACTTGGCTCCACTGCCCCTCAGCAGCCTGGTCTCCTGGGCCCCCACAACGCGTGGGCTTCTCGCCCGCTGTGCTGAGCTGAAGTGCCGGCAGAGGGGGGTGTTGACCATGGGCACCAGCTTCCAACGCTGAGGCTCTCTGCGACTCCACTCTCACTGGGGGCTGCATTTACACCTCAAGCAGGGAGTGGGGACTGTTTGCTGCAGGCGGGTGACAGGCTCAGAGCCCATTGTGTGCGCCTGGTGATTGCAGCCTCCTTTGTTGTCAGGCAATCACTGTGATGCCTGTGGTGAGATGTCCCTCCCAGGAGGGGCTCGTGAGTGGGCTTAGCCCAGGTCTAATGGGAAGTGACAAGGGCAGAGGACGCTGAGGGGAGAAGAGAGGAAGGAGGGACACAGGCAGCCGCTGCTCCTGGGATGCCGGAGGAAGGAGGGAGGAAGGAAGTCTGGAAGCCCAGGTGAGGTCTGCAGCTGCCTGGCCCAGCTCGGGCCCTGGGGAGCCGGGAGCCGCCTTCCCAAACTGGGCTCTGCAGGGCCACAGGGCCCCAGGGAACATCAGCACTTGCTCTGCAGACCAGCGAACCCCCGGATGTGGTGTCCCCCACATTTCCTAGCTCTGTGCTTCCTGGGTGCGTGGTGGCAGCACACTTCCCAGCCCACTCATCCCGGAGTGAGGCCACGTGCCTGACTCCGGCCAGTGAGCTGTGGGGAGACAGCACCATGCATGACTTCGCGAACAGAGTGTCGAGGGGAGACCCTCAGGCATCCTCTTCCCCTGCCGGGAAGCTCCTATTGAGAAGGGCCGTGGGTGGCTGCAGGGAGCAAACCTTGCGGGCAAACTGTAGGGACAGGGAGTGTGAGTGAGAAACGCACCTTCGTTGCTGTGAGGCAGGAACGCGGTGGAGAGTTTTGTTACTGCGGTGTAGCTGGGTCTAGCCTCGCAGGTAACAATGACCTAGGGAGACAAGGAAATGCTGCAGTCCCTGCCCATTTCTTAGAGAGTCACAGAGCACATTGTCACAGGGAAGCATCTGAGAAGTCAGAAAGAAAGAAAGAGAGAGAGAGAGAAAGAAAAGAGGGAGGGAGGAAATGGAAGGAGAGAAGGAAGGAAGGAAGGAAGGGAAGGAACTTGTTTACTTTGGTTTCATTCAAGGCTTCCTGAATTCATAGACCAGCAAGCCGTCCTGCTGCTGCTGTTCGGCCTGTGCACATTGGTGGAATACCTTTGGGAAAGGCCAGTCTGCATGCCTGGGACAGCAGGAAGGCAGCAAAAATCTTCCAGCAGCCTCTCCCAGACCCAAGGGGCACCTCTGGAAGATGTCTCATGTCAGACATCCTCACGGGCAGAGCTGAGGAGGGCCGCGTGGGGAAACAATTTGAGCCCACAGTTAGCAGCCAGAGAATCTGCTCATAAACCCTGCTCTGCCGGCAGCTTCCCATCCTCCATGGAGATTCATCTCCTCTCTTTAAACCTCACATCCTTCCTCTGCATCCAGGCTTTTGGGGAGGATGAACTGACTCTGCATCATGGAGGTGGCAGACTTGGCTGCCGCAGCTGTCCCAGCTGTGCGGCCGCTGTCTGACGGGTGCCCGCAGCCATGCGGGGAGCACGGAGCCAGGATGCGTTGAACCACCAGAGAGATGGCACAGCTTGGAACGCGTGACTCTGGAGGCCTGTAGGTGGATCAGTAACACAGCAGTCCCACTAGTTACCCCTGGGACGCCCCTTTCTCCCCCGTGAGGGTGTCTAGTTCCACGTGAGTTTCCAGACTGAGATTCCCAGACGACTCGCTCCCTGCAACCCCAGGATGTGGGTTCTGCCTCTGGGATGCTCTGGCTGGAACATGCCACTGGCCAGAACCCGTGGAGATGGACCCTGCTCGTCCTGCCTCCATTTGGACCCCCGGGGACCCTCAGGGCTCAGCTTTCCCAGTGTCCCGGCTCTGCCATCTCCCTGTGGGGTCCCTGGGGGTCCCATTTCCTCATTCCCATGAACTCCAGCTTCTCCCCACAAGGCCCTTCCCCAGCCTCTGGCCCCGTACGGTTCCAAGCTGTGGACAAATGCCCCCATGTCCCGCTGGGGTCTGACAATATACTGGCTCAAAATGTTTTTTTCTCTAAGACTCAAACATCCACAACATGGGGGCATGGACCATGTGAGTCATTCTCAAACCATTTTTTAAAAAAAAGCCATGGACAGCTTTCCTTTGATTGAAGCCCTGATATATAGGGCAGGTGAGAGCAGAGTGTTCTCGGGGTAGGGGAGGGCACAGCAGGAGGCCTGAGGCTCAACTTCCCACCCCCTCCTCTCTCGCCTCCACCGTCACCCACGGCGGTCCCCAGCTTCTCAGAGCACAGCTTGAAATCCACTGGGTTAATGCCACCTGGGGCACCCCTAGCTCGCAGCAGGCCGCAGCTCAATGAGAGGGATCCCAACACTGCCTCACTGCCCCCTTCCTCCAAGGACCCACGCCCTGCATTCCCGGATGTCTGCCCTGTCCCCTTTCCGGATGGCCCCCACCTAGAGGGGCTGCTGCGGGTAGCTGCTCGAGGTGGGGGCACAGCAAGACGATTCCTGGCCTGGCTGGAGCTCCCTGCTTTTTTTCACTCCCTCACCCGGCCAGACAGGGCCTGAGCTGCACCCCATCCCGCAGCGTCCGGGCAGGCTGGGCCCCCTCGGCCCTGGGAACCAGCATCGCAGGCCTGCACGCCTCCGGAAGCCCCCCGGCACCAGCCCCGTCCTGACCTGCCAGCTGAAGAGGGGCCTCATTAGCTGCAAATTAGCGTTATTATTCAACTCAAGTGCCCTGTCAGGGGCTTGCGCAAGGGAGCCGTCAGGCGCCTGCTCTGCGGGCCCGCGTGTCCTTGCTTGAGATTTTAATAATCTCCGAAGGTGTTTTCTTAATGTAGTAATAATAATGACGGTAATCAGAGGGCGCACAGTGCTCCCTCCCTCGGGGCCTCGGCAACCTGACTCTCGGGGAAGCCCGAGGTGGGCGTGGGGGTGTGCAAAACCTCCCCCCAAATAGCCACAAACCAGAGTGAAAACGGACATTTTAATCTGCCCCCTCTTCTAGAATCAGGCCAGCCTGACTGAAGTTTGAAAGGTCTCAAGGAGCAAGGGTACGTCCGCGCGTTGCACACGATGCCTGAGACGCTGACTGATCCCCTCTCGTTCCTGTTAGAATGGTTTCCTTCCACCAGACTGCCTGAGACTTCAGACCTGACAGGAGAGGGGACAATCTTATTTTGCTTGACAGAGCCCCCTCCATCACAGGGAACTCTTTTGGGAGCAAGTGACAGAAAAGATTACTTCAAACTGCCCCAAACGGCCACCACGCCAGGTGATCTGTCAGACCACAGAACACGCAAGTTTGGGTGAAGTTTCAGGTCTGGTTGGATCCAGGTGGCTGTAAAGATATTGTCAGGACAATATAAAAAGATAAATACTTCTATTTATATAAAACATAATCAGTTCCCAATATAAAATATTGATCTTTCTCTCTCCATTGCTCGGCTCTGTTTTCCTCTGTGACGATTCTACTCCCAGGCTCTTCCTTCGCAGTGGCAAGATGGCTGCCAGAGCCTCCAGGCCTCCCTCCTGCCCTC
>CM052444.1:97362725-97398889 GCA_028533085.1 Varecia variegata | reverse complement strand
GGTGGAGAAACAGAGTGCAGGAGGGGAGAGACCAGCTGAGGGCCCCACAGCACATAGACCAAGGCACACTCCAAGTGCTTGGAGGGCTCAGATCTCACTGGGGCACCAGTGAAGGGACAGGCCTGGCCCCTAGCAAGCATTGAAACCCACATCCTGGTAGACGAGAAAAGCCAACATGGAGCAGGTGGAAAGGTACAAATAGCCAACGAGGCCTCGCCCTCATCCATTCAGCAGGTCATCTCTGAGCGCATATGAGATGCGCCAGGTGTGAGCACTGGGCGTAAAGTGCTTCAGACTCTGCCTAAGGCACCTCCGAGTCATCAAGTCACCCATTACAGGTAAGCAAGATCCTTCCAGAGCATGATCACACACTGCCATCCCCATACCCTGGGCCCCTCCTCCTCCTCACTCTCCACCAGGGACTTCAGGCACTGCCCCAAATCATCCCCCACCCCAGGGTTCCCCTGCTGGGCTCCTCTTCACCCTTCAGGTTTCAGATCAAACGTCACTGCCTTCAGGACCTCCCTGGCCTGTCCCTACCAAGAAGGTGCCTTCCCTCTCCTGTAGTCCCTGTCCCTGCGTCCTTTTTGTTTTCTTCATAACCATCAGCATCACTCACGGTTGTTTATTGTTTGTGTATTTCCTCTACCCTTTCGCTCCAATTAGGCAGAAACTCCTTGAGGACAGTCACCAAGCCTGTCTTGTTTACTGTCATAGCTCCAGGGTCTGACACTTAGTAGGTGCTCACTTGATTGAAAGAACCATGAGCAAGACATATGACCTGCCCCTGCAGAGCCTAAGAGTGGCTGTCGGTCGCACTGTGGGGTGGTAGGAAAGAAGAGGTAACCCTGGTGGGCTTCCCGGAGGGATGATGCCTCCAGGGTGGGGAATGGCCCAGGCACAGCCTTGGCAGGGGGAGTGGGCGGCTGAGAGCAGAGGAGAACGTGGAGTCTGGGAGAATCACTGTGAACAGCAACTGTGCTCCCTGGGTTCCCAGAGGAGAGCGCCTGGCCCTGCCTTGGTGACTTCGGGTGACAGGACAGTGGAGGACAGTGGCAAACCCTGATCTCAGTTTCCAGCCTGCCGCCATAGCAGCTGCAACTCTTCCACTAAGCCAGACAGAAAGAGAGGAGGAAAAAATGGAGAAAGGAAAAAAATCCACAGCAATTCCCTAGGAAACATTTGAACACAACATCTCATTGAACAAGGAGCGCGTGGAAGGCTGCGGTGGGCTGGAGGCAGGCTGGTGAGTGACCTCATTTCTGACGCTGACACCGGCCCACCTGCTGCCAGGCACGGCAGAGCTTCTGCGGAGCGAGACGATTCTCCAGCAAGGAGGCTCCGGTGCCCAGCAGGACCCGCAGGGGTCTGATGAGAAACGTGTTTCCTGTTTCAGCGTCCCAGGTCAACAGGCCTCCCCGATGGCTGCGGAGCCCCGGCGCGGAGCTCCCAGCCGGGAAGGCAAATGCAAAAGCCACAGACCTGCCCTGGAGAGGCAGGTGGTCTGCAAGGGGAGAGGAACACAGAAAAGGGACAATGGGACCAGTGCAGGAGTGATGTGGGGACAGGGGCAGGGCTGTCGGAGGCTGGTAGGCCCCGGAGCCGACCCCTCCATGTGCTGAGAGGTGCCTAAAGGTCAAGGGTCGAGAGTGGCATTCCGGGTGGAGGAGGCCCCGGCAACTTGGCCGTACTGATGTCCCATGGTCATCCCCAACTTCCCAAGCCCAGTTCCTCCAACGGCCATGGCTGGGTCTACGTGTCCCGGGTGAGACAGCAGATCAGCACGGACGTCACCCAGGGTTCCCTGACCCCAGAGGCCAGGCAGACAGTGAAAATGAATACACCTGGCAGGTTTCTACCAGGTTGGCATAGAGTGTTAGATTTGGGGTTAATGAGTGGAGATGGGATGATGGTTGGTGTCGTGGTGAAGAAGTTTTGGTGACAGTGACGATGGGATGAGTTGTCACACTGGCTGTGGTTGTGATACCCAAAGGGACAACGAAGGTGTTGGCAATGATGGAGAATCCTGGCAACAGTGGTGATCATAGCAGCAGAATAAAGGTGGTGACAGTGATGTGGGTGGTGGCGGTGATGATGGAACAGGTGATGATGACGGGAGAGCATTTGTAATGACAATGGTGACAGTGGTGATGTCGATGGTGCTGAAGATTGGGACGATGTCCTGATCCCTCTCAAACAGGCCCATCCTCTGGGACTGGAAATGCAGACAGTAGCAGACGTCACTGGTTCCCGTCCTTGGGCAGCACCTGCTAAAATCTCTGTGGCGGCTGACAATCGGGCTTCTCCCAGGGAACACGAGCTTTCCAGTCCGCAGTGCAGCCCCAATGTCCCCACTGCTCTTCAGCTGGTGCCTGTCACCCAGGCAGGGGAGAATTCCCAACACCCTAAAGACTTCGCCATGGCCCTCTGGAGACATAGACATGGCCTGGCCACTGGGGAGGGTCCCAAGAAGTGGGCTCTTCCCTGGCAGGATTATCCACAGAGAAAACAATGCCCGTCGGTGGGAAAAGAGGTCATTTTGGACATTGGGAGAGAGACCAGCTTAGGGGGTAGTAGTTAATATTATTTTAATATTAATATTAAAGATCAGGGCAGGATCTCCAAGTAACACAACTACCAAGTTCCATCTCCAAAGTCACCTCCTCACAGAAGACCTCCTGGATTGCCCCTGGGCTGAGTAGGGCCCTGCTGGCCTCCTCAGCACTGTGCTAGCACCTTCTTAGACTGCAGTGCATGATTATGGGATAGCTGGCCACGTGTCTGTGTCCTGCATGGACTTGTGCCTTCTTTAAAGTCAAGGCCCAGGTCTGCTTGCTGGTGGAACCAGGGTGTGGCACGCACCAGGCAGCTGGCACATGACGACGGTCAGTGAGTCGAGGCAAAGCCTTACAGGGTGGGATCGGACTCTGTCCATCTCGGGCGTGATCGTTTCGGTCAGCTCGGGCTGCCAGAACAAAATACTGAGTGGCTTAAACAATAGACATTTATTTCTCCCGGTTCTGGAGGCTGGAAGTCTGAGATCCAGGTGCCGGCTGCTTCGGTTCCTGGTGAGCCCCTTTCTTGGCTGACGAGTGGCTGCCTTCTCGCTGTGTCCTCACGCGGCAGAAAGAGAGAGGGGAGAGCAAGCTCTCGGTCTCTTCTCATAGGCGTGCTAATCCCATCGTGAGGATCCCACCCCCATGGCCTCACCTAACCCTAACCTCCACCTCCAGAGAGCGTCACACTGGGGGTTAGGGCTTCACCCTACGCACTGGGAAGGAGCTCACAGACATCCAGTCCTTAGAACCCATCGTGTCTCTGGGGAGCCGTAGAGCAGCCCTTCAGAAAAGGCAGGAAACAGACAAACCCAGTCTTGGTATCCAGCCGGAGAGCCTGAGGCCAAAGCAGGGCACACAGAGGTGGGTGAGGACGTCCCTGGGACCCTCTGCTGTGTCCTGGGCTGCCTGTCAGCTGACCTCATTAGCATGAACTTTCTGGGCCCTTACCAAGTTCCAAATCATCTTAATGACCAGGGACAGTTCAGACCCTGGGGAGGGAGCTTCAGTTTCCAGGCAGGCAGGACGAGGGAGATCACAGGGACAGTCCTAGCGAGAGCCATCCTCCGGGATGCCACGGAGAAGAATTGGCTCCCTAGAGGAATTTAGGGAAAATAAGATGGGTTATTACCTGCTGCTGCACTGCTGGGCTCGACTCCGGGCTTTTGGAGAGGGAAGCCTTTCTTCCTCCTTCACGTCCCTCCACACACGGTTACCGGGGGCTTCCTGCGTGCCAGGCCCCCGGGGCACCACCATTCACTCGGTCACTCGCTCAGCCGTCCATATTTATTGAGCACTTACTAGATGCCAGGCGCTGCTCTCAGCGAGGGAGATGCAGTGGCGAACCCACCCCAGGAGCTCACAGTCTAGTGGCCACGCAGAGAAACTCACACCCCGAATCTTCCCGCACGAGAGGGAGCCAGGATGTGCCCGCAAGTAACTGAGGCACGAGGAAGAGAGAGACCAAGCACACGTGGGAAAGAACACAGGCTCCGGGGCGAGACCAGCGCGGGTCCAAATCAGACGTGTCTCACCTGAGTCTCAGCTGCCTCACCTGCAAGGTGGAGACAACACCTGCTTACCGAAGGTGTCACGAGCATTTTAAAAAGGCAGCTCCAAAGCTGGATGGGGAGGGGAAGTTTGAGGTGGGTGGTGTGCTTCTGGCTGGGGGACCGCGAGGGGCTTTCCTGAGGAGGTGACTTCCTGGGGAAGCCGTGGCAGTGGCCGGCAGCACAATGTGGGCTTAGCAGAGGGGCCGGCATGGAGTACGTGACAGAAAAGGGTCAGTGAGAACAGGTGGCCACACTCTGTCACAGTGGCCTGTTGGCTGGGTTTTTGGGGACACCTGACCCCGTTGAGACAAACGTATGTCGAGCTGGTGAAGTTCCAAAGAAGGAGCCACCTAACCCTTTCCCTTGCCGTACTCACGGCAGAAATGCTAATACTATTATTATATCAGCCTTGCTATCTCATTCATCCTAGACGGCAGGCAGGAATAGTGGCCCATTCCCCAGTCCGCACAGCCGAGGAAACAAGGCTGGGGCAGGTGCGGTACCTCTCAGGTTCACACGGGTGCAGCGTCCATCCCCAGACTCGGGCCTGTCCCCAATCCCAGGGCTCATTCCAGGAGCCCCGCTCAGCACCAGGGTCCCGGCCACCGATCAGTTACGCCTGCAGAGGAGCCGCGTCGTCTCTGAGCTCTCTCTTCTACCGCGTGCGACTGTGTTGTGCTATGGGATGCCCTGCAAGTCATTCTCCTCCCTGAGCCTCCGTGTCCTCACCTGCGCCGTGTGCGTGGAAGTCTCCACTTGCGCGCTTCACCCGAGGGAGACCACACAGGTGCATAACCCGACACAGGGCCATGCAAACAGCAGGTGCTCACACCGAGGTGGCATTTCCCCTTTCCTGTCTGGGCTGGTGACACGCCGGTCACAGAGAGGAGAGGCTCCCCTGGGAGCTGCTCCAGGGACAGGGGCTGTGGAGGGCAGGCAGGGAGACCAGGGTGGCAGGAGCCACACGGGCATGGGGTGGCGGGAAGGAGGCGAGGGCAGGAGGTGAGAATGGAGGAAGGGAGTGTGGCCGCTTCGAGCCCAGCAGGGCCCACCTGAAGCAGACTGAGAACAGCACCTACTCGCTGTGTCATATAAATGATAAACAATAATAATAACATTGGTTTGCATGTAACGAGAAAGACTACAGAGACCGAATTACCTTGGTAATGGGCTGCAGATGTCAGGGGCCCATTTGTTTCTTGAGGGAAGAGCTGAGGATTGCATCCTCCCCCCTCCACTCTCTCACACACACGCGCACACGCACACACGCACATGCACACGCACACACACACATGCACACACACACGCACACACTCACATGCACGCACGCATACAGAGGATGCCGCTCAGGGTGGGGAGAGGGAGGATGGGTCCTGTAGGAGCCAAGCCGGGCAGGCTGGGGCAGAAGCACAGGCCTGGGGGCCCAGAGGGGAATGTGTGGTCATTGTCACTGCCCGTCACACATTTCCTGTTCTCATCTTCTGGACACAGAAGTGTTTGCGTTTTCTGGGCCCCTTGTGGTTGCTGGGCCACTGAGTTGTCAGGGGAGTGATGCGGGTCACCTTTGGGCCGCAGCCCCTACTGGCTGGTGTGAGACCCCCCGGAGCTCCCTTCCCTCTGCCACAGCGCTTGTGCCAGTACACGGAGACTCGGTGGCCCTGTCGGCCTGGGTCCTGCTGCTGTGGACACGGGACAGCCTAGAGCCCCCATCCCAAGGGACGTACAACAGAGAAGGGAACAAACCTTTGTTGATGTGAGCCACAGAAGCTGGGGTTACTGTAACTGCAGCGTCACCCATCCCACCCTGTGTCAGCCCTGGGTAATGTTTAAGAAGATGAGCCCGGGACCAAGGTGTTGTGTAGCTGTCCAAAACCACAGCCCCTTCCACACAGCTTTTCCCGGTCAGATGGAAACTGTCCCCAACCCTCCAAGATGGGGAGATGGGTCTCACGACCTTGAATCATGATGGTCTGGTCCCCACATTGCTTTGTTTTGCAGGCTATGACATTGCTCCAGGAGTGACATGTCACTGTGCAGCTCAGAGAATAAAAATCAGACAGGATGTCTGGTATCACGGAGGCAAAAGGTGATCTGTCGAATGAACTTTGCTTTTTCAATGTTTTTTTTTTTTAGGTCATCAGATGTCAGAGCACTGTGGCTTTGGGGTCAGAGCCTGGCATGTTATCCAGGTGTTCAATAAGCGGCGATTGTCATTAACAACGCTCTCACCCGGTTCCCTTATTATGAGGCGGGAAACTGAGGATCACGTTTTCAAGACACACTGTTGTTAACTTCCCTGGAGGCCCCCTCGAGTTTCTCTCCACATTTCCCACAGATGTGAGGTCTCTGAGAACCTGAACATGACCTTCCTCTCTTATTTAAGGGGGCGCAGGGCTGCAGTGAACGTCGTGAGATAGAAGCTCAGATCTGGGTCTAGCTCGGAGGCTGGGCCATGGCGTGCGCCCCTCTCCCAGGGGAGCAAAGGCGCTACCGGCTCTCGCTTTGGATTTAATCCTCCCGAAGCTCAGCTGGAGTCTCGCCCCTGAGTTTCTCATTGCCAGGGCCAAGCCAGTGCCCCGAATCCTTCTCGGCAACCTCTCCCCCTCTGCTCTCATAAATACTCCAGCCTCGGCCTGTCTTGCTGGGACTGGGGGCTCCTCAGCGCTCGAGTCCCGGCCGCAGCTCACCCTGGGATCCCTGCCGGTTTGCACAGCGCTCCGCCTCTCTGCATAGACGGTGCATCCACTGCTCCCCGACCCGTACATCACACACTCACGTGTCCACCGCGCAGCCCTCACCGCCCGAACAGACACCTCACGTTTAAAAAAGGAGCAAAGTGGTTCAGCATCTTAAGCCGGACTAACAACAGTGGCAGCGAACACGGAGGGAGACTGTATTCTGCGCCGGGGACTGTTTCCAATGCTCCAGGCGTGTTGGCTTCTTTCCTCCTTGCAACAACCCCAAGCGTTGGTATGATTACTTTTCTGCTGAGGAAACTGAGGCACGGAGCATGGAAGTGACTTGCCCAGGGCCACGCGGTGGTCAGCAGCAGGGACTGCGCTCGAGCTCTGGATGCTGCCCCTTGAATCTTCCCTCCTAACCCCCGCACCGTGTACCTTTCTGGAAGGGACTTTTGGCATCCCCAGATTCAACCCTATGTGGGGATGAAGCACAGAGAGGCAAAGTGACTTTCTTTAGCTCCCAGGGAAAGTTGGTGGCAGATCCGGTTACTGATCCGCTCCCCACAGATTCTATTCCAGGTTCCCTGCATCCCTCCCACGGAGCGTCCTCTGATCTGCACAGGGCTGCCGGCTTTGGCTTCTCTCTTTTCTGCTCCACCTACAGGGCTTCCTCCTTATCCCCAAAGCCCCAGCCCTCAGTGGAGGAGACGAGCCCACCCACCCTTCTCGGGAACCACAGCGTGCAATCTGTTCCTCTCCCAGCCACATCTGGAAGTCATTCAGGATGACACAGAACAGCAAGAGAGATGCGTGCCCAGCCACCGTCCTCTGTGCCGGAGCTGCCAGCCACGGAGGATGTGCGAACCAGAGGGAGGGGGCTGCCGGCGGGCCAGGGCCTGGCTGAGCCAGTTTAAATTCTTCAAGAGAGAACAGGGCTGTATTCTGCTTGGCCGCACCTGGCTTCCGTTCCTACCTACACCCAGACTCCTGCAGCCTCCCCTCCAAACACCTCTGCCTGACAGAGACACGCAACTGAGCCTCACACAGAGATACCGACTTGCAAAGGAATCCTAGAGTGCCCACGTAAAAATTAAAGGGCAGGGGAGATAAAAACAAGTTCCAACTAGGGAATAGGCGAGTCTCAGGGGTTTTTTGGACAACAAGTAAGAAGGAGAATTAGGAAGAAAGCTCACAGAGCTCTGAATTTACCTCCTCAATGACATACCACGGAACATTAAAACTAATCAGCTATGCAATGGTTTTTATTATATAAGCCAATAAAATGGAAAAATTACATTTTCACTGTTAACTGTTAGGCTGAGTTTTTTGAACCTTATATTTTATAGCTTCGTGATTCTTCAAGATTTTTTTTTAAAAAGAAATTCTTCCATATTGAACAAAGTCTCTCTTAAACACTCCACATACGTGCATGAGACAGATATGATTACTGTTCCTATGTTCTCGCTGACCTGCCTTCCCGTTTGCCATGTGACTTTATAGGAGAGTATGTGGGCATTGCACAGATTCCTGCACTATTGACTTCGGCTGTGGCCCTGTGACTTGCTCTGGCCAATGGCATGTGGGAGGAAGTGACAGAGAGGCAGTTTGCATTTCTACTCGTCCTTAGCAAAATTTCTGTCCTCTGACATGAGCGGAGCATGGCCCAGGTTGCTTAGTCTTGGCATGAGAGATACCTGGCACAGACCTAACCTAACCCACAGCTGGAGCCTGGAGTCTAGAGCCCCATCCTCCAGCTGCAGTTGGCCGCAAGCCCATGGGCGCAGGGCACACAGCTTGACTACAAAAACATGACTACTTCCACACGTACACTTACGGATGCAGAGAATCTTAGAACCTCAAGTTTGGAAGAAACTTTTTTTAAATTAATGACCATCATTTATTGAGGGCTTATTAAGTGCCAGGCTGTGTACTAGATAATTGATATGCAGCGCCGTTTTCAAGTGGGGAAATGGAAGTTCAGAGAGGCCAGGTACATCGCCCAATGTCGCTTAGCTAATTAGCGGTAGGACTGGGATGTCAGACACAGGTCTGGCTGGCTACAAAAGCCCCACTTATCCGTGCTGCCCTCACGTCTTGGGCTTGGCCAACCTCAGCCCTCCCTGCCCCAGGCCTCTCTGACATTCACTCATCCTCCAAGATCCGTGCCAAGGTCTCCATCAGTGTGCTTTTGAGTCCTTTAATTAAATAAAAAGGAACTTATCTCCTCCCCCCCCCCAAAAAAAAAGGGCACTCCATCTTTGAACATTTCTGGTTATTGGAAATTCTTCCTTGTATTGAGCCAAACCTGTCCCTCTGAAGCATCTGTCTTTTGGTCCTGACTTTTTTTCCTCCCTTGGGACTACATAGAAAGATGGCAAACACTCTTCCATATCCCAGCTTCTCAAATATCACAAGAAATGTTTTACATTCACCCCATGTTTTCTCTTCTCTGAACTCAACACCCCCACTTCCTCTAGCTGTCCTTAAGAAAACACATTTGTGCTGTGAAATATCACATACAGAAAGATGCACACAATACAAAAGCACAGCTCCACAAATAACTCTAAGGTGAGTCCCACATAGCCCCTTCCAGGCCTGGAGATGGAGCTTTGTCAACTCCTGAAGACCCTGCGTGTGCTTCCTAATCATCCACGCCCCTCGCCAGTGGTACCCACCGTGCTGACATGTATGATAATCATTTCCTGGCTTTTTAAAATGGTTTTATTACCTGTGTAGGTTTGTTTTGCTTTCTGTAAATGGAGTCATACTGTTATACTCTTCCGTGCTGCACTTCTTCTAATTCACATTTTGTTTATAAGATTCATGTCATTGCTTGTAGCTATATTTCATTTTTTTAATTGTATATGTAATATTCCACTGTATGAACATAGTATGATTTACATGTCCATCCTGTTGTTGGTGGACGTTTGGGATATGGCAAGGTGTGGGTTGTGATGCATAATGTTGCTACGAATATTCTGCAACATGTACTTCGGTCATGTTTCTTTTGAATCTAACAGTTTCTTTTGAATCGTAGGATATGAGTATTTTTATTAGAAAATTCCAGGCTGCTTTCCAAAGTGATGGAATCGAGTTCATACACCCACCAACAGTTTTCGTGAATTTCCTTTGCTCCTCGAGCATAACGGGGCTTGGTTCCCTGTGGCCTTCTTAACCCAGCTATTTGGTCTCCAAAAGGCCTCCACATATGCACACACAATGCATGCATGTACACAGAGTGTGCACGCATGCCCGCATGCACAGACCTGCCCAGCAGTACATGAGTTATCTGTACAGATGAGGAACCCCACTGGACTGGGTCTGAGAAGACACGCCATCTACTAGGAGAATTTGCTGTGACAAAGAAGGTAAAGAAGCTGACGCCACTGAGTCCCAGTCCTAATTCTGTACTTCTGTGAATGGGTGAAAAATAAAAGTAATCGGCATCAAACTCTGGTGTTTAGATAAATAAATAAATTAAATTAAAGTAAGTCCACCCGAGTTGTTCCTGGTAGGAGATCGGATCGTGGGTCCGCCTCTTCACTTCCTGGCACGTAAGGCAGGATTAGACACCCACACTCTCCAGCACGCGGCTTTGTGGCGCCTCCCGCCGTGGCCCGGCTGTCAGTCTTCATCTCTTGAGCTGGGGGCCAGCCCTGTGTCTTGCTCTGGCCAGTGGAAAGGTAGCGGACGTGTCACGAGCAGAGACTAAACTTGCGCTCATGCGATTTAGCCTGTGCTCTTTCCGTTGGGCTGGGCCCTCCAGGAGCAGCACGTCCCCCGCTGAGCCCAGCCAAGATCGGCCATCTCCAGCCCACAGGAACGAATTCAAGGCTGCTGTCGTGTGCCACGGAGATTTTGTTTTGGAGAAATAATCCACCAACATCATCACTGTTGTCATCATCACCATCACTCTGTCGACAATAGCTGCCATTTACTGAGCGTGTACTATGTGCCAGGCCCTGTGCTAAGAACTCCACATCCATTAAATTGTGGAGTCATCACACTCCAAGATGATATCCCGTAGTAGACAACTTTATCTCTATTTTGCAGTGGGAATCTGAGGCTCAGAAAAGTTAAGAGTCTTTCCCAAGCTCACACAGTTAGTAAGAGGAGGGACCAAAGTTTACACTTGGGTCTCTCTGATTCAAGAGCTCATGCCTAGCTTGGGAGAGTGGTAGGAGGAAAGTTTTAAAACAAATATTTGGATTACTGCACTGAATTGGTATTTGTGGAAGCTGTGATGAAAAGGCATCAGAGGATGCCGGCAACACACGCGAGCAAACATTCAGGGTCAGACTGAGCTAAGCACGGAGCAGGCAGAAGATGGGGCCTTGAGTGAACTCTCTCCTTCTTTGACTGCTCAGGCTAGACTTTCTCCCAAATACTATAGACTCTGGCAGAGAAGCCCCAGCCTTGGGTTCACGCGGATGCAACAGTCCTGATTTGGAGAGGTCAGAGCTGGCGTGGAGCCCAGCTGGTGTGTCCTTGGGCAAGTCATGCAATCACCTGAGGCTCCATTCCCTCATCTGTACAATGGGAGGGAGAAAAATCATCCCTTTGTCCTTTTTCCGAGTTTGTTCCTAGGGACAAATGGTGCAAGGGGCATGAAGCGTTTGTAAATAATGGAGCACTCCACAGACAGTGGTGGTTGTCACTTCCCTTGTCATGTTTACGGTGTGGGTGCCCCTTCGACCAGGCGAAGATGCAAACATCTCGGAACCAGCCGCACGGTTCTCTCGGGGGGTCCCGCAACAGGAGGATGGATGGGAAGGCGGCAGAGTGTCAGAGCCGGGAATGTGGAGAACGGCAAGAAGCACGAAGCTATCTGGGTCTCAGGACGACCCTTCAGGTTGGCTGAGCCCATGATGGGTCCCCAAGAGGGGGTGGCGTTGTTTCTCTGTCCTCCCACCCAGCCTGGGAAGACTTGAGTTTGGGAGGGAAATGTTCCCATTTCATTACTCAGAGAAGGAAGCCCGGACTGCGGGGCCACGTGGGCGGCTGGGGGGACTCTAGGCTCCAGGGGAGCCCAGGCAAATTCTGGGGGCCAGCACCTCCCACAGCCTGAGAGCGGTAACGTGGGCGGGAGGCCATCCCGAACGTCCTGGGCTCTGCGGGACGGCCAGAAGGGGCCCTGCCTTGACCTTCATCTTTTATGTGTGTTAGCTTCTACAAAAGCTCTTTCATTTCTCCCCGGAACACATCTGACAGCTCTCCTCACTCCTCTGTGTGCGAGGCTGCCTTTGTTTGGTTGAATAAAGAAGCTTGTTACTGGAGAAAATGCCTTGGCAAGTGTCAGTGAAGATATCTGTTTCCTTGAAGAAACTCCCATAAAACCTTTCAAGCTGCTGCCTCTGAGTCCCCGACCCCCTCGGACCCAAAGGCCTCTGTTTTCCACACTTTCCTTAGCGGGTGGTGGGAGATTTTCCAACTCTCTCCCGCAGCAGGAAAGGTGAGTCCTGCTTCTGGAGTCCCTGGGGCACTGGGCAATTTGGTCTCCATCATTTTGCCTCCCTTGCTGTTGACCTGAACCCAAGGGCTGGGCGCTGGGAGGAGGGGGGTGAATCCGGGTCAGGTTGGGTCAGCAGCAGACATTCACCTGCAATCAGCCTAGGAGGTCGACCCCTTCAGGTTTCCCAAGACCCAGGTGGGTCTTCCTGAAGTTTCCAGCATCCAGGCATTGTCTAGAGAAGGCAGCGCGAAGATGTCGCCATGGATGTTATAATCTACCCCCATCTTTCCCTCTGGTTCCATTGCCCCCCATTCCCCACCTTCTCCGCCATCCTGGGGTGCAGCACTCCTCTCCTCTCTGCACCTTTACCCACGGGGGTCCCCAGCCTGGGATGCCCCCCTTCCTCTCATGGACCCAGTTCCACCATCACCTTCCCGTGGAAGCTTCTCTGACTGTCCAGGGAGCCCACGCTCCGCCCCGCCTCTCCCCTCTGTACCTGCTTTTATTTCAGCACTTGGCGCACGACACTGAACAACCTGCGCTGACGTCCGTCTCCCACTGGGCAGGAGCTTTTCAGAGGTCAGAGCTGGCTGCGTGCTCAGCGCCTGGCGCCCCACAGGGGCTGCGTCCGTCTGGCTTTCCCAGGCCTCAAGGATGAGTCCCGTCCACGTTGCCTTTGGTGGTGGAGGTGGAGTCACCGCAAGGGCAGAAAGGGCAGGAGCTGGTGTGACCATACAATCACGCTGGGTTCCAGAATTTCCTGGGTTCATGAAGAACAGGAAAAAATGCTCGGCAATAGTCCAGAAATAGCTGGGGTGACACCTCCCCCAGGACCCCCGGCATGGAGACCTCCTGCGAGAGAGAATCCGATTGTCCCGTTTGCCTCCACCTGGAGAAAGCATCCCTACTGGGCAGGGTCCCCCCGTCCCCTTGGGGGTGACAGGATCCCTCACGGACCTGGGCTCTGACCCTGATCGCACCTGACGTGTGACGGGACAGCAGGGTCTCGGGGCTCCTGGCACAGGCCAAAGACCCTCTGCAGAAGGACGCACTTCGGGTGCCTTTCCTCGAGGGGGACAGTGGGCAGGGCGGGCCCCCAGCCACTCCCGGTCCCCGCCAAAGCACCTTGCGCCATTCAGAGCAGAAGGAAGGCGGCCGGAAGGGGTCTGTTTTTGTGACAGGAGGCTGTGACCAGCCTCACCAAGGGAACCGCAGGAAGGAGGGTGAGTGAAATAAATGTGGAGTCCCTGCGGGATTTCAAAGCCTGCAGGTGGCCACAGAATCCTCCTCTCTATGCCTCAGGTCAGGGCCTCCACGGCTGGAGTCTTAGTACCCAGCGTGCTCTGAGGCCCCAGCAAGAACAAGAACTAAAGCGCATTAAGCACTTTGTGTGTACCGGCACGTGCTATTCCATTTCCTCCCCTTACACCCCGATGAAGTAAGGTCTTAGTCTTGTCCTACTTCACAGGTGTGGAAATGGGACTTGTGTTGGAGAAGTGACCTGCTCCAGGACGTGGAAGGACCAGATCTCCAGCCCAGGTAGACTCCAAAGCACGTGCCCTTGGCCTCTGTCCTACCCTGCCCCACGGCATGCCCCAGCGGCCCTTGGTTGCCTGATTCACCTTGTCCCCAGTCCCTGCCGCTGCCTGTCCCAGCCCCCTGGAAGCTGCATCTTGCCCCTGGGCCACCCCAGGGTTCTGTCCCACCCCATCCACCTGGGGGTGAGCAGAGGGGAGCCCCACTCAGCAGCACGAACTGCTCCTCCATAGCTCTTTCTGCCCAGCAGACGGGGACCACTCCGGTCACCCAAAGAGGCTTCGTGTCTCTGCACATCCTGCCCGAGGCTCACTGGCCCTGAACAGACTTCGCCTCGGCTGTCCTTCAGAGGTGATTCTGCTCCTTCTCTGGGATCTGAATTATGCCTTTGGGCTAGGGTCTCATGCACTACCCCCTCCACGATGGCTCTAGTCCTCACCCCAGATAACAGCCTTGACCCCCAGATACTGACGGCCACAGACTGCCGGGCTCTGCCCTCAGCCAGGTTCTTCCGTGAGAGACGTGATGTCGTAACCCAAGTTGCTCTTGTCTGAGGCAGGTGCACGTGTGGGCACGGTCTTGGCGCTCTCCTGTCTCATCTCTTCTAATCCGCACCGGGTTTCAGAGCTCCCATTGTGCAGGTGAGGAAACTGAGGCTCAGAGAGAGGGAACAATTCCCCCAAGGTGGCAAGGCTGACAATGGGGGCCGTGTGACCACAAAGCCCAGGCTCTCTCCATTCCCTGGACTCTGTGAGTGCACCACCTCCTCACGGGGGGTCAGTTACCCCGGGCTTGGTGCTCCGGGGTGGGACCAAGCTGCTCTCTGATCTGGGCTTTCTGCTCAGTAAGTGCTCTGCATTGACGAGGGCTCAGCCTGAAACCACCAAGGATCCCGTGCAGAGACTAGGATTTATCTGTGAAGTGCTGCACTTAGGTGTCGGCTGTCCTCCCTGCATGCGGGTAGACCAGCTGACGACAGTGTGCGGCACAACAATAACAGTAATAATACTGCAGACCGACATCCGACGAGTCTCTCCCGGGTGCCCAGCCCTTTCCGTGCAGTCGGGCTAGAGAGAGGTGGCTCATCCTCGAATGAAGTGGACACACTGCCCTGCATCGAGAATCCAAGGGACAAAGGGTCTTCCTACTTTTCTCGGAAGCCTGGACGTCCGATCTGTCACCAGGTCCCCCCAGCCCAGCCCAGCCCTGTCCTCCCCTTTTCCTGTGCCAGATGACATAATGAGATTTTTGCTTTGTTGCAAAAGGGGGGAGGGAAAAAAACCACCCTCAACAACCAACAAGAAATAATTAGTGCACATTGTGTCATTAAACACTAGACTTTAATTAAATCGCATGGAGATAAATACCTCTAACGACTGGAAATCTGGGGACCGCAGACAGCAAAGCACTCAGCATAATGGAGTAATAGACTCCGCAAATAGCGTCAAGTCAGGGATTCCGACTTGATTAAGAATCTGACTAAATTGGGTTGTCACCTTGCATGCTGCACCTACTACCTGAAAATTGCTCATTATCTTCCCCATTTGATCTTCTCGGAGCTAACAAGCCTTTGCGGAAATCGGCCCAATGATCAAAGGACCCATTTATTTGGAATTCTTTCCCTGGTCGGGGTGAGGTCCTCATCACCCGCTCTCCGCCCTCCCTTTTTTATTTGTAATGAATCATCACCTGGCAGCAGCCGGTGGTGAGGCCAGGCTAGAGGTGACCTCTGTGATTTCCGAGACGCCCGTCCCTTCTGTAACCCTGACTATGGGGGCCGAGGCGCCTGGCTCCGTGGGGCAGCAGGGAGGTCTCTCTCTTGCCTTCGCCCCCTCCCGGCGGTCAGCCACCCAGTGCAATCGCAAAGGCTTCTCTTACGTTTGATCTCTCCTCCTTCTGTTCACTGCAGCTGCCCAAGGTCAGCGCACCCCGTGTGTGCAGAGTGTGAGAATATCCAACCACTTTCCTTGTCTCTCCTGCTTCAGCCGGAGTGACACTTCCAAGCACAGCTCTGATTAAACACCAGCAAGCATTCGCCGTGTCCTATTAGAAGACAAACAAGTTCCTTTCTTGGCTTTCAAAGCCTTCTCCATTCTGAACCCAGCCCACCTCTCCAGCGCCCGATGAACGTGTCTCCAACTCGTGCCTCCAGGAAGCCCCTATGCACCGGCCACACCGAGCTACCTTTGTCCCTAATCCAACCCTGCCTTTCCTCTTCGCCTCCACTCATTCTGTTCCCTCCACTAGCAGCGCTCTTCCTCATTAGCTCAGCCTGTCAACGTTGCATGCACTCCTCAGGGCCGGCCTCCAGTATTCCTCAGCCACAATCAAAGCCTATAAAAGCTGAGCTCAGGGGTGTTTGCTTCCAGGACCAACCCAGCATGACATCACGAGCAAGATCCCATTCAGTCACCCACCCTCAGACAGTGCCCACTGTGCTCCAGGCAGTGTAGCAGGCTCCGGGATGGCACAGTGGGGCAGAGAGCCGCCTCTCTGCCCGTGTGGGGCCCGAGGGACTCGGGGGACGAGAGACCACTGAGCCAACACAAAGTATGTGGGGTGCAGTGATGGGGCACTGGGGTGTTAAGGAGCCCGGGGCAGGGCAGGCAAGGGGACATTACCCAGTGGGGCAGGAGGGCTCGGGGGACTTCTTAGAGAAGAAGGGTGGGCTGGAATCGTCCAGGCATTCGGGCCGAGGAAAGAGCAAGTTGCACCCAGACCTCTCGGGAGCCCGAAGATCATCTGTGTGGCTGGAGCTGAGACAGTGAGGGGTGCGGGCGGGTCTGAGCAGCAAAGTCAGGCGGGTTACTGGGTTTAGACCAAATCCTCCCCACTGAGAGCCACCGGCAAACCTCTGAGCCTCAGTATGTCCATCTGTGAAATGGAGAATTCTCACACCCTGACGGCTGAGCAGGGCTGGGGCTCGGATCATCCCCTGCCATGGCGGATCTGCCGCACAGGTGCCCTCAGGAAACCTGGTCCCCGAGGCTGTCCCCTCCTCAGGGAGTCCCTCCGAACAGTGAGCAGAGTCCTGCTGTTTACTCCTGGTCAAAAGCCACTTGAGGACAGGGACTGTCTATGTCTCTCCCTGGCCTCAGTTTCCTCCTCTGCAAGGTGGAGATGAACGACAGGGCCTGCCTTACAGCATGGGGGTGTGTGCTTTAATACGATAATAATAGCAATAGCTGCTATCACATATTCAATACTTACGGCGCTGTATTCACTCATTCAATAAATGCTGAATGAGCACCCGCTGTGGGCCAGGCACTGTGCTAGGTACTTGGAAGACATCTATGAATAAACGAGGCAGATCTCCATGATTCTTCAAAGGGTTAAGAAGATAACCTCTTCACATTCCCTCGTTTCATCCTGTACAACAATCTTACGGAGGCAGCTAGTGTTGTCCCAACTTACAGATGAGAAAAGCGAGGCACAGGGAGGAAACGCAAGTGGAAGTTCTGGCATTTAATTCACGTACACAGCAAGTTCTCAACAAATGGTAGTTTCTGATGGTGGTAACGATGGTGATGATGGTGGTGGTGGTGATGGCGATTTTGTATACAGTAAGTGATCATTAAATGTTTCTGGAGTTGAAATCCACTGAAGCTGGCAAATGTCCAGACAGAACGTGCTCACCAGCCCCCAAGGAGAGCAGAGAAGTGAGATCCCAACGTCCTGGGATCTGGGCGGGCGAGAGCCTGGGCTGCCCAAGCACCATCCCAACGTGGGGTAGCCAGGCCCCCTCCTCTTGTGCCCCATCTCCTGTCCAGATGCCCCATTTCAAGGGCACAGCCCTCTGGAGGGAAGGTGAGGGCGGCGGGTGCCTGGGCTTGGGGAGAACAGGAAGCTGGAGCCAAGGGACAATTGTGAGGCCAGAGAGTGACCAAAGAAAAGACCCCGCTGCAGAGAAGAGTCAATAATTCACACGGCTCCTTTAAATATTTAGGTCTCCAGCTGCTTAAAATATAAAACGGTACCTTTGAATATATATATGTATATTTTGTGGTTTGATCACAGAGACACCGACATGGTGCTGTAGACAGAACATTGGGGGTGGAAGGGCGTGGCAGGCGTTGGAATCTTCGGGGACATGCAAAGTAGTTGTGCAGGTAGGAGGAAGGAGTGTGGTAGTGAGACACGAATCATCACTGTCACATACGAGCACTTACTGTGTGCTGGGCATGGCGCTAAGTGCTTATCTGCTAACTCACTCATTCGTTCCCCTCTGCATTCACTCATTCATTCACCCCTGCATTCACTCATTTAGCCTTGCTGGCTCTGGAACCAAACAACCTAAGTTTGAATCCTGGCTCCATGTCATGTGACTGGCTGCGTGACCCTGGACATGTTAATTAACCCTCCTGTGCCCCAGTCTCCACTGTAAATGGGGCGATGCATGTGAAGAGCCTAGAACAGGGTCTGGCATGACATAAGAGTTCAATAAATATTATTATTACTATTGTCAATATCATCATTCATTCATTATTTCAAGAAGTATCTACTCTGCGCCAACTATGTGACAGGTACCATGGGAGTTCAGTGGTGGACTTAAAAAGACAGTTTCTGCCTTCAAGGAGCCTCCGCTGGGGACACAGATAGTAAGTTAATAAAAAATTAATAAGTCAAGTTCAGATTGTCGTAAGGACTGGGAAGGAAGTGAACAGGCTAGTGGGATATGGGGGAATTAGAGTGAGAGGCTCTTTTAGCCAGGCGGTTGGGGGCCCATCGGAGGAGGTGGCCTGTAAGCTGAAATTTGAAATATGAAAAGAGACCCAGGAAAGAGAGTTCCAGGCAGAGGGAACAGCAAGCGCAAAGGCCCTGAGGTAGGAAGTAGCTTGATGTGTTTGAAGAAAAGAAAGAAGGTCACTGTGGCTGGACAGTGGAATAACCTTCTCTGAAACTCTCCAGGGGATTTGAAATATTATGAGGACGTAGAAAAGGAAGCCCAGAGCGGGTACCGATTTGTCCAGAGCTTCCCTGCTGACAATTGGTAAAACCGAGATAAGAAAATAGCTCTGTCCGACGCTAGAGCCTGTGACTCTAATAGATGCACCGACTACCCCCTCAGTGGGAGCAGAGGCCTCCACAATGCAGCCCAATTTGGGCAAGTCCAGTGCAACGTCATGGTGACTCTGAATTAGAGAATGGCCGGAGATAGAAACAGCCGGGCCACCTCGGAGATCTGACAGTCACTGAAACCAGCCACCCCACAAGATGCTGCCAAGGAGAGGCCCTACTGGACCCTCCTTTGTGAACAGATCAAAGACCCTTCAATTAGCATCTCCCTGGGCATCAAACCAGCCACACAAGGCAATCTGGAATCCTAGTCTGGGCTCACTCGGGCAGTGGGGAAAGGTGGGCACTGGGCTTGGCAGTATGGGGTGTTCACAGAGCCCCTTTTTTGTGCCAAGCGCTGTGCTGGTGTCTTTGTGCAGAGTTCACGCTTCATGGTAGCTCAGAGCTGCAGGTACGATCCTTCGTATGTTACAAATACGGGGTTTGGTTAATGTGACCACAGTTACACAGCCAGGAAGCAGGGTGTCAGCAAAACTGGACTCCAAAACCCCACCCTTCTGCCCCAAACCTGTCACTGGCTCCAGCTGCCCAGTGCTCAGGCTAAGAAGTGTGACGTAGCCTCAAATCACCCATCTTTTGCAACAGTCAATAATTGGCCAGGTTCTTCCATGCTGGAACCTTCTGAGATGTGTTCACCACTCGTCTACAACCAAGGTGGCCATTGGGTCTGGGAATTAATTAACAGCAAGCTTTTCAGAATTCTTAATGAACTTCTAAGGGAGCCCAGGAGTGGCTGGGGTACCAGCTACGGGACAAGTCAGGTTACCTCTGGGGACACTGAATTGTCTTAACGGAGTGTGACCAAAGGTGATATGGGGGTTGCACCTCACTGGGAGGGAACAGGAGCATTTGTGGTCATCTGTGGCAGGCTGTGTACAGGCTCATGTTAGATGCCATCAGATCAGAGCTGTAAACTCCAGGAGGGCAGGACTCACGTTTATCTTTTTTACTCCTAAATCTCCCAGGCCTAGGGCCTCGTGCCTCGTAGGGGTTCCAATAAATAGGCACTGAACGATAACACCAACTCATGTTTATGAAGTTCTTACTAGGTAACAGACACTGCTGAGACCTTCATGTCGTGGTGCGCAACCTCAGAGATCGGAAAGACACCAAAGCCCGGGTCCTGCTCCCCCGACATTCTAATTGGTCCAGGATGTGACCTGGACCCTGGCATTCCTTCATGCTCTGCAGGTGGCCCTAATACGCTGCCAAGGTGGAGAGCATCACTTTCCACGCCTCACCTCATTTAATCCTTCCATCAACCCAGGAGGTGGTTACTGTGATTGTGCCCATTTTGCAGAGGAGACGGAAGATGCTCAGAAAGGTTAAGCAGCCTGTCCAGGACCACACAGCAAGGAGGTGGTGGAGTCAGAATTTGAATGGAGGCAGCCGGACTCTGACACCTGGGGCTGAGCCACGGAAACACACGGAATGGATCTAGGGCAGGAGGGGCGTCATTACAGCCACAGATATAGGGAGAGGAGTGGCGGGGGTGGAAGGCTCTTGCAGGGTGCACCTGCCTTGACCACAAGCTCCTTCTAGGGGAAGTGGCTTCACCTACAGATGAGTCCCATCCTGGGCCATTTTTGGGACAAGAATGACACCTCTTCTGTGCTCAGTAACCTTGGGGCAGCTATGTTTGGATTTGGGGCCTGTGTCTGATGCAAGGACAACCAACTTGCAGACTGGACGGACAGCGGTGTTATCAAAAGCCCTGATATGGAAAACCTCCCTTGTAGCATAATTTCAGTTTACACAAGTTAAATAAGCATTTATGAAATTAATTGCTTAATATTGCATTTTACAAACCAATGAGCAATCAGAGCACTGTCCACATTTCCCTCTTTAATCCCAAATATTCACTTTCCTTACTGGACCCCTAATCAGCTTAAGCTCCATCCTCTGGCTGTAATGACCAGAGCCTCAGGGCAAGCTATTCATTCATTCGTTCATTCATTCATTCCTTCAGTATCTTCTCTGCACCAGGCTGTCTCCTGGATGCCGGAGCATTTTCTTGTGGGTAACCACGCATCAAACAGCAATGAGAGAAGGACCTGAATTCATGTTGATTTCCACTTGCCTTAATGTAAAGCAGGATTGCCTGCGTTTCAGATTTTGCTAGTTTATCTTGCACGGCCAAAGCCCCAGTTATCTCTGCTTCACTAAGTCTTGAGATTGGTTTGGAACTTGAACATATATTCTTCGAAACCATTAAAAGTGGTTTAATTGGCTGTTCAGGGATGTCTTCCACTCTCCTCTCCAAATGGATCATCCCTCTCTGTCTCTCCCAAGAACTGGGAGGCTAGAAGCCCCTCGCCTGGATGATCCACTCCTCTGGATTTATTTATCTCGCTCTGGGCCCCAGAAGCATCAGGCTTCGCATAGCAGATCCAGCCTCTGTTTGCAGCCGCACATCCAAATCCTGCTTCAGACACCCGCTGTAGCAAAACTACAGTCCTGGATGAGGGGGCAGCACCAGCTGGTGTCCTCCAAGGAGGAGCCCAACTCTTTTTAAAAATGCATAACTTATCTTGGCAAAATACACGGTGATGGAGGCATTCAAGGGAGGACTTTGGGAAGAAAGAGAGACAGCAACCTGGGGTTATGCAACATGGCAGAAAGACAATGCCCTTGGGAGTCAGAGTGCTCTGATCTGCTGGCCAGCCACCAGGCACTTGTTGGGTGCCCATCGCGTACCAGACCCAGTGCCTGGTTCACATCCAGGCTCTTCCAGCTCTTAGCAGTGTGACCTTGAGCCAGTCACACAAGCCCTGTAAGCCTGTCTCATTCTCTAGTTCACAGGCTGTCTGGGAAGCCAGTGAGGCCATGTATGTGAAGCTGTGGCACGTCTTCAGGTGACTGAGGAGCACCAGTGCAAGGGCTGGTTGAGAATGCCAGTGCCCAGGGGAGCGGGGAGTGGGGGACACAGCGGGGACACACTCATCCAGTTAATGAGTGCGAAAATATTGCTAGATAGATACATAGAATGAACAATATTTGATAGCACAACAAAGGGACTATAATCAACACTAAGGTAGGGTATACTTTAGAATAACTAACTAAGAGTGGAATTGAAATGTTCCTAACACAGAGAAATGATAAATGTCTAAGGTGATGGATACATCAGTTACCCTGATTTAGTTAATTCACGTTACATGCCTGTAACAAAACATCACACATAGCCCATAAATATATGCAACTGTTATGTGCCCATAATAATTAAAAATTTAAAAAAAGAATATCAGTGCCCAGCATTTGGAACTGGGCAACCTGGTCCAGTCATCCCTAAAGGTCTACATGATGCATAATGTCTGTATTTGTGTACATACAGACATATATACATACATATACACTAAATACTAAATGTCTGCATATTTTACAAATGAAACAGAGGGAGATGGAACTGCATTAGAGAAGCAGAGATAGAGACAGGGCTATTTCTGAATATGCTCTTGAAGTCATTTCTAGGTTATTTCTAGTGCTTAACGAAATGCTTGGTACATAATAGGTATTAATACTTAAGACATGTTTGTTGAGTGACTAAATATTAAATATAAGAATCCATGGTGTGTGTGTGCGCATGAGAAAGAGAGAAAGAGTGAGAATGTATGTGTGTTTTTATATAACTATAACAGTAACTCACGGGGCAATATCATGTTTAATGTAAATTCCAGAAAATAAAATTAATAAAAATAGTGAATAAAACACCAGAAAACATAATTATAAATGTTCTAATTCCTGTTTCTCTCTCTTTTTTTTTCCTTTCCAGTTAGGATTGCCAGATTAAAAAAAAAGATACACAATTAGATTTGAATTTCAGATTAAAAAAACAATTTTATAGTATAGGTAAGTCCTAAATATTGCATGATCAAATATTACATAGCACATACTTATGCTAAAAAGTTATTCATCTTGTACCTTTATTTGCTAAATCTGGCAACTTTACCCTACCATTCTAGACAACAAATCCCTAAATTCTAATTTTTTAAAAATGCCACTTAAGTGCTCAAAGACCTTTGGTGGTTTTTTATCATCTTGTGGGATAAAGTAAAATTTCTTTAACCTGTCCTCGGGCTTCTGACCCACAAGTCCCCGCCTCCTGGTCTGAGTGGATGCCTCGGCACCGCCCCACGCAGTCCCTGCCCCGCTCATGCCTGGCCCGGCCCCTTGAACACTTGTAAGCAGCTGGGGGCCGGGGCACGTAGCTCTGGTCCATATTTGTTTTATATTTCACATTCCCCACAGTCCCCAAATAAAGCTGAATATCAGCCGGTCATGGAGTTCCTGCTCTTTTCTGCCCAGAATCAAGCCTCACGCCTAAGCAGATGGAAGCTGAGCAAACCTTTTCCTGTACCTTTCTGGGGCATTAAAAAGTCAATCCCCTTTTCCCTGGCCATGGGGGGCTCACAAAGAGCCTTGTCAGAGATGGAGTCCCTGCACCAGGCCATCGGCCATCACTCATAGCCTGGGTGCAGGGAGCGTTGGCAGGTGTCGCCTTGATGTGGGGGACTGCAGAGCCACCTGGTGTTTGTGTGGCTCTTTCAGGTTCCCGCCTTCCCAGCCTGAGCATCCCCCACTGCCTTGGAAGGGCTGGACAAGGCAAGGTTGAAATACCCTTGAAGGAGGGCCCGGACTTGGAGAAGGCAGAGAAGAGAGGATCGGTGGTAAAGATGGGGGCGCAAGATGGCCAGAGCTCCCTTATATCCCGGGACAGTCCCCTGAGCGTGGGTCACCTCATCTAGAAAAACAGGAGTCACCGGTCTGGCTCTTGGGGCAGAGGTTAAGATGCACGGAGATGGCGCACAGTGAGGGTCTCCGGCACAGTCTGTCTGCAGTAAACTGCTGCTTCCTTTCCCTCGTGCATGGCCTGCAGGTAGACCCCCAGCTCTCGTCAAGATGGCGTTGAATTGAACAGCCTTCTGGGGCTCACCTGAGCCAAAGATGCAAGACCCGGGATCCAGACCCCCTTCCTAAGAGTCCACCCTGGAGACATGTCAGTGTCTGCTGTCCCTACCTGCCTGGGGAACCAAGGTGCCACCAAGAATCTCACGCTCAGCTGACGTTCTGCAAAAAACGGCTGATGACCCGCCAAATTCTTCCCTGCTACCATCCCTCTGAATTCTCCAAACAATCCTGAGGCTGAGCACCATCCTTAGCTTCATTGTAAAGGTGAGGAAATTGTAGCTTAGACCTCTGAAGCCACCAGCACAGCTAGTCACCGGCGCCGGGGGGGGGGGGGATGTCTGATTTCAAGGCCTGCAGTCTTAACCCCCGGAGTGCAGGCGCTGCTGCAGGCTTGGAGCTTCCCCCCTCCCCGCCCCTCACTGGGGATAGAGAGGGGCCCAGCACCCCCACCCCAAGGTGCCCTGGCTGTCCCTGGGTTTTCTTTCAAGCCAGCCCCCTGGCTCCCGCTCTGCGAAGCCCCCTCCCTCCCCTCCCTCGAACCGCAATCTCTTTCCTGGGTGTTTTTCCTTTGTTTCCTCTGTGGCTCTGGCCCTCTCTCCCAGAAAACACAATTTGCTGATATTAAAAAGAAACACACAATCACTAAACACATTTTATATAGTCTTTGAAGTCTAATGGCCTCGGGCTCCTGCACTGATATGTATGCAGATGCAGTGCTCCCTGGGTGGGGAGGGCCCCATCCAGTTGTGGGCATGGGCTGGTCCTCACAGGACAGGAGGAGGGAGATGTGTGCAGGTCTCAGAGGGGGGCCCCACCTCTGTCATCGAAGCCTCAGGGGGAAAAGAGGCCCACGGTGGGGAGGGGAGCAGGCAGCACCTTGGGGCTGGGCACACAGGCTCTCTCACAGGGGTTTGACCTCTCACGCTGGGTAATCTGGAGGGAAAAGGGTGTTCTGTGCACCCCGAGGCCTCAGAGGGCATCTCTGTGCCCAGGAAAAGGATCAAGATGGGGAGGATGGGGAGTTGCTGAGGTTCTGTGCTCACACACGGCTATGGAGCACGGGCACACGTGTGTGCGGGCGGGTGTGGGGGGGGCAAGGGGGCGTGCAGGACGGCGGCCTCCACCAGCCCCTCCCTGTAAGCTGCTTGGATGGGGATGTCACCCACAGTGCAGACACAGCCAGATGGGCCGTGGTGCCCTGTGGGTACAGTGGGAGGAGTCCAGCAGGCCGCGGGCCCAGGGCAGGGAAACTCTTGCTGCAGGAAGTGCCGGTGGGTGGAGGAGCTGAAGCCCCCACCCTGGGGAGCTCCCAGGCTGTTGGGGTTGGGCAGGGAACCCAGCTGTGAGGACCTCTGGCCTGACAAGGCTGAGGAGGACAGGGTCCCTGACCTCCCAGGACCTGGCGCTCCCAGGCTGCAGAGGAAGCTCCAGCCCTGTCCCCAGGGAAGGAGGACTCACAGAAACCACTGACCCCAAGTTCCTCCTCGTTCACGTTTACTAGATACATGCTCCGTGCGGGCCCACGCGTGTTATCTCACCAACACGTGGGAGACCGAGGCTCCAAGAAGCCTGATAACTGGCTGCCCATTGCTTTGGTGACTCTTGTCATCCCTTAGGTCCCAGCCTAAATGGCCCTTCCTTAGGGACCTTCTCTCCGACACCGCCCCCCACCCCACCCCTCCCCACCCTGACGCAGCATCCTGCGCCTCTTGGTGGCACTAATCGCAGTGGCATGTAACTAATCCTGGGATGGTTTTCTCCCTCCCCACTCAGCCACGGCCGCCACGAGGGAAGGGGACGTATCCTTGTTTACCGCCTTGTCCTGCGTGCTCAGCGTGGACGCGGGTGCTGGCTCAGAGAAGACCTCTACCAAATATTTGCCGTTTGACTGGGGCCTGAATAGCTCACTGAGTTTGTGCACCTAGAGGCCTCTGGCCTTTGACCGCATTAAATAGGCAGAACAATGGGTCTCTGGGACTCGCTCACTCTTAAGACAAATTCTCATTTTTAGGTCCTAGAAAATATTTTTAAAAAATTCACTTTCCTTCCCCAAATTAAAACAATATCATACCATTTCATACCAATCAGATTGGAAAAAATTATAAAGTTGGATAACGCCATGTGTTGACAGCAATGTGGGGCGTACCAGTTCTGGAAGAAACCTGGCAGCGTGTAGGGAAATGAAGCACGGCACACCCTCTGACCGCACCATCCCACTTCTGGGAGCCCGAGGGAGACCCTCACATGGGGCGACACCCACGTTGTGGGGCGTCAGAGGCGACTGGGTGTCTGCCAATGGGGGAGCAGGCGTCTCTCTAGAAACCTCTGCAACAGTCGGAGACACTGAATGAGATTTACGCACAACGGCACAGGTAGATCTTAAAAACACAGTGTTAAGTGAAAAAAATTAAGCAACAGAATGAGATCTATAGCCCAATACAATTTATGTAAATTAAAACACATTCCCACGATAAACAACGCCATATATTTTATAGGAACCTTCCCTATCTGAAGACATGCATTAGCGAGGTGGGAGTGGGGCTGCGGGGGGAGGGGCAGTAGGACCAGGGATAAGGCAGAAAAATCGAACAAGACAAAACAGGAGTGAGGCCGTGCGGGATCATGACGTTAATGCACCGTGAGCTGAGCGGTGTGTTGGACTTGACTAATTCAACTCTCTGTTCAAGGTGAAGGTAACAACTGGCCAACGAAAGAAGCTTCCACCTCCCCTTTTCCCCGTGGATCCTAGCAAGATTCCAGTGCGTGGATTAGACTGGGTTTGAACAAGGTTCCTCGACCTTGGCGCTATTGACATTTTGAGCCCAGTAACCCTTTGTGGTTGGGGCTGTGCTGTGCATTGTAGGATGTGTAGCAGCTTCTCTGGTCTCTGCCCACCCTATGCCAGTAGCACCCACCGAGTTGTGACAACCAAAATGTCTTCAGACATTGCCAAGTGTCCCCGGGGGACAAAGTCACTCCTGGTTGAGAACCACCGGGTAGGAATAAAAGCCTGAAAAGCTGCTCCACGTCTCCCAGGTACGCGGCCCACACTAGCTTCACAGAAACCCATGCACAGAGCAGCAGAAGCTCGGGGTCTGGGACTAGGCTTGGAGCTCCATCTCGAAAGCCTCCAGCGTCACTTGCATGTTTAAATCAAGGCTCGATGGAGATTCCAGTTACAGCCTGCAACTGCGTCCGCCTTGGGCTTCCTCCTAATTTTAACCAGCAGCTGGATTTGCATAGGACATTTGCATCTGAGATTACCCAGGATTCTTTGAGAGACAGTGTATAGCAGATGATGGCAAAAAAATATATAATTCCATTTCAGCTTGCAGAGTAGGGCGGAGGAAGCAGAGGAAGGCTTCAGGGAGGGAGGGTACTTTAAGGAAATTTTAGTGCCTTATATACTTAGTGAGGGGTATTAGAGGTGGATGCCCTACTGGTCACTGGCAGAGAGAACTATCTGGGCATGTGAATTAACGAATCAAATAGTGTTATAAATGAATGAGGCCCCCCGAGACTCCATCGGGAGAGAGCTGCTGTTCTGGAGGCAGCAGAGGGAAGGGGAGGGTGGTGCAGACCCGTCTGCAGAACAGGCCCAGCTCCAGGCCTCCAGGGGCACCTGCCGGCCCTGCCCAGGGCCTGCAGCATGCCAGAGGGCGCTCACTGGGCACTTCCCCCAGGCGGGGCCATTTCATCTCACAGCCCCACCCCACCTGAGGAGGAGGAGATGGAGGCTCCCAAGTCTCACCCTTAGTAGAGAGCAGAGCCTGGACCGGAGCAAAAGTCTTCCAGACCTAAAGCCAGAGCCCCCTCCACCCAACCCTCAGTGGTGATCTGCAGACTTGCGAAGTTAACGCCCAGGCTGTGCAGAGAGGGGCAGACAGCCTCGCCCTCCCTGTTCAGCAGAGTCAGCTCGGCCCACAGGGTGGCCAGGCCTGGGTTCCAGAATGTAGAGGCAGACACCTGCAAGCCGTGACCTAAATGCCAGGTGAGGTGTGTTTGTGCCACCTGGGCCAAAGCTTAACTGGCACCTTCCCTGCATCCTATCCCCGCACCCAGGGTGAACCACACCCCCACCTGCTGCTCTAGGGCCTTGCAGTCCTCTGTGATCGCGTGTCACTTATTCCTTCTGTACTCTGTCCCCCGCCAGACCATGAACATCTTGCGGGCAGGGATCACACCTGGCTCACCTCTCTGTCCCCAGTGCTCGAGGAATATACGTGCCGTGAACAGAGCGCATTTTGGGCTGGGGCAGGAGACTAAGCAATCCATATCATTCCAATTGAAATGCTCCCTTGTCCAGTAAGAGTTTCTTGATTTTCCCAGAAGGAAGAGCGTCTTAGATGAGACCTTCCCCTGAGCCGTGGGTAGCAGGGTCACCTTCCACCTTGTTCACTTGATCCCCATGAAGGTGCTGAGGACTCCTCAAGGGAACAGGCCTGCCCAGTTGTTTCTGGATTCTCAGTGCCTAGAACAGGGTCTTGCATATGGGAAGTGGAACATGGAAGGATGGATGAATGGGTGGTGGGTGGATGGGTGGTTGATGGAAAAGAAAGAAGGCAGATGGATGATTGGATAGGCATTTGGTTGGGTGGTGACTTAGTGTTGGGTAGATGGAGGGATGGATTTATGGGTGAGTGGGAAGATCGATGGATGGATGGAACAAAGGTGGGTGGTTGGGTGTGGCATAGGAAAGGTAGCAGGTCAGAGATGACCGGATGGATGGGTGCGAGTGTGGGTGTGTTGGTTGCTGCTCTGGAAGGTGGGTGTGAAGGTCTGCATGGGTGGATGCACGTGGCATGGGAAGGCGGCTGGCTGGTGGGGCAATGGCTGCACGGAGGCACAGACTGTCTTTCCTCTCCCAGCATCACACTCAGACTCCCCAAGTAAAGTAGCCTCTTTGTGCTCCTGTTTTGCAGATCCCGCTTTTAAGTTCCCTGCCTCTCCCACTCTCTCCCGTCCTTCAAAGCAGGGGCTCTAGGATGCCAGATGGAAGCTTCCCAGGAAGTTCAGCTCCAGTCCCTGCCTGTGCGCTGAGCGCTCCACGCTGCACAGAGATTTAATACTTAACTCCAGCCTCTCCCCACTCCTTACCTGCCTGAGGAGGTAGAGGCAGTGATTTGCATATTTATTAAATATCTCTTAGCAGGATACACAAGCCGCATTGCTACATCCCGCTCCTGGAGCCGTCCTGCTGGCAGACAAGACCGTGCACAATCAGCGCTGCATCACGGCCCGTTAAATAGCTGTTCCAGGGCCTGGGAGGCTGGGAGGGCGCGAGGGGCCACGGGGAGGGCGGGGAACACAGCGACCACGCAGCGGCGGAGCCCTCGGGGCCTGGCATGCGGTTGTCTCACACGTGCTTGGCAGCGGGGGCTGCTGTTCACGGCCCAGGCAGAGAGGGCTGCGCAGGCATCTGTTCCAGTCCCCCGCCTCCACGCGGGCACCCTGGAAACCAGCCCTTCCCTTAGAGAATTCCCAGAGGAGAACATTTTGAAGCATTTTGGGTTTGTGTTTCTTCTTCTGCTCACTTTATTTGGAAGTTCTTCCTAGTGTCTGCACAGAAGTGTGCCTGCTGTTGCATAAGCCTATATCTGCTACCTTGTCTTTGGTCGAAATCGAGGACAAGTGTCCACCGTGGGTCGAGGCATCCACCCCAAGGCAGAGACATCCTCTGAGGTCCAGCCTGGGCTGTAAATTTCCAGGGCCTTGGGTGCCAGTCCCTCTTCTCTCTGGAAAGGTGTCCTTCTGGGGACCCAGAGCTCCCTGCAAGAACCAGGGGAACCTGCCCCCTCCAACTGGGTGCCCCAACTCTTCTTCCTGTATCCTGTCACAGTTCCTAGATCGAGGTTCAATCCTAAGGATGCGGTTTCTGGAGTCAGACTGCCCAGATACTGGTCCCTGCATCACCTCTTACCAGCTGGGTGACCTTGGGAAAGTGACAGAACCTCTGTGAGCCTCAGTTTTCTCATCTGTAAAATGGGGACAATGGTAACACCCAAGTCCCAAGGTTCCTGTGAGGAGTGAGTAGAGTGAAGGATTTCAGGGCTTAGTGTGGTGCTCGGCTCTGGCCTAGACATGGAGGAGATGTTGGTTGTTATTGCTACAGATTCATAGAAAGTTACCAGTGCAAAATGAGCTCATCACCCGCCTGTTTTTCCCAGGGCAAGGGGAAGCGCGGAGGGACCCGTGTCTGTTCCATGTCCTGTCTGCTGACTCTGCTCTGAGAATGACTCCTCACAACCACCCTGCAAGGTGGTTACTGCAGACACTCCCATTTTACAGATGAAGAAACTGAGTCCCAGAGGGAGAAAGGAGATGCATGAGACTGCACATGAGTCGGGAACCCACATCTCCCTTAACCTCCTCTTCCCAGACAAGTCACGAGGGATCCCTGCCCCAGGAGTAGCCTGAGACCTGGGAAAGAGGAAGGGAGCCCACAACCAAACAGCCTTTCCAGCTCCTCCTGTCCCTGCCTCCCACTGCCCCGGACTGGCGGCCCAGGAGGAAGGGCCCACGCTGCAGCCTCGTAAACCTTCCTGAAAGGCCTCATAAACACAGGCCCGACTGGCTCCAAGTCTGGTGCTGCAAAAAGCGAAATCTCTAGTTGTAAAGTAATCCTCATAAAAAAAGAAAAGAAAACACCTGTGCAATAAGAACAGTAATGGCCTCTAGGAAGTAAGGAAAAGGAGGCTACGGGCTCTGGCCCTGGCAGAACCCACCCAAGGGCCCCAGCTCAGGGGGCCTGGCGGACAGCTGTCCAGGCTGGGGGAGGGGTGGGGGGAGCGGGCACTGGAAGAGCAGTGCTGCAGCTGCTGGTGACAATGGTAATGACGATGACAGCACTGAAGTAGCTCCTGTGACACCCCCTCATTGAGCCTCCCCAAAGTCTCAAGGTTTTCAGGTTAGGGTCCCATTGTACAGATGCACAAACTGAGGCCAAGGAGAGCAGGAACCCTCCGCCTGAGCTCAGGCCTGCTGCCCCCACCATGAGCTCACATGGCTGCTCTTGCGAGTGCAGGTGTCCAGAAGAGATGGGGGCGACCAGCCCCCTCACCCAGAAGGAATGCCGGGGCTTGGGAGGTGGGTGCCTGCACATCCTGGGTGTCCGTGCGCCATCCGTACGTGGGGGTGTTCATTCTTACTCATGTGGGGAGGACCAGATGCGGCAGGAGATGTGCGGGGCACGAGGGTCCGGTACCAGCTCAGGGCTCTGGCGACGGGAGCCGTGGACGCACAGGGCAGGCACTGAGAATGGGGGAGGTCCCAGGCCACGGGGCCAGGATGATGTTTATGGGTGGGGACGGATGTCGCCAACCTGGTGCTGACATAAGCCACCTTTGCCCATCCTCAGCGCCCACCCTGTCCCCGCACACAGCAGCCCTGCTCAGCCGCGAGTTCCCATCCCTGACGACACGTCACCTTTCTTTCCCTCCCGGATCTTTGCATTCGCTGCCACGTCTCTTCCCCAGCCTCGCTCCTTCTCTCTCCCTCTCCCCTGGCCTTTGTCTGCTGGGTTCTAGCATTTCCATCTTTCTGCAGTGCCGACAGTCTCCTCTGCCCACTTGCTCCGGGTTTGGGAAACTATTGTCCTTGCCACTGTCAGAGGCTGATCTGCCTTTGCCCGTTCAAGGTGACACTGCACCTGCCTCTCCTTGGCCCCTCTGGGTCCCCATCGGGGACTTGGACTCCACCCCTCTGCCCACATCCTGCCCCAGCCTCAGTGGCCTGGGGAAGCCTCCCTTGGATCCCCGGCCCAGAGCCCTAAGGAAGTGCCGTGCCGGTAAGTGAACAGGGACTCCTGCCAGCACCTGCACAGACCCCCAGCCCCTGTCCAGGGAGGGCTCTGTAAGGAACCAGCTGCAGTGCAGCACACCTGCCCAGCTGTTTACTCATCTGTCCCCCTCACAGTCTCCCGCAGGACGGGGCCAAAGTGCCACATCTCACTGTCTTCATCTCCGCCCAGTACTGGGAACTTAGGAAGAACGTGCTTCAGTGCGTGACCTGCCCCAGGAAATGAGCTTCCTGACGCATTGGCCTCCTGCGCAGAGACCGCGCCAGCCCTGCTCCTAGGTCCCCTCCCCACACCTCACATCCTGCCCAGACACAAAGCTAGTGCAACTAAGGGCCGAGCACTGTCCTCCCAAACCCTGTGCCCAGAAACCCTGCCCAAGGACGCCGTGGGAAGGGAGCGGGCTCTGCCCAGGGGCAGGGTGGCAGGAGAGCCTCCAGAAGCCTGGGTCCCCTCACCTGTAAAGTGGGATAATAGTAGCTTCTCACAGGCTGTTTGGAAGATGCAGTGGGTTAATAAATGTAAAGTGTTAGTCAGTGCCTGGCACGCAGTGAATAAGCACCATGTGTTTGCTGCCACCATTACTGTTGATGGCAGTATTGGTGGTGTTATTGGTAGTGGTGTTGTTATCGGTGGTAGTGGTGTTGTTATTGGTTGTGGTTTTATTATTGCTGTTTTGTTGTTATCAGTGGTGGTGGTGGTGGTATTGATGGTGATGGTGTTGTTATTGGTAGTGGTGTTATTATTGCTGCATTATTGTTATCGGTGTTGTTGGAGGTGTTATTGATGGTGATGGTGTTGTTATTGGTAGTGGTGGTGTTATTGCTGCATTATTGTTATCGGTGTTGTTGGAGGTGTTATTGGTGGTGATGGTGTTGTTATTGGTAGTGGTGGTATTATCAGTGTTATCGGTGGTGGCGATGTTATTGGTAGTAGTATTAGTGGTTGCAGTATTTCCTAGTTTTTCTGTTGTCCCCAGCTTCACCTCCAATCTTCTTTCCAACTCTGGGGAGGAAAATGACTTCTAGGTTCCAGCAAATGCAGAATCTTCAGAGTGGGCTGATTTTGTTTAGAAATTGGAACAGGAATACCAATATAAGTAACAACAGTGACAGGAGCTGCTGTTTCCTGAGCAGTTACTAGGTGCCTGATGTTGCACTAAGTGCCTCCCTCATGTGGTTTCACGTAACCAGAAGCCCCCGCTGTCCCCCACTCTCCTGGATGAAGACAGGCCCAGGGAGGCGAGGCAGCCCTCTGGAGCCCACAGGGGGAGCAGGCTCGGGCCTGAGCCAGCGTCTGTCGAATCCACAGCAGATTCCGGCTGCCTCAAATCTCCAGGTGGTGTTGGGCAAGTCACCTTCCCCCTCTGTGCTTAGTTTCCTCATCTGCAAAATGGGCTGCCAATGCATGCAGGGCTTGCGGAGTGACAGAGGCAGCGTCCAGTTGAGATTTGGTGGCCAGCTGGGGGCTGCCAAGTGTGCCCTGCCTGGAGAAGATTAAGATGCAGGAGCCCTGAGGGCCACCTGGACTTGCCCAGGGGGCCGGGTCCTCTCTCAGAGGGTCCATTCTGATACTTGGGGGCACAGCGTCACTCTGCTTTGGAGAGACCAGCAAGGCTGATGGGAAAGCCCCTGAGACCCAGGCCACTACCACCCAGTCCCTGGCTCCTCAGAGCGTATGAGGAAGGCGGAGACAGAGCCACCGGAGGGCCAGGGGCTCCGAGCACAGCAACTGCAGCCCAGACTCTGCAGATGGAGCAACTGAGGCCCCTGACTTGCAGCCCAGTCCCGTTAGCGCCCCACCGGCCCCCACTGGCTGTAGGAACAGTAGTAATAAAAACACTACAACTACTGGTCATTATGGTAACAATAGCGACACTGCACCTGCCTGGTGCCTTGCAAACATTATCTCTGCCTCCCCCACATCTGACTCTGGGGAGGGACTCATCCCTCCAGCCTCGTGGCACAGGAGGGAAACAGCCCTGGGACTGGCCCCGGCTCCCCCAGCTGTGGGGACAGGGCTGGTTTTGCATTCGGGTCTGACTGCAGAGTCTACGTGCTTTTTAAGAAGCCAGACCTCATATGGGACCCATCATTATTGATTTCTGATGGCCTGTGTCCCCTCTCCAGCTTGGCACAGCCCTGAGCATATTTCTATGGGGGCCATGATGTGATCTGGGGTTGGACAGGCCTGGGCTCGAATCCTGATGCCACGTGAATGACTGTACAGCCTGAGGAATGACATGGCACACAGAGATGCTCACATGCGTGCAGGTGTGCAGTTATTTGGTTGATTAAGAGGCTGGTACAGCCCCTTACCCATGCCCAGCAAGGGTCATCGTTGACTAGTTTCTCCAGGCCTGGGGATCCCATGCATTTAGCCATAACCTGTTTGTATTTCAGGACCTTCCCACATGCCTGGAATCTCTGCTATTTTCTCACCTGATTGTTTTCTGCTCGTTCTTTGAGATGGCTCCTCCAGGAAGGCTTGTCTGATTCCCTAGGCTGAGCAAGACGTGCCCCCTCCCTTTCCTGGCCCCGCTGCACCTTTAACATCTCTCTCTTCCTGGTAATTGCCAATTACACGTCTGTCTGGAGTACTGCGAGGTCCCTGAGGGCAGGGAGGGTGTCATATTTGTCTCTCGTCCCCAGCACTGTGCAGCGCTGAGGAGGTGCTCTGAAATGGTTGCAGAGCAAATGAACAAATAAGCAGATGAATGAATAAATAAATGAACAGATGACAGGAAGATCAGCACGAGCAGCCCCCTAGCCTGCCTTATTCTGGCTCAGAGACAAGGATGACAGAACCCCCCTCCCGTCCCTACTCCTCCCCCAGCGCCCTCCCCTGCAACGCACCT
This sequence comes from Varecia variegata, assembly GCA_028533085.1. Classification (NCBI taxonomy): domain Eukaryota; kingdom Metazoa; phylum Chordata; class Mammalia; order Primates; family Lemuridae; genus Varecia; species Varecia variegata. The sequence goes on along the minus strand of CM052444.1, from coordinate 97,364,479 downwards.
CTTCTCAGCATGTATATTTGCCTGTCGTCCTTGCAGAAGATGCTGCCTGCGTGGTGAGTCTGGAAGGTCAGGGCCACGGTGACCGCAGGACTCTGCAGCCACTGGCTAAGCATGCGATCTAGATGTCATGGGGCCAGTGGGACATGGGATGTCAAGAGATGGGGATTCCTGGGAGACCTAAGACTTCCTCTGAATGTGCCTGGATTTTCACACCACTGTCTCTTCACTGTGAGAAGGAAAAATAGGGGTACTACAGCAACCTGGTCACGGAAATCTACACTCTCCTGGTTCTGAGCATCCCCTAAAATACCCCTGCCAAGGCAAGAACCGACTTGATCCTGAATTGGTGTGTACCCCGAGCCCTGGCCCAACTCCATCCTCATCTCTGTCGGAGAAGCAAAGTCTACTTCCTTTGCCTTCGAGACAAGTGAGTAGACTTTTGGACTTCCAATTGCTGTCTTCCAAGAAGTTGGAGTTTGAACACGATCCCTTGGGTGATACGTCCAAAGGAGAAGTTCTTACTGAATTTCCCCACATCGTAAAATGTCAGGATGTCTGCGGTCTTTATTTATAGACAGATTGCTTTTCAACTTTTCTCACTCCAACATTTCGATGTGTTATTCCTGAAGATAAATGCACATTATGATTTCATAATAGAAATTGCATTTCTCCCTCGTGTCACCTCTAAGCATGTATATACATAAATATGGCACATTGCCTCCGACAGTAATTTAAAAGGCACTTTGGAGAACATATTGATCATGACCAGAGAACGGAGCTGGCATGGTCTAGATTTTGTCGAATCTGCCTCCTCCCGACCTCACCCTCCCTTCTTTTCTGTGTTTGGCTTCTGAAGCTTGGGAACTTATGATTTCCATTTATCTCTGGATATTGGGAATGTTTGTTTATAAGCACCATGGACTTTGGGGGGGTGGGGAAGCAAAATTTTATAACTCCAAAGTGTAAACACGGGATGAAAAATGCAGCCTTCCCACCAGAGTGGGTGTGCTGGAGGCAGGAATTCTCCATCTCACTCCCAGATGGACTTGAGATCTCACGGGGTGGATGCCGTTCGCAGCTGCTGGGGGCCACCTGGGGGTGCAGCTCTCCTCTCAGTTCACCAGCACATGCTCTGAGGATCGAAGTCTTCGTCCAGCCAGCGCATCCTCCGGGCTGGGCCAGTGTCCTCCTGGGAGCCTCAGGCTCACTTGGAACATTCACGTCCTCCCAGCCCTTTGAGCCCCTCCCCATCATTCATGGAAACTGTGAAAAACTCACCTCTTCTAGGAAGTTTCCATGACTACTCAGAGCTGCCTCCCAGCATTCCATGCTCTCTCTGGTACTTTCTACACTCTGCTCATTTTAGAATTGCCTTATCTCTGGGTGACATTGTTCTGGGGCAGGTAGCTCGGTGTGTTGGAGGAAACCAAGCTGAAATTTATTGAGTCTCTGCCACACACCAGGCAAGTTCCTTTAACCCATCTCATTTAGTTCCTACAGCAGTCTCGAAGGGCAGTGTTTTATTCCTCCATCATACAGGAGAGAAACTGAGGTTCACAAATGTGAATCTAGCCCCCCTCGAAGAGGTTGAGCCACTACGTGGAAGAGCCTTGATTCAAACCTCAAAGACCCAGCCCTTCCACCATTTCACAGAGCTGATGAGCTAGGGCTTGGGGTTGGAGGTAGCTCTTCAAGATGCCAATTGCTTTTCCAGTCAAGAAGAACAGCGCCGTGGCTGTGCACTGACAGCAGCC
>CM052444.1:97340420-97362225 GCA_028533085.1 Varecia variegata | reverse complement strand
AGGGCTGAGCTGGCCTTGGCCTCTGCCATTAGCTGTCTTCCCCTCTCAATTACATGGTAATCCCTGTTAAAATTACAAATTTATTTATAGTTTTTTTCCCTTTTTTTTCCCCCACCCGGCAATTTTTACGGCTCATCGGCCGTAACAAATTCTACTTCATAAAGCAAAGGCGCGTTATTATTACCTTATGGAAATCGGCGGCTGCCGCCGACTCCTGCTTGCAGCCCGCATGTTGTCTCCGCAAGTCCGTAATGGTTTCAATCAATACCCCTGTGGGATTTGTTCCGCTCTTTGAGGATGAGAACATTTAGACCTGAGAATGGTGTCGCTGCCTCCGAGCCAGCTGGCAGCGGCAGCCCCGCCCCGAGGCCCTGGGAGCCGGTGGTCGCCCGGTGAAAAGATTCCAGCCGGGAAGTCCTGGCGACTCTGTCTTGTCCAGGAATAAAGAGGTCACTCTTGTGCACAATACGGATTGAAAGCACACAGTAAATATTACCGCAGTGACCATACACATGAGCTAGGCGCTAATTATGATCCCATTTTCCAGGAGGGGCAAGTGTAGCTCAGAGAGTGTCTGTAACTCCCCCGGGAGAACCGAGGCAGCTGGGCCTCTCTAAGGGATACCCTTTTCCAGGCCCGAGGAGGAGGGCAAGAGGCTCTGAGGGTGCCCTGGGCTCCCTGTCCCCCTGTGGGCCTTTCCAGGGCTGCACTGCAGGGGACCATTAAGTCATTCCCTCATCCATCATTTCATTCATTCATTCATTGCAAATGTGCTGACTTTTACCAAGAGCCGTGCACTGTGCTGGGTGCTTGGACCCCGGGATAATTTGGCCATAGATGAAAGAGGCGGAAGCTATCTTCTTCCCCAACAGATTAGAGGGCATCTTTATTAATTATAATGATACTAATAATAATAAGGAAAAGAATCCTGAGATGTCACAGAGTCTCAGGGCGAAGCAGAGCACCTGGCAAGTGATCCCAGTGTGTGACCTCCTGTTGTCCATAACCCCATAGGTGCCGGGGGTCAGAGGTCTTGGAGCACAGCCTTGGAGGGCCTGCATGTGACCCCCAGCCCTCCCCCCAGCTCTGTGACCTTGGCCAGGCTATTGACACTCACTACGCCTCATTACGTCAAGGATGAAATGGGGGTAATCCTCATACTGTCCTTTATTTTATCATGAGGAATAGAAAAATCAGACTTGTGCACAGTATATATTAAACCACTCAGTGAATATTATCGATAACCGTATGAGGAAAGTGCTATTTATTATCCCATTTCACAGGTGAGGAAAGTGTGGCTCAGAGAGTTCATAACTTGCACGAGAGCATGGGGTGGGGCGGGGGGCAGATTCTGGAGTCGCCTCCAAGGGTGTGTCTTCTCACGCATCACCTCCAGAGACCCATCACCACCGCTGCCATCCCACGCACCTGCTTAGTGATTAGCTTTGCCGGGGCTGGGGCTCACCTCGCAGTCAAGAATCGGCAAGGGGCAGGGTGTCTGCCCTAGAGGAGTGAGCAGTCTCCTGGAGCAGAGGGGTGTCAGCAACAGCTCATTTCCGTTCAGTGCGGCGGTGTGAACCGGTGAGCAATCGGCAGTTGGGGCAAAGGAGGAGGGAATCCGCTTCCCGAGAAACTTCCTGACCAGATCAGACCATGCTGGCGCCTTGCACTCCTCCGGGAAGCTGCTCCCATCTCCAGACACTCACCGCTAGCATCAGGTCTCACTATGGCATCACCCTCAATGTCACCTTCCTCTTTGGGATATAAAATTCCTCTTACCCCCTTTCAGAGTCCCTCATATGAGTGTGTGCGGTCTTCACATGGTGCAAATCAAAGTGTCATTAAAACAAAAGTGGCTCAAGTGTTAATTATTGGATTGTCTTCATAACAAAAGATGTGATATTTTTGCAAAGTCTTTGCTCCAAGTTGGCACCGCGAGCAGGTCCGGTTTATCTGCCTTCTTGGAGTTTGCAACCGAAGGTCAATACAATGGTCCAGGGATGCTCTGAGAGCGAGCACAGGCCACCTGCACTCATCAGATTGGGTAAGGAGCCACAAGGGGTTAGGTAGGGACCACGAATGACCACTGGTGGGGACCTGCTACTCTGTTGACTCCTCTCTGCCTCTGGCTCCAGAGCTGATTATATTTGGGAAGAAAATCCATCATTATCAGAGAATGACAAGGCATCCTACTTGTTGGGCACAGAATTGGAAATGACTAGCAGAGCACACCTCTTCCAACCTTACTTGGATGCCTCCAAAGACAGGAACCTCACTACCTGTAGAGCAAGCTCATTCCCAAGCATCCCCCATCTCACATGGTTTTCCTTTGATGGAGCCCAAGATGGCAACTCTGTAACTTCAGGCTGTAGGGCCCAGTTCAGCTCTCAGAGACCTCAAGAGCAAGTCTAGTCCTTGCTGTTCATTTCAGCGGCTTGGCTACAGCAGACAGAACAGGAGAGCAGGAAGGGCCCGCAGAATCCATACCTCTGCCCCTTGGACAAAGTGGCTTTGGTTGCTGCAGCCCTGGGCAAGTTGCCTGTGCTGCACACTCCTCATCCGTGCGGCGGGGTCTGTCCTGCAGAGCCGGGGCGAGACCCCAGCTCCAGCCTCCTCATCGGCTGCTTTCAGAAGTGCAGTTGCCCAGGACTGGTCTGACACCAGCTGTGCCTGGTCCCCGAGAACCCCCAGTTCACCCTGGCAGATCCAGCGTAGCCCCGGCTGGGCCCCTGTGGCATGTCGAGTGCTTTGTTTCAACCACGTTCGTGTGTCTAAGGAATGTGGCTGGCGGAGGCAGTCCAGGCCGTGGGCTGGCAGCCTTGGGAGGCAAGGAAGCGCCACCAGCCAACAAACGTTTGGGTTCACTCCAAAATGTGGAAGGGACTTGCTGACTCCTGGGTCCCTTTCCTCTGAAGCCAGGCTGGAAGCTCGTGTGTCCCTGCCCTGGCCTCCACGTACAGCCTTGCCGAGTCCCAGAGGCAGCCGGGTGCGTGGGAAGAAAGAGCAGGGACCCTACGCACAGAGAATCCAGGTTCAAGTTCTGGCTCTTTCTCTTACCAGCTGTGTGACAGACTCAGAGCTCTCCCCTTCCCTCAGCCTCAGTTTCCTCATCTGCGGAAGAGAGATAAGAACGTCCCATCCAAAGGGCTATTGTGGGGCTTTCAAACAAGAGGAGTTAAGGACAGAATCCAGCCTGGTGTCCGGCGCACGCTCAGCTCTCGGTAAACGCCGCTGCCGCCCCCACCCCGACCCCCACCCTGCCACCCCCGCACATCCACCCCTGTCCTCACCAAATCCCCTCAGACCTCAGCCTCCTCCAGCAGGCACTTGGAAGATCACGGTTACCATGACAACCCGCAGGCAGCCCGGCTCCTGGCGCCTGCTCACCCAGCCCCGTCCCTCCTCCCCCCTGCACCCAGCCCGCCCCAGCCTGGGCAGCTGCCAGGGCAGAGGATTGTGTCAGGCACAGGTGGCCCTCCCCTCCGCCCCCCGAGGTGACCCCTCCCTGCCTGGAGGTTTGACGGGGTTCAGGACGCGGTGGGCGTAACTGGCTTTCCTTAGCCGGCCTGGCCCGAGCAGGCTCAGCCCTGCTGCTCCCCTGGCCCCGGCTCCCGCCTGGATCTGCTCTGCTCTCTTACTGGGAAGGCTGGCGGAGGTCAGGGTGGTACTTGGAGAGCTCATCTCTCTACGTGGGGGTTCGGCCCCCCTTCCCTCTACGCCCCGCTGTCTCCAAGCGTCCGCGGAGCAAATCCTCTGCCCACCTCCCTGTGGCTGGACAGTGGGTCTGGGGGGAAAGGGACGTCTCAGCGACACTGAGAAGTGGTGGGCGCTGACGTCAGAGGGGTCTAGCTGCGGGTAATCCCGGCTCTGCACTCAGCAGCTGCATGACCAACCAGGGCTGCCGTAACAAAGTGCCACCAACCGGGGGCTTGAACAACAGGCATTTATGGTCTCGCGGTGCTGGGGGCTCCGAGTCTGAGATCCAGGTGCTGGCAGGGTTGGTTCCTTCTGAGGCCTAAGGAAGAATCTGTTCCAGGTCTCTGCCCTGGCTCCTGGGGGGTTGCTGGAAATCTCTGGCGTTCCTTGGCTTGTAGAGGCGTCACCTTCACGTGGCTTCTTCCTGCGTGTGTCTTCTCTGTGTCTGAATTTCCCCATTTTAGAAGGACACCAGTCATGCTGGATTAGGGCTCACCCCGATAACTTCATTTTAACTTTATTATCTTTGTAAAGACACTATTTCCAAACAAGGTCACATTCGGAGGCACTGGGGATTCGGACTTCAACATGTGAGTTTTGGGGGGGACACCATCCGACCTAGAGCACCAGCTGTGTGGCCCCGGGAAAGTCACATCACTGCTCGGGGCCTCGGAAAGTCTCATCTTGAAAGCGGGGGTGAGGATAGCAAGGCCCTGCCGAGGCTGTAAGGATTATCTGAGACCACATGGACGCCGGTCAGCCCGGTGCCGGCGCAGAGGAGCGTGGTCATCACAGCTGCTGTCGGTTCCCATTTGGGGCTGGTCCTCTCCCCGGGGACCATGACCATGGGTCCTTTTACCCTCAATGCAGGGAGTAAGAAGAGGGCGGGAAGTCCCCTCTAAAGCTTCTCGGAGCTCCTCGCCACGTCCGCCTCCTAGCAACCCCAGTAGGGCTACGCTTTTGGCACTCACTCATTGACGCCACCGATTTATGTGACAAGTGCTATATGCATTCTATTTCATTTCATCTTTACAAAACGAATGGTCTCCCCCATCGCCAAAAAACAGATGAGGAGATTGGGGCTCTGAGCGGTGGCGCAGCCTGCTCCAGGTCACATGGTGCAGGGGATCCCGGGCCGGGCCGTGCCTTTCTCTCCTGCCCGGGATCCACAAATGCCTCAAGCCAGAGCTCTCTGACCCCTGCAGCCCAGTCCCGGGGAGACCCGTGCTGTTGGCACTGGTGCCGGGAACCCTTCGACTGCACCCCTGCACGCAGCCCCCGTTATAATTTCTTGTATTTATATCTCGCTTCTGCTTGTCATCGGGCTGTTTACCGGCACGCGGCGATGCATCCCTCATACGTGTTAAATATATAGCGTCTGTGTGTGTGTGTGTGTGTGTGTGTGTGTGTGCGCGCGCGCGCGCGCGTGTGTGGCTTCCCAGTTATATTTATGCAGTTCCTTGGAGGATTAATTTAGCCAAATAACCAAAGTTATTTAGGTAGCTGACATTCACACTGGAAGGGAAGGCAGGAGCGACGTTGGAGAGGTGCTGGCTTTGCTCCCAGGCCTCCCGAGACTCAGTTTCCTTAAAGGTGGGGCGTGGTGTGGTCGCAAGTCCAGGAACCCCCCTAACCGGAGGTTCTAATCCAGGCCCTGCGATGGTGAGCTGTGCGACTTTGGAAAAAGTCCAACCCTCAACCTCAGTTTGTTCAGCTAAAGAGAGGCCTTTTCTTGCAGAGCTGATGCAAGCTTTCATTGATTTAATGAATTTACAGCTCTTCATTCACTGTGGGTGTTTATCTGTTGGTGGCACTCTCTCCCCTGTATTCCTCCATGTGGATGTGTCAAGGGACACATAAGATGAGATTGAAATTCTCTGGCTTGGCACCTGAGGTCCTCAGCTCTCTGGTCCTTGTGGTCTTCCTTCCTCTGGAGTTTTTACCCTCCCTGTGCCTGGACGTGGTATAGTTGGGATAGTCGGTGCTGTTGGTGCCCTTTCAGTCTGTCCTTGGTGCTCGTCCTTCCTGCATGTGGTGGCCCTGTGGCTCCCACTGGCCGGCACACTGGAGAGCTTTCTCTGGGGCCAGATCCTACCTGCTTGCCAGAAGGTCAGGTTGGAGGTAGGAGCAGCCCCCAACCACCAAACCAGGGCGTGGTACATAGATATCCCAGCTCCCTCTCACCACGGTTGGACAAACTCACAGGGCTGTTCTGCACTCTCACCTTTTGTTACCCAGAGGGCTGGAGCCCAGGTTGCCCACTGCAGAAACCTGCTCCGTAACACTCATAATTGACTTCCTTCTCTTCCCTGTCTCACTCCCTCATGCTCCTACAGGTGTGTCCAGGAGCCACTTCAAAATAAACTCTATGTACTGAAATCCTTGTCTTGGGGTCTCCTTCTGGGAAAGTGCAGCCTAAGGCCAGGAGGATGGTGGGTGTTAAGAACCTGGGCTCTATGCCCCCCCCCAACACACCTGTCTTTGAATTCTGCTTTAAGAGGCAGCGGGAAATTATTTAACTTTTCCGAAGCCTCGGTTTCCTTGTCTGTAAAGTAGGGAAGTAATGATCCACCGAGAGAACCAGGATCCTGTATGTCTCTGGCCCCTTTACCCAAATTCAGTTTGTTCCAAGACCCCTTTCACCCACTTCATTGTGGAGACTCTATTATTTATTGATCTGCACAGGGTCTTTCTTCACATAGACTCTCCCTACCTCACCGGGATGATCAACACCGTGGGCAGGGGTCTCTGTCACCCTTGTTCACTGTTGTTTCTCAGCACCTCGGACAGCGCCAAGTGCATCCTACGCCCTGAACATGCTCGGACCTCACTTTGCCTTCTCAGTGTCTCTCAAGAGCACTTCTCTCATTCCTGACTCCGATTTTGCTCTACCTGCTCCTGTTACCTCGGATTTCTGTTCTATCCAATTCTATTCATCCTTTACAGCTCAGGAAGTGGTGCCACACTTGGCCACGGGGATCCAGGATCTGGGAGCAATTGAGGCCTGAACCAAAGGTGTCTGCCCACAGGCTGATGGGCAGCCTGGGAGGTGGCCTGGGGTGGTGGCAGTGTCACCCAGCAACACTAACCCACCCGCACTAAGCGCATCCTGAGCACAAGCACTGAGTGCTCCACCACGGGACCTCCCCGACCCTCACAGCCGTCCTTTGAGGCCAGTGCTGTTATTATCTCGCCCATTTCACAGATGTCAAAACAGACTTGGGGAGGTTAAGCAACTTGATGGATGTCAGGATTTGAACTGGATCTGCCTGACTCCAGAGTGGGCCCTGGGAATGTCACCCCGTTCTCTGTTTTGGGATGGTGACTGCTAATGCTCTGAAGTCCTCCCTCTTGAACCATGAGGGTGTTCCTGCACACCCCATGTGTGTATGTGAGTGTGTGTGTGTATCTGTGTGAGAGAGAGAGAGAGAGGGGCGGGAGGACTTAGGAGTGGAGAGGAGCAGACACGGCCAAAAATTATGCAGAGGAGACCAGAAGCTGAAGCCAGGAGGTGACAGGAACCTCGAGAGCAGGGACCAAGAGCTGAGAAAAGAGAAGCAACAGAGAGGAAAAGACCAAGCTATGGGATGGTGCCCTCTGGATCTTCCTCCCATGACTGTGACCTTCCTGTCACTCACTGGGACCCAGCGAGTGCCAGGCACCAGCTCCTGCACACAGCTCCATGAGTCCTGGCCCTGCACTCGCTGGGTGGTCTCCCATCCCCCGAGGAACCCGAGTGTGTCTACGTCCCTTGCCATCTAAGTAGCCAGCCCAACACGGATGTCCCCAACACTGCCAGTGCACGCCACTGTCCATGACATCATCCCAATCTCCATCCCCACCCTGTCCCATCCCCTCATAGATACCTTCCCCACGCCACACACACAACTGCCTGACTACCCCACCACCTGCATCAGCACCGTCATTCATTCCTTCTTTCATTCAGCAAGTGTCTATTGAGGCCCTATTATGTGCCAGGTGCTCTTCCAGCCCCTGGGGACACAGTGATGAACAAAACAAAGTGTCAGCTCTCAGGGTCCTCCATTCACCAACCTCACCACTCCCTCCATGACCTTGGCCGCCAATCCCATCACTGTCCCCAGCACCAGCTCCATCGCTGTAACATCACCAGCCATTATTTACTGAGCACCTATTATGTACAACACACCTGACCTGGAGCTGAGCAAGTAGGAAATACGCCAGCCTCGCAGTCCATGTCATCCACACAGAGGGAAACCCCTCCTTACAAAGCACTTCCGGTGTCCCCCCGCCCAGATGGTCCCCCCACACTGGATGCAGCGCTGTCTGACCTACTTGGAAATCTTTTAGTGCAGAAAGAAGCTGATGCTTCATCCCAGAGGCAGCTGCGTTTTCCCAGAACAGGAAAGAAGACAAAGACTGTGGCTCTCCTAAATTAAAAAAAAAAAAAAAATTGCTCATGAAATGCCAGGGAGGGACTGGGGCTTGTGAGGGGCTCTGGAAGCCTCTGCCCACAAGCAGCACCTTGGCAAGACCCCCTTAGAGAGTGACTGATAGGGCAATAAGGACACATGGGGGGGCAGATGAGCCTTAATTCTCTGTGTGCAAATGAGCCCATCCATTCGCCCAAGTGGCTCCTGCCTCCCCATCCTCCCCTGCCTGGCATCCCGGCTCCCTCCTAACCTGGCTCTCCAGCAGCCCTGGGGCTGGGATTTATTTAAATGGTGAGTGAGCCATGTGGCCAAAGTGCGTGTTAAACAATGTTTATTACAATCAATAAATCATGGTCCCGTATCTGATCCAGAGACGGAAATAGCTCCCGAGCCCAGGCTGTAGGGAGAGCGAGGTGAGCGCAGCCTGAGCGATAAGGTGAATCCAGTCGAAGTTGGTCCCTCCACACGGGCTGCAAGGGGCTGGCGTGCCCAGAGCCCCTGGAGGAAGCTCGGTGGTGCAGGGCAGCCGGTGGTCTGCCTGCTCTGCCTCCACGGGAAAGGAGGCTGACCTGGGAGCACAGGCGGGCCTGGGAGGGCCAGGTGGGTGCATCACGAGCAGCAGGAATTAGGCGAGACCATAGCCGGGTGTCCTTTGGGAACTTCCTTCCGGTGGACGGAAGGGTAGCTCCGTACCCTGCCAGTCTGGAAGGAAGGCAGGCTAGCAGCTGAGGAAGTGACTTGAGATGCCCAAACCTGAAAGTCTGCGGTTTTAAACGAGAGGAGCACCATGGAGACGCAGCATCATATAGTTTCAAGAGCCCAGGTTTGGTCTCACAAAGACCCGGGTTCAGATCCCAGCTTCACCCTTCCTTGCATTAGTCACCTAACCCTTTTGCATGTCTGTTTCCCCGTGTGTCCAGTGGGGGGAATAATACGACCTGCCTCACAGGTTACGTAGGAGGAACACGAGGAGTTAATGTGTGTAGAAGCACTTAGCACGGGGCTTGGTATACGGTTGCTGCTCAACACATAGTACTTGCCGCGGTAGGGTGAATATGGCCCCCAAAGATGTCCTCGTTCTAATTCCCAGAAACTGCGGATGTTGCTTTTATGGTCAAAGGGACTCTGCAGGATTGCTGAGTACCCTGAGATGGGGAGATTATGCTGGATTGTTCTGGTGGGCTCCATGTATGTAATCACAAGGGTCCCTCTAAGAAAAACACAGGAGAATCCAGAGTGAGAAGAAGGCCACGCAACAGGAGAAGATGCCACGTGGGTAGATTTGAAAATCGAGACAGGACTCACAAACCAAAGAACACAGGCAACCCCCAGAAGCCAGAGAGAGGAAATAGATTTTCTCGGAGCCTCCAGAAGGAACCAGCCCTGTGAATACCTTGATTTTAGTCCCATAAGCCTCACTTCTAACTTCTGACCTCCAGAACGGTAAGACAATAAAGTTGTGCTGATTTAAGCCAGTGAGTTTGTGATAATTTGTAGCAGGAACTACAAGAAAACTAATGTTATCTCTGTAGACCATGATGCTGATTATGCTGGGGCCAACTTCTGAGATGTCCCCACAGTCCCTTGGGAAGTGCAGGCCACCCCCATCAATCGGCTAGAGAACATTCTGTCTGTACCCACTTGGCGTTACCAGATCTGAGCTGCACACAGGTTTCTGATGCCACCCTTGGTGGTCCTGGCTTGGGGGCTAACATGTGGGCCGTCTGAACCACTTAGCAGGGCTACTTCACGGAGTTTGCCTGTCACCTGACACCCTTGCACTGGCCGGGAGGGCAGCCAGTTGGTGCATGGAGAGGGAGAAATGGCAAGAGCAAGTTTTGGGGGCAACCAAATGCTGTGCAGGTAATCAGGAGTAAGGACTTGGCAGATTCAATTGTCTGTGTGGAGAACGGGACAGTGGCTGGATTGCAGGACAGGCCTTCCTTGATGCACAGACACCTGACCTGGTCCAGGGCTCCTTGCAACACCTCTGGCTAGGATTAGGCTAGGGTCCATCCTAGACCTCGGGGTCTGGGGCTACCTACCAGGCGTCCATGAGCTCCAGCTACCCAGAAAGAAGGACCGAGGGACAGGGGGAGTTTCTCTTCTTTGGAACCATGTCAGACTGATGCATGGGCCCAGGCTCAGGATCTGCTCTGACGAGGGAGGGGCTCCTGCTCCCACATCAGGCAGATGAGCCGCGCTCGGCGGTGACTCAGGCTGGTGGGAAGCAGTGGGCGGCAGCTTCCTTTTCCTTTGTCTTTTCCTTCAGTGGGGCTGCCAGCTCTCCCCAAGGACTGTTAGAAGGAGGGGAGTTGGTGGGGGACCACGGAAGAGGGCGTGCAGGGTGGGTGCTGGGACTGCCTCAGGAGGAGATGCCGGAGGGGAGAGGGGTGAGGCGTCACAGCCAGGACCATTCTAGGGTCTCTCCTGGTGACTCCCAAATGCCTGTGCCTGGATGAGCCGTGGCAGAATCGCCTGGGGAGCACGTCTAAAGAACTGACTCCAGAGACGCCCGCTCTGTGCTCTGGGATGGCGCTTGGCGTTTGCGTTTGTAGGTGGTAGGCTTGGCAAACGCCAGTTTGCACATTGGGTTCAGACAAGCAGCGTCCCCAAGGCCCCAGCAGACTTGGAGAAGAGACAAAGGGGTGGGGAGCAGAAAGAGGACAGAGAGATCAAACCCAAAAGCCAGGGTGGGAGCAGGAAAGGCAGGGGAAGTGGGTGAGCAGAGCACCTACTATTCATGGAGTTCTCAGCAGGCACCAGGCTCCTGTGTTCCTCCCAGGAACCCTGTGAGGTCAATATTGTTTCCATGATTCAGTTGAGAATAATGAGGCCCAAGAATGTTATGTGACCTGCCCAAGGTCACACAGACAGTGGGTTGGGATTTGACCACCGCATACTGTCCACTTCCATGGTCATTGTGCTTGCGGGGCCCCTTGCGGGACAAGGAAGAAATGACAATGATTGTGCTTTGGGACCTCTGGAAGAAGGAGCAGCTTCCCAGCTGGTCTACTGCACGGGCCGAAGCGTCTGTGATGGCCCCCGGCCCTCATCCTAACCCCAGGTTTTAGTGACTTAGCCAGGAAGATGTGAATTTCTCCCATCCAAAACAGAGTACCTTGGCGTTCGCCAGAGCCTGACCCCCTCCCTCACCTCCCAGGGCCACCCTGTCTCCAGCAGGCGCCCAGCCCCTGCCCACAGCAATCACCTCTGCCCCTCCCATGAGCTCCTGACCAGCTCCTGCTCCGAGCAGCCTCCTCATGGTTCAGATCACAGCTGCATCGCTCAGCCACGGCCCTGGCCCTTTGGATCTGGCACTGGAGGTGTCTCTTCCCCATGTGCCCCTGGCCCCTTCCCCAAGGACTTGCCTCCAACCCACCAAACTGGCTTGTCCTACTGCGAGTGGCATGCCATCTGGCAGTTCACCTGCCTCCCAGCACAGAGCAGCATTGCAGACAGACCCCCAGAGAGCTGCAGTTTTGGTCAGTAACTCCCATGCCCAGGGCACAGGACATGAACTCAGTCAGAAGGGGGAGAAGCTTGTCTTGTCCTGTGGGTTTTTATCTTGTGTTTGTATTGGAAGGGGTGATCAAATCCTCTCTAGCCTGGCAACCCCCGAGTGCAGCAGGCAGGGACAGACCTAGTCCTAAAGAGGTGTGACCACCAGGAGGAGGAGAAGGAGGAGGCAGGGGAAGAGGGAGGAGGAAAGGAAACAGCAGCCTGCTTCTCCCTTCCCTCCACGCCTCACAGACCATGCTCAGCACAGCGGCCAGAAACGCGACTACAGCGCGTACATTTACAATCCCTCTATTGCAGGGTTTCTCTTTGGCATTTTGGCCCAGAGGATTCTTCGTGCACAGGGCTGTTCTGTGCATTGTAACACGTTTGGCAGCAACCTTGGCCTCTGCATGCCTGATTCCAGTAACACCCACACTCAGTCTTGACAACAAAACGTATCTCCAGATATTGCCAACGTCCTGTGGGGGACAAACTTCCCCCCACTTGAGGATCTCTGCTGAACAGCTTCCAGCCCTGCGACGGCTTTTCCGGTGGATTGCATTGTTGTCCCCGGTCCTTCGTCCACACCCTCAGCCATAAGCCTTTGCAGTTCCTTCCATTCGATGCAGAATCTATTTCCTCATCCCAGCAATGCTGGGCTCAGCTACAGACTTTCTTTGGCCAGTGGAATGTGAGTGGAAACGACAAAGGGTCAGTTCCAAGGCTAGACCTTACCAGGCATCACCGGTTACCATCCTGCACTTCTGACATGGCCTCAAGAAGGACACGCTTGGGGCAGCCCCCTGGCCCCAGGAAGAGCATGTGCACATGTGAAGCACACCTGTTCCCCACCTACAGTTGACGCCAAGCCCAGCCAAGCCCAGGATAAGCTGGGCGACCCCCAGCCAGCCGCAGATGAAGGAAGACAAACACTTGCTACTTTAAGCCACTGGGCGGCTTGTTACGCAGCACGATGCGGCAGTAGCTGATCAACACAGCTTCCTGTCGAAACTAGGAGAAACTCAGAACTCCTTCTCTGACCCACGAGGCCCAGAGTGATCTGGCCACTGCCTGACTCTTTTGGGGTGGGGCATGCGGTGGGCATACCAGGAAGAGGGAAGAGCAAGGAACCTCGAGACAGGACCAAGTCGGGATGCACAGAGGACAAAAATATGCCCAGTGTCTGGAAGGGAGCAGGTTGTGCCACAGGCTCTGTTTCCAGAGAACTCAGGCTAAGACAGGTATAACCAGCATGAGACCCAGGACACTAATTCTACAAATTTCATGCCCTTAACTCCCACACCATAGATAAAAACAATAATGATAAGAAGTAGCAGTAGTAGTGTTGCCATTAAGCTCTCTCTATGGGCCAGGCACTAGGCTAAGTACTAACACACAGTGTCACGTTCAGTCTCCCCATGCTAGTGAAGGAGGTTCTATTATTATAGCCATTTTGCAGATGGAGAAATCGAGTCATAACTTGCCTGAGCTCACACAGGTCGTGACAACAGAGCAGGAATTCAAGTCCGCGTCCATCTGACCCCAGAACTCAAGCTCTCAAGCCACCACTCTGTCCCTCTCTCCACCGACTCTGCAAACCCAGACATTTTCCAAGGCACATTTCTTTTCGGGGAGCAGGAGAGATGTGTTGCTTTTCAAGTGCATGACACCTTCGGGAGACAAGTGTCACCATGGTGCCATCAAAGTCTTCAGTGACTTTCAAAGGCTGGCTGCTTGCTCCCAGAATGCCATTGATAACTTCCCCACCTGCAGGGAGGGCTTGGTTTGTTTATTTCTTTGCGGACAGGCCTTGGGGTACACAGCCTCTGTTATGGAACAGACTCCAGGAGGATTTCCAGACGCTGGAGTGGGAGCTCACGCTGAACGGCAGTTAGGAGACGGACGCGTAGGCATGCAAAATAATAACGGGTTGGTTTTACAGAAGGCTGGAGGGGTCTCCAGCGGGCTTTTGGAGTTTAGAATTGCTTTAAAGAGCACATAAGGCTGGGCTGCACCCCAACCTCTGATTTGAGGGTCATTGCTGTACTTTTTGTAAGCTTTTCTCCAACCTAAGTGCTTCCAGTTTGCATCCCTGTTTAAGAATGTCTGCCCTGGAGAAACATTCCTGCCCAAATGGAATGTTCTCTGCCTGTATCACCTCCTTCATCATATCTCATGGCCAGGGGCTTTGGTATCACCTCTTCTTCCATGGTGGCTTCCTGGGTTCATCAGTGAAAGGCAAATGTCTGTTCTAGGTTCTTTCCTCCATACCTGACCATACGACTCTTCTCAGATGCTTCAAAACCAACACGCCCCAAGAGGAACTCATCTTTGACCCTAAGTCTACTCCCTGTTTTTTTTTTTTTTTTTTTTTTTTGTCCCAATAAATGGCACTACCATCACTCCAAATTCCAGAAAAGGGGGGCACCACTGATTAAGGCCTCAGGGCCTGGGCTGCCCAGTCGGTCAGTTTTCTGGGTTTGCAGCTCGGTTCTACCACTCACTCACTGGCTGTGTGACCATTAGCAAATCACTTAGCCTCTCTGATCCTCCATTTCCTAACCTATAAGATGGATGACAATACACCTGCATCCTGGGGGTGTGGTTAGAAGTTAAGGGGATGATATGTGTAAAATGCTTAGAACAGCACTTGGCACACAGTAGGCACTCAATTAGTGCTCACTATTCTCACCCTTGCCATCTCTCTCCCTCCCTCCTCATATGCAGTCCCTCACCATGCCCTGTCAGCTCTGTCTCCTACATGTCAAATCCATCCTCTTTTCTCCATCTGTGTCTCCACAGCCACCCCGAGTGCGGGCCACTGTCATCTCTGCCCAGGACGACTACACCTGCCCCCTCACCAGCCTCTCTGCTCCCCCTTCCCTTCCACCCCCAATCTCTTCTCCATGCAGCAGCAGCCTGGGAGGTCTTTTAAAAACACAAATGGGATCATGCCCCTCTGATGCTTACAGCTTTCAGTGAATAGCTGGGCACGGTGGCTCATTCCTGTCATGCCAGTGCTTTGGGAGGCCAAGGCAGGAGGATGACTTGAGGCCGGGAGTTGGAGGCCACAGGGAGCTATGATTCTGCCACTGCACTCCAGCCTGGGTGACAAAGAGGGACCTCATGTCTAAAACAACAACAAAGCCTTCGGCGACTCCCCTGTGCTCTCGGGATGAAGTCCAAGTTCCTTAAGGACCTTTAATATTATGCCTGACCTGGCCCTTGACTTTTCAGCCTCCTGTCTTGTCGGTCACTCTCCTTTTAGTTCTCTCCCTCTCCCTCTGTCTCTGTCCCTGTCCCTGTCTCTGTCTCACTCTCTCTCCTCCCACCTGTCTCCGTGCAGATCCTTCTGGCTGCTCCACTCCCCTCCACCCACACTCTGTCTTCCTCTGCCTCCCTCCTGCTCGTCCCCAAAGCCACAGCCAGGATGTTGTCAGCTCAGGGGGAGCTTGGCTCTTAGGCCAGGTCCCCGGCTCTGTGCCCTGCAGCCCCCCCATGCACCCCCTCTTACAGCACCTGCCCCACACAAGCCTTGCTAGGGTGATCTCAGCCCAGTCTGCAAGCACGTTGTCGCCTGGCACAGGGTGAACAGTCAGTGGGCACTGCCGTCCTCATCCTCGTCAGCATCTCGCTCTGATGCTTCATGCTTGCTGTACCCTTAGAAGCCACGGTGTTAACCGCACAGATGGCATTCGTGCTTCCCCTTCCCCGTCCTGTCTCCTGTGCCCATCACCGTGCAGTTCAGCTCCCTCAGGAGCCCCAGTCTGTCTCCCACACCCTGAGTCTGCACTAGCTTTCACCAGTAGAAGGTGGAGGAAGGAACGGAAGCCAGCCCTGAGTCTAGGCCTCCCAGGGCCTTGCGGGTTTCCACTCTCCCTTTGGCGTCTTTGCCTTCATCGTGGGAGCGTGCTTGGGCCAGCCTGCAGGAGAACAGACACGGGGAGCTGAGGCTAGTGGCCCAGCCAAGATCAGCAGGGTCACTTGGCTGACCTGCAGATGACCACAGACACACGAGCAGGCCCTACGCGGATGAGCTGAACCCCAGGGGCACGCGAGCTGGAGAAATGTTTATTGTCGTGTGCCGCTAAGGTTGTGTGGATGTTTGTTATGCAGCATTATTACGGCAATAGATAACTGATACAGAAGCCACCGAGGGAAAAGGCGAGCTGAGCTCTAGGCGAAAATGTTCCAAGGGCTCAGGTCTTCTCAAAGTGATAGCTGCTCACTAAAAATAAGCCAATTTTCACTTTCACCTTCTCTGCCACCTGCGCTCTGCTAAACCCGGAGCCCAGCAGAGCCTATCAGCGTGGCTGCACTCTGTCTCTCCTCTGGTCCTCCCGACTGCTGCCTGGGACCCAGCAGCATCTCTGAGAACCGCAGGAGTGGGAGGCGGCTCCTGGACAGCCTCGGGCGACAGGGAAGGCAGGCGGAGGCTGAGTCATCTCTCTGCTCCCCACATCCCAGCGCCTGGCTGGCTGCCCCCCGACTCCTGAAGCTGCCTGCCCAGGTTTAAGGCCCTCCCTGGCTTCCTGCTGAAGGCTAGTCTTTGAGTAACAAAGATTTGTTGTTGTTGTTTTGTTTGATTTTGTTTGTTTGTTTTTGAGACAGTCTCACTCTGTCACCCTGGGTAGAGTGCAGCGGTGTCATCATAGCGCACTGCAGCCTCAAACTCCTGGGTTCAAGGGATCCTCCTGCCTCAGCCTCCCAAGTAGCTGGGACTATAGATGTGTGCCACCACGCCTGGCTAATTTTTCTATTTTTTGTATAGATGGGGGTCTCGCTCTTGCTCAGGCTGGTCTCGAACTCCTGAGCTCTAGCCATCCTCCCGCCTCAGCCTCCCAGAGTGCTAGGATTACAGGCGTGAGCCACAGCGCCCGGCCCACAAAGATTCTTGTTACTCATCCCGGCTTTCCCGCTTAAGATTGTGCAATAAACCCTTCTCCTTCACGTAGAGTAGACAGTGACCAGAAAACTCTATTTCTGGCCTGACTGTATCATGTCTTACCTGACACCTCTGCTCAGCTGGCGTTCAGGTGGGCGCTACCGGCCCATGAACAGTGCGGGAGAAAATAGTAGAGAAGGCTTTTTAGAAATCAACACTTCATTTCACATCCATCTTCCTTCCCATCTTTGAAAGAGAGAGACAGTGAACAAGCCAATTTTACACAGGCTGAGTGTTTACACCTGTCTGAACCTGGTCTGCAAACCTCGGTTCATTCCCAGCATCACAGTGGGGAGGAGGCAGCGGCTGCCGCCCCCTCGAATCCGCCCATGTAGCTTCATTTCCTTGGAAATGAGTTGGCCACAACACCAGACGTTCCAAACGTTAGATAACCTACTAGCTAACCGATGTTGGCCCCAAAGCACATTCAAACACCAAAGAGAAGTGTCTTTCATATGTTCTCGAATGTTTTACAATTTCTTGGACAGCTATTCTGCTCCGAGGGAAGGTGGTAAGAGCTGTCAGAACTCCACGGGGGCCGCAGAGAAAATCACTGCCCGTGCCAGGGCTGGGGCTGGTGGCTGCTGCCCTCCGGGGAAGGGGACGGGCTCCGTCAGCCTCAGACAAGCCGGAAGGCAGCCCTTTAAGAAAGTGTTTCTCCATAGGACCCAGCAATTCGACTGCCGGAGATACGTCCCCCAAACGGAGAGTGGGATCTGGGAGAGATATTTGCATATGCATGTTTATGGCAGCATTACGCACAGGAGCCAACAGGTGGAAGTCACCCTGGCGTCCACCTGTGGACGAACAGGCAAACAGAAGGTACTGCACACACAGCGCAACGCCACTCAGCCTAACAAGGAAGGAAACTCTGACACGTGCTGCAACACGGGTGAACCTTGAGGCCACTGCGCTGAGTGAAATAAGCCGGTCACAAAGAGTGGATGCAAACACCGTGTGATTCCACGTATATGAGGAACGTGGAGTAGTGAAATTCACAGGGACGGGAAGCAGAATGGGGGTCACCAGATGATGTGGGGAGCGGGGACGGGGAACTCTTCGTGGGACACACAGTTTCAGTTTTGCGAGATGCAAAGGTTGGTGGCACAACCACGTGAATATACTTAATACCACCCAACGGTATGCTCCGAAAGGGTTAAGATGGTAAATTTTGTGTTATATATTTTGTACCCCAATTAAAAATAATTTTAAAAGTATATGCTGTCCCCGTGTTAGATTTTTTTAATACACAAAAATATAAGGAAGAAAACAAAAGAGGCCCTTAATTCTCATAGCCTGGATACCCTTTTTGTTGACATTTATAAAAATAAAACCAATAGACACACATGGTTAGAATACTGAAGCATTATAGAAAAGCATGATTTATATCTACCTTAAAAGATGCATACAAAAAGGATCTCTCTTACAGCATCCTGGGTCTTGCCTTTTTCACTTAATATACCTTGAAGATCTTTCTAAATCGGCACATCCAGCTATCTCTTTCTTCTCAACAGTTCCACGGTCCTAGTGAGAGGGTCCATTTTGATTCTAGACCAGGTGTTGTTCCAAGTGACTAACGTGTGGCCACTCGTTTAATCTTCCCAACGACCCTCTGGAGCATCCCCCATTATCATCCCTATTTTATACGGAAAGATGCAGGCACACAGAGGTTAGTCTGGTGGGTGGTAGACCAGGGATTCAACCCTGGTAACTGGGCCCCAGAACTGTGCTCCTGGCCAGTTTGCCACCCTGAACCAGGGGACATTTTATTGTGCAAATAAACTATACTTGATTTAACCAGTTCCTTATACGTAGCCACCTAGGTTGTGTTCACTCTTTTGCTATTATAAATAATGCTGTGTAAATATTAATATTTGTGTGTGTCTCTTGCATATAAATACAACAATGAGTCTGTAGGGTATATATTTCTAGCTAAGGATAGATGGGTTAAAGGATTTGCGCATTTCAAAGTTTGATATTATTGCCAAATCGCCCTCCAAAGCAGCAGTATTGATTTACACTCTCACCATTAATGGATGGGAGGGCTAGCGAGAGGCTCTTTTGAAGTACACACCCGAGCATATTACAGGAATGCCAGGGAGGGCTCACAGCCCTCCTCTTAAAAGCTGACTTCTCACTCTTTGGCAAGGCCCTGGCCACCTTGAACGAGCTCCTTAGGGAGATTAGGGGCTGGATCTGGTGTTGGCATGGGCGCCAACTAAGTCCTAGCTCTCCCCTAACCTGCTGTATGACCTCCTCCTGGGCCTCAGTCTCCCCTCTATAAAATGAGAGGGTGATCCCAGGTGCTGTGGAACCCTTTCTAGCCCCACCACTTTGTAATCCTGTGGTCGTCAACATAGACAGGGGTTTCCCTAAACCTCTTTAGCCCCAGGTATTTCCATGAAGCACAGGGAAATACAGAAATATGTGGGCCCTGAAGCCAGATTGCTGGAGTTCAAAGCCCAGGTCAGGGTCAGATTAGCTGTGTGTCCTCAAGCAAATCACCTAACCTCTCTGATCTTCATGTCCTCCATCTAAAGGCTGGAATAAAAATACTTATACATGAGGGCTATTTTGAGAATTAAGAGATGGCAAGCACAAACATTAGCTATAAGTGCTGCTACCACTATCATTGTTATTGCCTTTCTGCTGGCCAGGAGGATGCTGGGAAGGCCCAACTTCTGCTTGAACTCCAGCAGCCCGGCTGGCCTTTAAGGAGGGCACCCCCTCAGGCAACTTGTGCCTGGAAAGCCATCTGCAAACGAAGCTCCCGTGTTGCAGGCCCTGGGCATCTTGGAGAGGTGGTGAGACGTGTTTGCAGTTGCAACTAACGTTGGCAAAGGCTCTGGGGTTCCGCTGGGAGAGGAGGCTGCAGAAACATAATGAACCGAATACACCATTCCCTGTGTCAGTCTCCAGTCCCTGGCAAGCCCTGGGAGGCAGTTCTGGGGAGAGGCGAGAGGGCTCTGGGGGAGCTCCATGCTCTGCTTTGGTGGGAAAGGCAGGGTTTGGGGAACCCACAGACCTGGGGTCAAGGCTGCCTCTGACACCTAGTAGCAGCCTGTGTCCTTGGGATGACGGCTGTGCTCTCGGAGCCTCAGTTTCTTCATCGCTGGGATGGGGGTAAGGGTTGTGTTGCCAGACTGCGGTAGCGAAGATAGTATGGAGGTGCTTGGCATGCAGCAGGTGCTCAATAACTGTTGGCTTTCTTTCTTCCCCTCTCAAAACCCAGGGACCCCTAGAGCAGAGCCTTGGCTTGGGCACTGTGGGATGTCAGGGGGAGACAGTAGATGCAGCCCTGTCCTCAGGGGGCTCCCAGTCCGAGGAGCATGCTGGGCCCTGCCCTGGGTGAGCTTAAAATCCCTGGCCACCACAGGTGCCATTTGTTTGTCCTTCCTGGAGAGGCACAGAGGGCCCTGCTACTCAGAATGCAGCATGCGGACCAGCAGCATCCGTGTCCCCGGGACCTTGGTAGAAACGCAGAATCGCAGGCCCACCCCAGGCTTCGGAACCGGCACCTTCACTTTGACAAGATCCCCGGGTGATTCGTGTGCCCAAGTGTGAGACACGCTGGTGTAGGGGACCCCATGTTGTCCTCACTCTCCCGGCTCAGGGTTGCCAGGGGGCTCCTCTCTGCTGGGTCAATCAGGCAGCGGGGGGTGGAGGGGCTGTGGCCACCCCAGACCACAGAGGAGGCTGGAGATGCTCCCCAGGGGACAACCACTCTGGGATGCGGGAGTGCCTTCTGCCCCACCCGGACCCCAGCTCCTGGGTCCAGGTGGCCTTCGGGGACAGGAGACAGTGTCCCACGCCAGCAAAGCAATCCTCAGAGGTCAGGCCAGTGGGGCAGAGCCCCTGCCTCTCCTGGGTGGGTTTCCTGTAAGCTTCCTCCTGCTCCCTCTCCCGTCTGTGAGGGAGCAAGAGCTGGGGAGACCGAGGCAGCTGTGGCCAGCGGGCTGGTGACGGCAGATCCAGCAAACAGCTGCCGCAGAAGGCGTATTAAAGACGTTTGCTTGATCCCACTTTAATAACCTGCCAGCTCGCGCAGCCAAACGTGGCTCAGAAGTTGTGGAACAAGAGGGCTATTTCTTATTATTTTTAATAAAGAGCTTTTTATAACCGACTTCGTCGGTGCTATTAACATGCCACATGTTTAATCAGACTGCACGGTAACAAGGAGGCTGTCTTGTTACTCACCTGCCGCAGAAGTAGGAGCAGCTGCGGACACACCCGCTCTCACACGCCCGTGTGCGCCCAGGCAGGTGGAGTCGCACACACGCAAACTCGCCAGCCAGGCACACACACAGCCTCGCCCATACAGGCCAGGGATACCTGTGCACACTCGAGCACGTACTCAGGCATGTGCATGCTCTCACACACATGTGCAAGTTACACACATGCATACATGTGAATCTGAAAAGGACACATGTTGACCTGGCTGCATGAGCTGCACACACACGTGCACATTTGTTATGAAAAACATCCATGCATACACACATACACGGACACACACACGCACACACACACATATACATGGTTTTCCAGTTCATGGCATGGAGGGAAAGGCACGTGAGAAGTGTCTCCTGCAGACCCACAGGGCTACTCTCCCAGGGGCTTTTCAAGGCGATAGGACTGGGGAAGGAGTGCCTGCAGCAGGAGCAGGCGGGTGGAGCAGACCCAAGATGGGTGTGGTCCGAGAAGAGAGCGAGGCCCCGAAATGTGTGGGCAACGGGAGTTTTCAGGCAGAGGAAGCTTCTGGTGAGCAGGGGACTCTCTGATGGAGGAGAGGGAGAGGGAGGGGGTGGCCGTCCTGCCTCTGCTTTCAGAGATGCCCCTTCCACCCCCCAAGCTCTGCCTCTGGATTCGTCTCGAATCTGAGACAGACCAGGTACGACGACAGCAACGGCAGACACTCGGGCAGCACCTGTGGTGTGCCTGGCCCTCTTCCGCATCCTGCGTGGGCTTTGGCTTATCTGAGCCTCTCAACCTCTTTGCAGTGGCTGCGTGGTGACTGTCCCATCTTAGGGTCAAGGCAATGGCATGTGGAGAAGGTAAGCGATGTGCCGAAGGTCGCACCGCCTGGAAGGGGTGCAGACTCTGGCATCCCAAGTCCGGAGCCTCAGCCCTGCTGTGCCAACCTTCCCTGCTAAAAGCCGAGGGGGCAGCAGAGGAGGCGAGAGGTGAGGGCTGAGGCTTCAGAGCAGAAAGAAAAAGAGAGAAAGAGGGGAAAGGTGCATGCTTGGGTGGGTGG
>CM052444.1:97307699-97339920 GCA_028533085.1 Varecia variegata | reverse complement strand
AGACAAAACGGCGAGTCCCCCTGCCTGCTCGCGGGCTGGAGGGACACGGCGGGTGGGCGGGCGGCCATCGACGTTTTAACAGCTGCAGCCGGCGTGGCACTGGCAGCCCCGGCCCAGACAAAGGTGCCGGGTCCCTGGGCCCCCACCTGGCCGTCTCCCGCTCGCTGCTTTCCCGGCCCCGATCAGAGTGGGCTTCACACACGCTGGACCCTCCGAAAGGTCAGGGCTCCTGCCTGCCGGACCAGACGTGGGCCTCGAACTTCAAAGGGGACAGCGAGAGACCGCAGGGCCATGTGTGGCTCTGATGGAGATGAGGCAAGTGACTGGGAGAGGGGGGCTGTGGTGCCCCCGGGGCAGGAGCACGGGGCGTGCATGGCAGCACCGTGGAGTCAGGTGGAGCCGCCGCGTGGGCCCCTCCCGCTTACACACTGACCTACTTTCCAGCGCCCCAGCTCTCCTGTTTCCCAGATCCGCCCCTCCGTGGACTGAACCCGCTGGTGGTAATGGATGTGCCTTCCACACACCCTCAGGGTCCCCGTCACTGCCCACCGTCCTGACACACGTCGCTGACCGAGCTCCGCCAGCCCAGCAGGTCTCAGACAAAGGAGAGGAAACAATGGTCCGGAACATGCTTTGTAAACGGAACGCGGCCCATGTTAATTACTCCGAGGAGGGAAGTATTTTGGACGCGTATCACCAGGACAACAGAAACCATAACCGCCGTGTTGAGCCAGGCATGGGGTTAAGTGATTTACATGAACACATTTATTTGGCCTATTCAATGGCCCTGAAAGGTCGGCATTATGACCTTTCTGTTACAGATGGGGAAACTGAGACTCAGAGAGGCAGAGTGGCTTGACCACGGCCACACACGGCCAGGTTTGGGTTGGAGCCCAGGCTGCCCGACTCCAAATTTCACGCCACTTTGTTTTCAAAGGGGACTGGGAAGCATCGTACCCTCCTTGCAGTCTGGCTCCCCATCTCCTCTGTGGATGTCCTCTCTGCCTCCTGTCATCTGTCCCCAGTCCCCACTGGCCCAGTTACCTACAAGTATCCCTAGACTTATCACTTGCTGTGGCACCTATTTTCCCGGAGGCTCTGGAGTTTCTCCCCAGTGGGAGTCAAACAATAACACCGAATCTGTCTCAGCAGGCCTCAGATGGGGTGGCCCTGCCGGGAGCAGCGGCTGTGGTTTTCAAGCCCGGTGGCCGGCCATGGCAGCACACCAGCACACCAGCCAGGGGACTTGTGGGGTTGTGGGTGGGGCGAGGACAGGGTCTTATCCTAGGAGTTTGAGGCCAGCGGGAGGAAGGGTCTGTCCCACGGGACCACAGGTGGGTGAGCCCAGGCAGGACTAGGTGTGTGATTTCTTGCTCTGCTGCCAGCCCACGCCTTGGGAAGTGGCTATCCCTCCAGCCACGTGTGGAATCAACCACCCACATCCATGTCTGGGGGTTAAGGGACAATGATAAGAGACAGTATGGGGGACCACCCAGAGCCCACACATGGGAATCAGCCATACGTGGGGCCAGCCCTAGTTTTAGCACATATTAGTGATGTGATTTAGGCAAGTCATTTCATCATACTGGGCCTGTTTGGGGCCTCAGTTTTCCCATCTGTAAAATGGGGATAATAAGACTCCACAGATATTGCAAAGACTAACTATGCCCGGCACAGCACAGACATTAAGCGAGTGGTCTCTACTAATATGGGCAGAGAGAGAGGTTCCAGCGAGGCCCCTGACACTGCCTCCTGGAATTTCCCATTAAGTCTTTGGAGGACAGGACAAGGAACAAGGAGTGGACACTGGGAGCCATCAGCAATGGGAGGGACTGTCTTGGGGGCATGAGCAGTGGGAAGCCACTGGGCAGAGACAGGCTGGCCACCTGGTAGGGATGCTCTGTGAGACTCCTCTTGGGAGTGGGAAGGTGAACTAGATGGATCCCGAGACCCCATCCTATCTGCACGACTCCATGCTGCCTGAATCACCTCTGCTCTTCCCTGACCCCCAGGGGGGTGGCAAAGTGGCCTCTGATTGTCAATGTCTGCTCAGATAATTTGACTGGATCAAGCTGAGAACTGGGGCCACCCAGCTTAGGCTCTTAAATGCAGCTGTGTGCACAGCTGGGGCCCTGCAAAAACTTAAGTAGTGACGATGAGGACGAGAGGACAGACAGCCCAGGCTGGGCTGTGATGGACTGGCAGTAGTAGGAGACAGTTCTTCCAGGCCAGTGCACGAGTGACTTGTGGAACTCCCGCCATGGTCCCGGAGCTGGGCCAGGCCTGGGACCCCCAAGATGAGGACAGTAGAGCCCTTGCCCTAGACCAGTGGGAGACAGACATTTTGGGGAGTTCAAGGCTAAGTCAGAAGTAGAAACAGGAGCCAGAGGAGGGACATCTATCTCAGCCTGGAGAAGACAACCCCTGAGCCAGTCCCAGAGGAGAATTAAGGCAGAGAGAATGATGGCAGACAAACATAAGTACGATATTCCTTGTAGACGGAAGCAAAAGCAAAAAAGAAAAAAAAGAAGAAAAAATCAAAAGCGTGGTCTATAATCTCTCCTGTCGTTCGCTATAATACTCTAGCACGAGGCGGCGGCGAGGCCCTAAGCAGGGTGACTAGGCTGAAACAGACACTCCCAGACTCCTCTGTACTCGGGTCACTTCAATGGGACAAAAGGGTCCGATGTGCACCCACTTCGCAGTTGAAACCATGGAATTGGTGACAACGGCAAAGGGCCACGTTCATGCAATTGCACACATTTGCTTTAGCTGGGGATGCATGGATGGTTCGTTGTTAACTGCGACACATACACATGTTAGCATCTAGTAGGGTTAACTGAACACTGCCAGATCAACTACACCACCCCAACAAAGCTGACTGATAACAGGAAGTTAAAGGAGCAGGCGTGGCTAACTGCAACGCAAGGGAGCAGCTGCTGGAAACCACAGCTCACTCAGGACCACCCTGCTGATTTGCTGATGACAGGGCACCTCCCCTGCCCCCCACCCTACAGAATTGGGAAATTGACACTCCCTGCGTGAGCATGTGCACAGCAGGAGCTGTGGGATGCTGTCAAATGTGTGAGGCCGCCAGACCTCTTAAAAGAAAGACAAATCTCAGCTCTGAGTTTATGAACATCACATTTTGGTCACTGTTAATAATTCACTGAGTAGGTTAGTAATAAATAGGTCTTAGTGTGATGTCAAAACAAACGCTCATGGAAACATGAGCCATTTGCCTGGAAGAATGGAAGGGAAAAGTCTGCATTGTGAATTCGTCGATGGCCCAAGAAGTGACCGTCAGCGCCTCCCCCAACCTCACCCATGAGCTATGAACATATTTTGAAAATCCCTGCAGTACAGAAACGTCTCAGATCCACCACTGCTTGTCCTGTATCCCAGGCCTGTCCACCACAATATAGTTCCTCATACAAACAGAACACATCTAAACACATTCAACATATCCTCAGAGAGAGACGCAAGCATTTCTAAATCCATACTTAAAATCTCAAAGAAATAAAACGGCAACCTTCAACAAATTCCATTCCAGCAGAAAGAGTCCTGGACAGGGAGCCAGGAGGCCCGAGTTCTGGACCCAGCTCAGCCAGGCGTTATTACTAGGATGTCAGAGAGTATCCGACCTCTGAGAGTGCTCACTTATACAAGGGTGACCGAGACTCCTGCAGGCCCGTGCACCCGTGGAGTATCTTCCGCTGCAGGTGTTGCTCTGTTTCCTGTTCACCTCCTGTATTAGTTATCTATCGCTGCATAACAAATTGCCCCCAAATTTAGATGCTTAAAACACATACACTTTTCCTACCTCGCAGTTCCGAGGGTCAGGAACCAGGTGCAGTGTAGCTGGGTCCTCCAGCTCTGGGTTTCCCACCAGGGGCTCAGCGGGACACGGACCTGTTTCTCAGCTCATTCCAGCTGTCGCTGGCAGGACTCAGTTGCAACGGCCTTTTGGGCTGAGGCCTCAGTTCCTCCTGGGCTGTTGTCTGGGGTGGAAGGTCCCTCAGTCGCTGGCCAGGTGGGGCTGTCTGTAGGACAGCACACAATGCGGCAGCTGGCTTCCCCGGAGCCAACAAAGGAGGGGACCCCAGAGATTGCCAGCGAGACCGAAGTCGCAGTCTCTTGGAATCTAATCCTGGAAGTGACATCCCATCCCTTTTTCCCTCTTCTGTTCATTAGAAGCGAGTCACTAGGTCCAGCCTGCGTTCCACAGGAGGGAAAAACACAAATGCAGAAGATGGGGACCCCTGGGCGCCATCTCAGAAGCAGCCTGCCAGACTTCCTCGCCACCGCCTCTTGGCCTGGCGGGGCCACCCGAGCGGAAGTGGTGATTGGAAGACCATGAGCTGGGTCAGCCAAGCAAACCCCCGAGGGGAAACGACAACAGATGCGGCCCCCTTACCACTGATGGGAGTTGCTTCAGCTGGTGATCCGTGGGTGCCGCGTCCCAGTGGTGCGGGGACCTTGGGGAAGAGGCAGAGTCGGAGGCTCACGGGATCAATCTCTCTTGTGCTCCGGGGACCTCTTGGCCTCCAGTCCTCCAACGCCAGGTTGCCAGAGCGCTGGAGGGTGGCGAGACCACTGGAGCGCAGCGCTGTGTTTGATCCGCTCTGCTGAGCTCAGTAGATATTAACACCTTTCAGGAAGGGAGAAATGAAAGGCGAGGCCTCTTTAGGGAGGTTAATGGAGAATCCTCTCCGTTCTGTAGGAATGACCCTTTTTTGCTGGGGGGACTAAAGGGTATGTTACAAGCTGTGTGGGATGTGGAAGGGGAAGAGAAGTTCATGTTTCCATGGTCTCGCCTTGACAAGCGGCAAGGAGGACTCCAGAGCTACTTGACAAACGCGAGTATTTAGTCACAGGTTGAACTCCAGCCGCAGATTTCGACTCTGTGAAGGGGGTCTCACCACTCCACAGCGCCAAATGACAGGGCCTGGGGAAGGCAGGCTGGGACATCACTGGTGCAGGATTTTAAGGAGACCCTCACTTTCAGAATCACAGCATGACCCGGGTCCCGGCCCTGGGGTGGACAAATCGGTTGTGTAATTACCTGTTCCATGTCAGCCTCTCCATCTGCACTGGGAACTCCATGCCTGTTTTTGTCTAGCGCTGTGTTTCCACTGTCTCCTGTGGGGTCTGGCACTTAGGTGTGGGATGAATGAATGAATCAATCAATGGATCAGTCAATAAAGTCTCCACTGGGTGAGATTCCATTTATCTGTCAAGACCCAGCTCAAAGGCTCTTGCTCTCTGAAACCTCGCCTGTGGCCGGGGCAGCGCTAAGAGCCACCTCGGGTTCCTATCACACCCCGCACCTGCCCCCGCCACCGCCACAGTGCGCTCACCGGGCTGCCGCGGGGTGGCGCTTGGGAGCTCGCACGCCACAGCTGTCCTGCCAGGTGTGCGTCCTCATTCCATCTCTTACTAGCTCTGTGACCTGGGCCTGTTTGCAGGGCTTCTCCATACCTCAGTTTCCTTATCTGGAAATTGAGGCCAATAAGAGTTGTGTTGTATTAAAGACATTAATACATATTAAGCACTTAGGATGTTGCCAAGCACACAGTAAGTGCTCAATAGTTGCTGGCGGTTCCCTTCATCAGCTCACTCATCTCCCTCTGCTGTAATTATCTACCTAGTTAGACCAGGCTCCGGCTTACTCATTTCAGTGCCCTGTCTCCTGGCACGCAGTAGGAGTATGCTCGGTATTCACTTAGGAGCCATCTTGCCTAAGGAGAGAGCCTTGACCTCTGAGACTGGCCCCGTGACCTTTCATCTCCCTACCTCACTCTGCAATACCCCTGCCTAGTATAGACCCTGGGACCCTGGAGACCCTTGGAGGGTTCTGGGTCCTCTGCTCCCCCTCCCCACCTCCTCATTAATCTTGATTAGGAAGTCCTTGCACTGGAGTTCATTTTCTCGTAGATGCATATCAGTCATGTAGCAGAGGATCTCTCCCGAGCTAATGAGGAATCATAGTCTTGCCACGTTATTACTTTGCTAATTAGTACACAGACTTCTTTGGGGGAAAAGAAGGTCAGGGAAGATATCGGCAGGAAAGTGGTGATTGCCAAGGGGCCTGGGTGTGGGTGGTGAGGTTCAGAGGAGGAGGGGAATGTTGGGCTCCCAGCTCCTCCCTCCCCTGGACGGGCCCCAGGAGGCCAGGCGAGGGCATGGAAGGTTCCAGGCATCCCCACCTTGAGCCAGCGTCTGTCCCCAAAACCAGCTCACCTGGTCTAAGTCCTAAGAGCCTCTGGCTTGTGGATCAGATCCAACATCCTGGTGAGAAAGCGGCAGAGGCCAGTAGGCAGTCCCCAGGGGTAGGGGGGCCCGTTGGTGGCAGGGAAGGGCTTGTCTGGAGACCAGGAAGCCAGAGTCCCCCTGCCAGTGGCTGGGGGGCCGAGGCGGGGTCCTTGCTGTGCCATCGGCCTCCTCTAGCCTCTTAGTTCTGTCAAAAAACCATAGCTAGACAGTCGTTAAAGCAGTAAAAACAGGTTTTATTTGGAGCCATTGAGATAGGGAAAGAGAAACCTCAGTACAGAACCGGGCTCAGTTCCGAATATAGCGCGGGCAATTGCGGATTCGTAGCCAAAGAGCAGGGTGGGGCCGGTGGGTGGAAAGTTACAGTCGGCCTCTGTATCTGCGGCCTCCACGTACGCACACTCAACCAACTGCTGTCGAAAATATTCGGAGAAAAAATAGATAAATAAAAATACAACAAGAAATTATAAAAATATACAATACAGTATAGCAACTATTTACGTTGTTAGGCATTAGAACTAATCCAGAGATGATTTAATGTATATCCGGGATGTGTGTAGGTTACATGCAAATACGACACCATTTTATGTAAGAGACTGGAGCATCAAGGATTTGGTCCTGGAACCCGTCCCCTGGCGATGAGGAACCACTGCACCAAAGGGAACACCAGGGGTGAACGGGATTCTGGGAAAACCGACCCAGCAGGACCCTTGCTGAAGGCAGCCGAGGGGACCAGACACCACCTGGGGCAGGTGGATGATGAGGGACCCCATCAGATGTGCAGGGCAAGGGGGGATTCTGGCTAAGCCTGCTCAGCAGGGTTCTTGCTGGAACTGGATTCTCTGCGGAGGTCCAGGGACGGGCCTTGGAGAAGGGCCAGGTGCCCAACTAAAGTTTGGTCAAGCAAAGAATCTTTGTCAGTCCTGCTCAAGATTCAAATTCCAGGGAGGGATCTGGACTGCCTGCCTGCCCCTCGGGGAAGGTGTCGCCGTTGTTCATCCCTCAGGAGAATGGACACTAGGCAAACAGGGAAGAAAGCCAGCTCTGCCAACCTGGAGAGCAGGTCTCCTCCTTTCCTTCAGCAAAGATGTGTTAGGTGCCCACCGGTACTGGCTCCCGGGGCTGTGCTGAGGAATTAACAGGGAGATCCTTGTGGGGGCACATCGGAGAGACCCCCATGCATCTCCCAGGATGACCTCTCCCAGGGGCACACTTGGGAGGGCGTGCCAGTCACAAGGTCCCACCAGGGATGGGGTCGTGGGAAGAGACCTGCAGTTTGGGGGCTGTGACATGAGGACAACTGCAAACCACAGTGGAGTCAGGACCAGAGAGGCAGCACGGCAGGTCAGACAGATCTTGGCTGCAGGCCAGGTGACCGTAGGCAGTTCATGTCTCTGGGCCTCAGCTTCTCCATCTGTAAAATGGGTTGTGTAATGTAAATGGGACGACACATACAAAGTGTGCAAAGGTGTGGCACAGTGGGTGCCCAGGACTTGCAGGGGAATAGGGTCCAGAGTTAGGTCCAGGCAGTACATATGAGTCTCTATCAGGAAACCACGCAAATGATCAGGTGTCAAGGAACAAACGCAGTAAGAGACTGGGAAGTCCAGCCTAAGGCAGGGTGAAGACAGATGCTTCTGGAAGGTCCTTCGGCTTGGGTTCTGCCAGAGGCCAGGGGTGCACTCGCTAACTTAAAGATGGGTGCAGAGCAGCTTGGGAGAGCTGTCTTGCCAACTGAACAGCAGTGCTCTCAGCGTGGAGAGTGGCCTTCCTCCGTCAGACCAGCACTCTGCAGGGAAAGAGTGGTGCCTTCTGGGTCAGTGTCATGTTTGACAGCACAGACTCTGGAACCAACTGCTTCTGTTTGAATCCCCTCTCTGCCACTTCTTAGCTGTGTGGCCTTGGGGCCTCAGTTTCCACATCTATAAAATGGGGATAATGGTGGCACCTACATCATAAAATGTATGCAGGTAAACCCCACAGTAGGTGTTTAATAAGTACTCACTTGTGTATTAGTTATCAACTGCTGCGTAACAAATTACCCCAAAACTCAGTAGCTTAGAACAACAACATTTCCTGTGTCAAAAGAATCGGGGGGCAGGAATCCAGGTGTGGCTTAGCTGGGTCCTCCGGGTCTCTCACAGTCTGCGTGCGACCAAGGTGTTGGCCAAGGCCACGTGCATGTCAGGGCCCAACTGAGAACGAACCTGCTGCCAAGTTCCCTCCATCAGTGGTTGGTAAGAGCCAGTTCCTTGCAAGTTGCTGGACTGAGGCCTCAGGTCTTCCTGCTGTTGTCCTCCTGGCTCCCTGGCCACGTGGGCCTCTCCACAGGGCAGCTCATGGCACACCGGCTTGCTGCATCAGAGCCGGCAGACCAAAGTCGTAGGCTTTTGTAATCCCCAGAATGACATCCCATCGCTTTCCCTACGCTGGTCATCCCACGCTCAAAGGGCGGGGAGTACCAGGTGTGACCACCAGGAGGCTGTCATCATCTGTTGGCATCAGAAGTTGTCCTCCACACCGAGACTGGGGGCCGCCTGTGAGAAGGGACCGGGAGAAGAGGGCTTTGTCTTTGCCGTCAATGGCCAGGCATCTAGAAAAATGCCTGGGGCGATGTAGGAGCTGAATAAATATTTGTCCAAAGTATCAGACAGGGGCTCCCTTGGGGCAGGGGCTGGCTAAGGAGGGGCCTCCTCTCCCCTCCATCCTGCTCTGAGCACCCAGACAGGGCTCTGCAGCCCAGAGCCTGGAATATTCCCCCGGGAGAGGCTTTCCCTACCCAGAAACGCCGCTGGTTGCATCGCGGCGCTTCGCTCCTGACCTCCCCCTCCGACGGGCGGCGAATTCCATCCAGAAGGAGATGTGTGAAAATTGGATTTGCTGCCAGGGTCAAACTTTGCAGTGTTTCATCCCGGCTGTCACCTGCCTTTGAAACACAGAATGTTTCTCCAAATGATACCTCTCGCTGTGGTCCCTCCTGCCTGGAAACAGAGCCTGCGAGCCTCCGCGGTCCCCTGTCGGCCATCTCTCTGGCCGCCGCCCGGTCTGGGCCACCGTCATCCCTCTCTCCGGCTGTTGCCGTGGTCTCCTGACCGGTGCCCTCATCCCCAGCCCGTCCCCTCCTTCCCACTTGTCACACGGCAGCCACAGAGGCCTTTCAAAAACACAAATTGGATCATGTCATTCTTCTGCTTAAAGCCTCCCAGTGGCTTCCTCTTGCTCTGGAATAAAATCCCAACTCCTACCCTGCCGGCCCTGGCACTGCCACCTCTCCCAGCTCATCTCCTAAAGTGTGCCTTGGGCCCTCCTTAGTGATGGCACAGTCTGCCAGGCCCTGGAAGGCGGGAGCTCTTCCTCCTGCGAGGCTCATCTCCTGTTCCACCTGCCTGAGCTCCTCCCTGCTCTTTGCAATGCCGACTCCTTCTTACCCAGCTTGATCCAGTGTAATGGTCACCTCCTCAGGGAAGTCTTCCCTGACTGCACCAGGTTCCCATTATTACTGTTTACATCATCTCGTTCACTTATTTCCAGGTACAGATGACAACCCGGAATCATTTCAGTTTAATTGTTGACTTGTTTATTGTTTTCCCCAAGGGTAAATGGTTAGCTCCATAAGGGTAGGGTGGTCCCAGCTATATCCCCCAGGCCCTGTGCACAATGGGACAAACGCCTTTCCCCTTTCCTGGAGGATCAAAGTGAAGCAGCCTCCCAGCTGTCTGCCCTGCCAGTGACTCACCCCTCCCCCCAACCCTGGACATAGCGGCCAGACAAACTGCGGGACAGCATAACCCCAAGCTTGTCACTCCCTGCTGGAAGCCCAGCAGCACCAGGGACCCCTGGCCTCAGGCTTGAGGCTGGACCCAGCCAACCATCTCTTAACATTCCCTTCCATCTGCTCCTTTCTCTGGGAAAACTGGTGTCTTTGCTGCTTTCGTGAACATTCCTTGCCCTCTTCTGTCTCTGGGCTTTGGGTGTGGTGTTTTCCCTTCACCTGGAAAGTCTTTCTGTCCTCTGCAAGGCAAATGTGCATACCCATCTCAGTTCAAGTCACCTCCTCCGGGAAGTCTTCCTGGCTGCCTCCGTTGGTGAAGAGGAAAGAACTTGGAAGTTGGAGTCAGACCTTCCTGGACTCATATCTCTGTTCTGCCATTTGCCAGTGTGTGAACCTGGTGAGTGGGGACAGTCGTGGCTGTCAGAGTGGCTGAGTGAAATACACTAGGAGAAAGCCTCTGGCTCAAAGTAGATGGAGAGTAGATATGAGCCTTTCCAGGTTTACCGGTAACTTGCGATTCTCTCCCCACACTTAATCTTCCCATGATGCACCTGGTGGGGGTCACGTCCTCCTCTGTCCCCACTGGTGTACGAGCTGCTCCTGGGCAGGGCCACACCTTCTTCTCCACTCCCTTTCCCTGCCTGCCAAGGTGGGTGTTTGCACCAGGTGGGGTCCAGGGAGAGCTTGCTGAATGTTCTTGACCTTTCATCTTTTCTGAATATTCTTCCTCTGCAGAGAAAGGCAACTCGGTACAACTGTATGCTAATTTATTCACTCATTCATTCATTCCCTGAGCTTCTATTATGTGAACAAGAGCCCAGGTGGAATTTCCCTTTTAGAATTTTGGGACTGTCACCATTCATTTGGTCAACAAACATCTGTCCCCTGCGGTTGTGTGTCCAGTTACCTCAGTAAAGCCTCGGTCCCCCGGCAGTCATTAGCCATTGCCCAGAGCACTCGGGCCCCTCTTTCCTGTGGCTCCATCTGCCCTCGAGGGCCCCTCTTCACGCTTTCTGGGCATGGCTCCTCTCCCTGGAGAATGGCGGCTCCACTCTGCCTATCAGGAGGCCTGCGGGTTGCAGGCAGAGAGCTGTGACATCCTCGACCTGCTGCAGCCAGCGAGGGGGGCCTGGAAGTCCCTGCACCCCAGCCTCCTGCAGGCCCCCCACTTTCTCCTGCAGGCCCCCCACTTTTTCTCCTGCAGGCCCCAGCATTCACATGTACTCTCGCCAGACGTACACCCTGCCCTGTTTCTCAGTGTCCCCCATGTGGACCAACCTGTTTCCTTGCCACCCCTTATCCCAGCTGATTTAGGCTGCTGCTTCCAGCTTT
The DNA here is from genome assembly GCA_028533085.1 of Varecia variegata. Lineage (NCBI taxonomy): Eukaryota > Metazoa > Chordata > Mammalia > Primates > Lemuridae > Varecia > Varecia variegata. Next base: position 97,328,543 of record CM052444.1, on the reverse strand, counting down.
CCTGAGAACAGAAATGCATTAGAAAGGAAATGAAGAGAGAACAATCCACCTGGAAATCAGCCAGCAATGGCCAACCTGCTTCTGCAGGTCCTGAGCCCTGCTGGAGCCCACCGGGTGGCCCCTTGACAGCCTCGGGGACTTCACTTACAAACAGAGGTGGCTTTCACATCACTAAGCCATGCTTCATTGGCACGGAGTCCCCTTTCCTTCCCACGGCCATGGCCGCAGACCCCCGCTGGCCTCACAGCCTCCGCCTCTGCCTTCCCCACCGTGTTTGGGGCTCTCCTTTCTGGTGCGCTGAAGTTGGTGGCCCCGGGGACTTTCCTTGTCCAATCCAGCCTGGTCACGGGGCCCTTAGACTTGGCATTTGCCCTCACAGGCTGCGCCTCCACTGGGCCTTGAAGATATCGTTGGGGCCCTTCCGTCATCAGCCTGCTGAGCTGTCTGACCCCCAACCTCTGCACGCTCACCACCTTCAGAGGCAGCTGGGGGTGCAGGGTGGGTCTCCTTCCTCAAAGAGGAGCAACTGTAGGATCCAGCAGCTCCATTTCTGGATATATACCCCAAAGAAAGCAAGACCTTGGAGAGATTATTGAGACTCCCGACGCAGGCGGGCCAGGGGAGCCCTTGGGGGAAAGGAAGGTGGCAGGCGCTGAGCCCCGGATCTCAGCGGTTGGCTGGCCTCCTGGGGTGACTTAGCCCCGTGGGAAGAGAGCAGCCCGCTTCCCTTCCTGGTCTCCCACAGCCTGGGGCGTGGGCTCGAGAGATGAGAGGCCAGAGCTCAGCATCCTGTGACCCGCGTCCCTGGCCAGGAGAGCGCTGTAACTGCTCTAAAATGCATCTTCACCTGGCACGTCCCCACCCAAGCCCCCGGTTCCTCCCTCTCCCTCTGATGCCAGGGGCTGACAAATGAGAGCCATCCTCTCTCTGTGCCAGCCTGAGCATGATGACGGCTGGGCCTGGGCTGTAGGCTGCGGCTCTCAGAGGTGGCATGGGCCTCACGAGCTTGCTTCTGCAGCCGGCATCACGGTGGCGAGGCTTTGGGGGACACAACGCAGGACGGTGCACCCCCTGGTCAGAGTGTCCAGACCGTCCCTCGTGGAAGTAGCCAGCGTGGAGAGAGCTATTCCGTACAGCCACCCACGGGAAAGTCCCACCCCGACCTGCCTTCAAGCCTGGGCTCTCGTGACCCGGCACAGGTTCCTTACCCTTCTGAACTTCAGTTTTCCCCATCAGTAAACGGGAACAATGCCTCTTACACAGCGTCACTGTCATGTTCAAATGCAATTATATATGTAAAGCACCAGCCCTGGAGCAGGAGGTTAATAAATGCTGTTTTCCTCCCTCCCCTCCGTGCTGCGTGGAGAAGCCCCGTAACACCTCTGGCGTCCACTGTTCCTATGACTAGACACAGCCTGGCACTGTCACTAACCTGCCGCAGATGAATGATGGAGGAATAACGACAGGCCTCTCGCAGTCGCATAGTACCATTCTCAGAGCCCATTTCAAACTCTTCATCATATTTTTCCTTTAAAAAAAAAAAACCACAGAAACAACCTGGGAGTCTTACAGGGAAGGTATGATTAACCCCACTTTACAGAGTCAGATGCCAAGACCCAGAGAGGGGAAGGGCCTCGTTCAAGGTCACAGAGCCGGTAAGTGGCAGAGTGAAGGTGGAAACCCAGCTCTATTTTGCTCTTGTTTTCATTTTGTTTTTTGTTTTTTTAAGTTTTGTTCTGGAAAGTTTGCCAAGGTGTCATCCTGTTCCCAGGAAGCCAGGAGGGCAGACGTCATTTTAGGAGACGGGGCCAGGGATGCTGCCAGCAGCGGCCCCCTCGTCCTCAGCAGAGCCTGTGCCCCGGGTGAACTCATTACCATGCTCCCTCACACTCACGCCGAGCCTTCCTTCCAGAGAGACCCTAAAGTGCTTCCAAGCTCCTCGTACATATTTATATGCCTGCGTGCGCGATAAAAATAAAACCACTTCACCCACCGCTGAAATGCAGCCACTCGGGGTGTGAAATATGGGGCTTATCAAAGAGCAGCAGGGATCGGTGCTCAGGGAGAGGCTTGTGTCCCTCCTGACATTGCAAGGGGGCAGCTGGGAGGAGGTGGAATGTAATTATCTTGATGAGTAAGCGCTGGACCTGGAAGTAGGCGCCAAGAAGACAGTTGGTCCCTAGACACCAGGACACCCTTGGCCTCCGTGGGGTGGAGAGCTGGTCCTGCCAGAGAGGATGGTACCATCTAAAGGGGTGTGTGGGCCCCTCAACATTCACTCCTTCACGTGCACCCCTCAACCTCCCTCCGCGAGAGCCGGCCTATGGACTCCAACCTCCTGGTCTCCTAAACCCGATGTCCCTCCCAGGTACCACTTCTTCCTTCAATGGCAGGTCTCAGGGGGCTTCAGTGACTTAAGATGTCTTGGAACGAGCACCAGCACCTTTGCTGCTGTCCATTCAAGGCAGGTGTAGGTAAGGAAGCTGCCATTTTGGACAAGAAGTGCAGTACCTTTTCTGGCCATTGCAACCTTTCGCTGGCACTTTGACTTTGCTCTGACTGCTGGCTCTGAGCCTTGCTGTGGATTTAGACTTCTGCCTCCCTCCCTCCCTCCCTCTCTCCTTCCTTCCTTCCTTCCTCTGTACTTTGCCATCTTTCCACTCTGCTCTTCGTTCCCTGGTGCAAGCACAGAGGCTGTAAAAGCCAAGACACAGCCTCGAACACAGACTTCCTGAACTAGTAACAATGAAAGCTGATTCCTGGAGCCTGAGTGGGAATTGGCCAGCTCGGAGGGTGCGCATGGGTGTCTCAGGCAGAGGGAACGGCACATAGAAAGGTCTGCCACCAAGAGAGAGCTTGATGAACTCTGAGAACTGAAAATGTGCACCAAGCCGCAGAAGGGAGCCAGCACGAAGCTGAACACCCTCGTACGCTGCTCCGGGAGGTGCTGGCTTTAGGAGTGCGCAGGCCGCAGGGAGCCAGGGAAGGATTTTAAGGGGCGTGTCCTGATCAGCTTGTAACCCTGGGCATGCGCAGGTGGCCTGGGGTGTGGGCAGTTGAGGCTTGTGCTTTGAGAGCAGGATGAGGTCCCGGGGGCTGAGCAGTCGTCAGTTCTGAGGAGGCTCAACTGTCCGTTCCGCGGAGGCCTCAGGGGGTGAGGACCGAGGACACAACAGGGGCTCGGGGGGCCTCAGGGAGGCATCTGGGAAGGAGAAACCAAGTGGACCGGGCAGGTGGGTGCAGCTGTGATGGCAAAGAGGTCTGGGGAGCAGACGCAGGCTGGCTGCCCTGATGTCGGCTCTCAGGCAGTCTTGGGTGTGCACCAAGCCCTGCCAACTGTGAGCCCCTTGGGGCACAAACCGAGCCCTTCTGCTTCTGTCCCTGGCACCCAGCTCAGCACCTGGCCCTGGGGAGAAGCCCAATAAACGTGTGTGGCCTTCGGCACCCTCAGCGGTAGTGGTGACCCATTAGAACCACTTATTCAGGGACACCAGCAAAATGCCATTAGGGTTTGGGGCCCCTGAACCTGTGCCACTCTGGGCTGTCATGCCCCCAGTGCCTGGGCACCTTCCCTTGGAATCATAAAAAGCACTAACAATGCCGCTGCGCTGCTTGGCTAGCAGTCCATTAGCATCCCTTTTAAGAGACAGATAGCTTTGAAGGGTGAGCGACTCGCCCTTTGTGTCTCCCAATATCCTTTCAATCCAGGGAAATATTCTAGCCTGATTCACCAGCTGCCTCTTTGCAGGGTCACCCTCCTGACAAGGTTAATGGAAAGAAGGACAGGACACTGGGCATGGGTGGAAGAGGCCAACACAAGGAGGGGGATGGCAGTAGGTGACCAGCTGGGGGCTAGCGGGATTGTTCTGTTGTCCATCTGCAGTTGGGAGAGGACCAGGGAGGAGGAAGAAGAGCCCCTTGGCACAGGTGTAAAGGCTCCAGTGATGACAAGTACCCCCTGGCGCTGGGAAGGTGCCCGTCAGTATAGAGGGATCCAATGTCGAGAGCCACCAAATCTCAAGATGGGCACATGTGTCCCATCATTTTATTCCATGCAGGTTTTTAGAGTAGCTTTCATTGTTCCTTTGCCATCACTCAGCATTCGTTGCCTTGTGTCGTCTGCAAAGACCCCGCCTGGCCTCACAGCCTCTTCTCCCCACACCCACCAGTTCCAGCCTTCCTGGACCACCTGCTGTTCCCCAGGTGGCAATCCTGGTCGCGTGTGTGCGTTAGGCATCGCACATGCAGTCCTGCCCCCAAAGCTCTGCTTTCCCCCTGGCTAACTCAGGCACCCTTCAAAGCTCTAGGTCTCACCTCCTCCAGAAAGCCAGACTCCCAAGTCCTAGCTCAGTGCCAGGTACGGGTATCTGCTTTGTTAGTGGCACAGGAAGCAAGAGATGGAGAGAGGGAAGGTGGAGGTGGATTCGTGCCCAGACAAGACACAGACTGTCAGGGGCCTCGGAGAGCTTGCCCAGCCTTGGCCTCTTACAACTGTGAAGCCCCGAGAAATGAAATTACTTCCCTGTACTATAAATCAAATTAGGATTTTCTCAAATGTTTCAGGACCCAGAAACTCAAGGCAGAGAGCAGGCTGATGGGAAGAGGAGAAAATTGTCAGATTTCACCCGATGGCTTTTGTAATTAACCAGAGCACTTTTGTAACAAAAATCTTTTTATTTCCAACTGAAGGAGTAGTTTTGTTAGCTGGACCTTCTTTGCTTCCTGGCTCCTCCAGAGCCATGTGACCCAGGCCTGAGCGGAGTGGCATGGAAGATAACAAGGAGCAAAACGAAATGGGCCAGACCTTCCAAAGTGTGGAGTATTACCTGGGCAGACAAGACACAGGGGCAAACCCACTGAAGAGCGCATTGCCGTGTGATGTATGGGACAAGACACACCTCAAAGAGAGACCACAGGGAGCCAGCAGTCTTGTTCTGGGTCTCAATTTCCTCATCTATAGTATTATGGGCCCATCACACAATTGTTGCTAACTAGGAAACTTAAGTATACAAGTTCCAGGATAGCATGCCTCGTTGTGGATGTACTAGAGCCTAAAGAATTGGTGAAATAGGAAGCTGGTTTGTTTCACAGAAGAACACAGGCCCTCAGACTTGAAAGGTTGTAAAAATAGAACAAATCGCATATTAGATGGCACCACCTGTTGTCAACGCGTGATATTGCAGCTTGGCAAGGCAAGGAAGAAAGGGGCGGCTCCAAGGGTGACCTCAGAAGATCCCAGCCCCAGCTTGACGACCGTGGAGAGGAGTCCAAAGCCAGGAATAGACTGGCTGATGCTGTGAAATGCCATAGAGGAAAAGTTAACTGCAGATCCCGTTCGCATTGGCCTTTTTCTTTGATTTGGGGTCATGGCCAACATCTGCTGAGTCCCTTGAGATCTTGACACTGGATTCTTTATCCACCCCTCTCCGCTTCAGAGTGTAAGAAGCTAAGGATGAAGAGAAGGAACCACAGTGTGGGGTAATTATAGCATTGTGGCTACCTCGGCTGTGTAGACATTGTGGCAGCTAATATTTGTTGAGCGCTTACATCATTCGGAGCATTGCCTTATTTAATCACCACCGCTCAGTGAGGCCGGTACTCTTATCCCTGTCCCCAGCTTACACATGATGAAATCAAAGCACAGGGAGGTCGAGTAATTTGTGCAAGTTCTCACAGCAAGTCCGTCCGTCTGTCCTTCCTTCCTTCCATCCAACAGTCATTTTTTGAACGTTGAAGCTGGGATTGGAGGCTGGGCAGGCCAAATCTAGAGCCCATGCTTTTAGCCAGTGGGCTTGACTACATCTGTCGGCACCTTCTAACTATGACTAATACCTGTTGGTCCAGGTCTCTCACACTTAGAAAATGCAGTGATACATGAAAAAGCAAAACTCTTGCTGATGCTTTCTAATCGTGATTCATCTACCCATGTCTCCATCCATGTGCTCATCTACCCAACAATCATTTCTCTAATCCATCTGTCTACCCGCCCACCCACCTACCATTACTCATCCATCCTTCCAATAATTCTCACATCCATCCATCTGTCCATTTATCCATCCAGCCATCCACTCATCCATTCATCTATCCATCCATTCATCCACTCAATAATTCTTATACTCATCCATCTATCCATCCATCCATCCATCCATCCATCCATTCATCCACCCACTCAATAATTCTCATACTTATCCATCTATCCATTCATCCATCCATCCATTCATCCATCCATCCATCTATCCATCTGCCCAATCATTCTCACATCCATCCATCCATCCATCTTTCCATCCATCTATCTAATCATTCTCTTACCCATTCTTCGTTCCATCTATCCAGTCAGTCTTCCTCTCCTTCTTTTCTTCCTTCTCTCCTTCCATTCATCCAATAGTCACTTTCTCAAGCACCTACTACCTGCCAGACACAGGTGATTCAGAGATGAATCAGCTGTGGTCCCTACCCTCACATTGGTTACAGTCTCAGAGATACATAAAAGCAATGTTAAAGGTGCTTCCTTGTGGTAGGGAAGGGGGATATGTCTGCCCCTGGGGGAGTGGAAAGGAAGGCTTCCCAACAGAGGTAATTATCAACCTTGGCCTTAATGGAAATTGGTGGGTGGAGAAGGGGAGGTAGACACCAGGCAGAAAGAACAGCATAAGCCAAGGCAGAGAGGCAAAGAAGACACTGGTGTTTGAAGAACAGTAAAGATCAGAGCATGAGGTGTGTGAGAGCAGGGCAATGAGAGAGAAAACCAGAGGGGCCTTAGAATGCAGCGGTGTGGAGCATACTAAGGAGCTTGGGCCTTGGACAACAGGGAGCCCTGTGAGGATAAAGAGCAGAAGAGCTGAGCTGCCGACGTGGTCAGATCTGCCCAATTGCAGCATGGGGGATGGACTGGGGGGTGAGTCTAGAAGCAGAGACCAGCTAGGAGAGATCATCTGGGTTCAAATGCCAGCTTCACCACTTACTGACTGTGCCCTTAGGCAAGGGCCTTCACTTCTCTGTCCCTCAGTTTTCTTGTGTATTCTATGGGTCTGAAACAGAACCTACCTCCTAGGGTTGTGGAAAGGATTCAATGAATTAATAAATGCCATCAATTGGCAGTGGTGGTGGCGATTGTTGTGGTTCTTTTTCTTCTTCTTGTTATTCCCACTGCTACGGTAACCCAGAAAGAGAGGCTTGTCCAAGGCCAAAGCAGCTCTTCCCACCCTGGGATTTACAAACCTTTTGCTCACAGGATATTCATAGGTATTTATGGAAAGAGGGTTCCAAGGCCAAACAAGTGTGGACTTCAACTAAATAAAACCGGAAAACAAATAAACAACAAACAAAACACAAACAATGGAAGGGCTTCTCCTAACCTTTCATATTTTCGTGTGAATTGTAAATCTCCAAGAAGTGGGGAACAGCCAAGTATGCAGCATTTCTCAAATATATTTAGCCATAAAACCCTCTGTCAAGGAATGTTTATTACAAACTTGCAAAACAAATGGTCAGTGGGACCCAGTTTGGGGAACATTGGTTGCCCTGGGTCCAGCCCCTTTCCCTGAGCCTGCAATGCTGAGACCCTCTCCACACCCCACAGCCTGAAGTCCCCATGGAAACCTGCCGGGGTCCTCCTCTGGGAAGACGTGGTGGAACCGGAGAGTCCAGGGAGGGCTGAGGTCCAGTGAGGACAGAGCGCTGGACTTAATTCCAAGCAGCTGACTCCATATCAATTTGGGTCACTGGTGTTAAAGCATCAGTTTCAGTTGCTTTGAATTTAAACAAACATAAAAAACTCAGTCCTGCCTGGTGGATGTTTAATTCCCAGCACAGCGAGGCAGAGGGCAGGGTAGGGAGGAGCCAGAGGACTTGGTGAGCGAGCATGTGGATGTGTGTGTGTTGACCAGAGGGAGAGGAGGAAGGACAGAGAGAGCTGTGCATCTCTAGGGCAGACTCTGGGGCAGGCGCACACTAGATCCCTGTCCCCAGAATCCAGCACCCCTCTACCCCGGCCACCTTGAGCTATTCTTTTCGCTTCTCTGAGACTCAGTTTCCTTATCTGTAAATTAGACATAAAGTTGCCACAGAGAATTAAATGACAAAAAAAAGAGGTGGAACACATTAGATTTATGAAAGTTTTCCCACCCAAATATTGGCTTCCAGTGTGTGTGTGCCTGTGTGCGTGTGTAACACGTCACATGTCCGTGTATGTGTGTGTATTTTGGCCAGGGAAGGTGGCTAAGAGCTCTGGTTCTGGAGCTCTTCTTGGGATCAAATCTGGCTCTGTTACTATTAATAGCTGTGCTGTACTGGGAAAGTTACTTAACCTCTCTGTGCCTCAGCTTTCTCATCTGTAAAATAGGAATAACGACAGTACCCACCTCATATGTTATTGTGAGGTCTCAATAAGTTTATACACGTGAATACTTTAGTGGTGCCTGGCACAGAGAAGCACTTTCATAAATGCTACTCTTAATACCATTATCGAACCCCACAGGGTGTCCTACCCCAAACAGCAGGGCCCATCCCCTTGGAACCTGGGTTGGGGGAGAAATTAATACGCTATATTCCTCCCCTCTCCTGGAAAGAAACAAACCTGAGGTCACAGAGGGTCCCTTTGACCTCTGGGGGTATTCCCTGGGGGCGGGAGAGGAGAGCTTTGCTTTGTGCTGTAGCGCCCTCTGTTGGGAGAGCCTAGCTCAGCACCATGGACAGAGGCAGCAGGGCGGACAGCCACACCTCCGAGGTCCGAGGTGCAGGGCTCCTGCTCAGCGGTGCCCAAGGAAGAGGCATGTCCCCCATGACTCACTGGTCTGAGTGCCAGGACTGCAAAGCGGAGGCCCTGCCGCAGACAGGAGACGGGACCCGAGGGATGTTAAGCAAATTAAAAGCCCCATGGCTGCCCTGCATGGCTTTTTCTTTGGCGAAGTCACCCTGTGCCCTCTGCTAACTGCGCCTCTCAGAGCTTCAGAGACGTCTTACTCTGGGATGAAAGAAAAGGTTACAAAGCTGTTTTATGAAATGGGACCTGCAGGAGTGGGGTCCCCCGGGGAGGGCTGCAGCAGGAGCAATGTTACTATTACGATCACCATGTGGTAACAGACATGCACGTCCCACCAAGCCCCCCGGGGGTAAAGTCAACTGTGCACCTGGGCAGAATGTCTTCTCTCCGGTGGGCCCGGTCAGAACACATAATCCAGGTCCTCTGGGAGGATTTGTTGCCTCAGGGCACCTGCTAGCACCTACCAAGTGCCAGCCTTGTGCCAGGAGCTGAGGAACAAAGTAGGTAAGACTGAGTGACCTACTCCCATTCATTCATTCATTCATTCACCCATCCACTCAACAGTTATTAATTGAAGGCCTACTATGTGCCCGGCACTGGCTAGGAATACCAATAATTATAATACACATTGATGTTAAAGAGCGTGTGGATGATTCAGAAGTCCCAGAGCTGAAGGAGGGTTATCGGAGATCTCCAAGCCCCCAGGCCCAATCCTTGTCTCTGGGAAGCAGCCTTCCCTTGGCTATTGGGACATCTCCACAGATGTCATCATCTAGCCCCTTCTGCTCCCTGAGCTCCCTTTCCCAGCTGGTATGGACCAGAGCTGGAAGGAAACATCACCAAGGGGCCCTGGAATCTCACCTGCTTCCAGAGCTTCTCTGCAAAGGTTGGGCTGCCGTGAGTGCAGCCAGGAAGCCTCACCAATTGAGGGTCCACCTGAGGAATTGCTGCTGTCCCCCCGCCAGGCTGCCTCTGATCAGCAGCTGGGCCCAGAGAGTAGGAACGCTGCACAGTGATGCACAGCATTTACCTGCACAACTCAAACCAACATGAGGATCCTCCCAGCTTGGTGCTGTTTCCCAGATAGGGAGCCCTTCCCACAGAGGGCTTAGAACATGGGATGGGCTTTTGGTTTTGTTGGCTTTTTCTTGGGCCAGAGATGGGGAGGGGAAGGAGCAGGGAAGAGGCAGTTAGGGACTATGCCCCATGGCATGGCTGGGCCAGTGCAAAAAGAGGGTGGGGGTAGGGGTGACCTCAGGCTGATCCTCTGCAGCTCAGAGGAGAGACCTGGGTGGGTGGGGTGAGAAGGAGCAAAGAGCAGCCAGCCAAAGAGAGGAGAAGGGGCCTAAGGCTCCAATGTTCAAGCCATATGCAGCCCAATCAGCCTGGCAACCAATTAGTCTGATTCAAAAAAAAAAAAATACCCACGTAGGGACAAACTGTAATCAAACACCTATTTATAAGGGTTTATTACGATCATTATTATTATTTTACTGAGAGGATCATTCTAAAGGCTGTCAGGTGAATGTATGCTTTCAGATCTTCATAAATGCAAATTGCTCCTTCCCCCGGGGTGGGTGAACAAACTGAGCTGCAAGGCTGCCCCGGGAGGCGATGGGTGAGGGTCTGAGATTCGGAGGGGGCACAGGGAGGGAGCAGCTGGCTGCTCTGGGGCATCTCTGCAGGAGGCCCGCTGAGAGTCAGCCTAGCAACCACCCACTGCCCATCTCACTTCCTACACCCCCCTCAAAGGACCGCTGGAGCTGGAGCCGGCTATGCACCCATTGCCTATGTGGGCAAACAGAGCAACAGCCTGACTCAGCAAGCTGCCGGACTAGGAAGCTGGGGGCTCTCCATAGAATGGTTGAGTCAAGGGCCCAGAGACCCAAGTTCTGAGCCCAGTCCTGCTCCTGGCTATGCTGGCCTTTCTGGGTCTTGTCAGTCTCCGGGTTCCCTGCCAGTAGTGAAATTCCATCCTCTGAACTTCCTCACCTAACCACACCGAAGCCCACCCCAAGGGCTAGAGTACCCCTCCCCTCCGCCCTCAGAGAGACCTGGAGGCCGAGGCAGCCCGGAATGGTGTGTGTGTGTGTGTGTGCGCGCGCGCGCGCACGCGCGCGCGCGGGCTCGTGTATGTGTGTGTTGGTCGGAGAGTAATATTGACAAGATCCAAGTCCCCAACCCCTACTTCTCAGGCCCAGGGAGAAAAGGTGTCAGGCCTAACAAAAAGGTGAAAACTTGGTCTCTGCCAGGAGGGAGCAACCAGTGCCTGACCCACTGCTGGCTGGACCCCAGCGTGTGGCTATTCTTGGAAGAAAAGACAGAACACACCCCGTTTCTGTGGGTTCCGGGGAGGGGGCAGCCGTAATTTGGGAAGTTTCAGAACACTGAGGCCCCTTAATCCTTCCCACTGAGGGCATCCGTAGGTGGCAAGGCCAGTACTCAGAGCCACACCCTGCCTGCCCTGCTCGGAGGATGGCATGGCTCTCTGCTTCCTTCCATCAGGCTGGGGAGGGGGGCAGCGGTAGTCCCAGGGAAGGGGTGAGGTGGAGGGGATCAGATGGAGCGTGGCTTCTGGAGGGCGGATGGGTTAGAAGCTAAAGGCAGCAGGCCCGTTGTGAGCGAGGGGGGAGACCCTCGGGGAAAGGGGGGAGGGGAATGGGGGGTGAGCTCTCTTCTCCCTGCAATAAATCGGCTTAGCGGACGAGAGCCGAACAGCCCAGAAAGGATTAAAGAAAAGTCTGTATAATACGGCGGCGAGCGCGGCGAGGGGAAGGCGGGGAGGGCGAGGAGGGCGGGGGGCGGGGAGAGGGGGAGGGACGGAGGGAGGGCGCGGGGAGGGGGCGCTCGCGGCGCCGGGAGAGGCGAGCGCGAGGCAGAGAGAGCGCGATTCGGCTCCAAACTCCGGCGCTGCAGCCCGGCGGACTCCGGGCCGCGGTGGGCGCCGCGCGGTGGGAGCCGGGGGTGCTGAGAGCCGCGGCGCGCCCCGAGGACGCCCGGAGCGCGAGGGTCGCGGCGCCTCGCGGAGCCCGAGCCAAGTCGAGCCCGGCGCCCCGGCTGCCCGGCCGCGGCGGCATGGGGGCGCCCCCGCGGCGCCCCGCGCTGCCGGCCACCGCCTCGGCCAGCGGCCGGAGGCAGGAGCGCGCTTGAGCCCATGGCGAGGGGACCCGCTGCCTCGGCCACCGCCGCCGCCGCCGCCGCCGCCGCCGCCGCCAGCTGCCGGGCACCATGCGAGCCGCCCCGAGCCTCCGCCGCGGCGTCTGCCTGCTGCTCGCCGCGATCCTGGACCTGGCGCGCGGTGAGTGCGCGGGCGCCTGGCGGAGAACGCGCGCGGGGACCGGCAGCCGAGGAAGGGCGCGGGCCGGGGTCGCCGCGAGAGGCGCGGGGTCCTGCGCGGGGCCGTGGAGCTGGTTGGCTTGGCGAGGCAGGGAGGACGCCTCTTGCAGAGAGCGCTCGTGGGTCTGCCAGGGTGTGTGTGTGTGTGTGTGTGTGTGTGTACACACACCGGTCTCTCTTTGTTGCGTCTGTGTGTGAGGGTGTCCAGGAAGGAGCTGTGTGCGGAGGGTGCGGGAGTGTTATTTAGAGATGTGAGTGTGCGTGTGCATGTGTGATGGTGTGTGAGTGAGCGAGTGGCTGGAGGGGTGTTAGAGTGTCTATCTCAGTTACGCGGAGGTGTGTGTAGGAGAGAAAGAGTGTGAGGGAGAGTGTTAGGGGTGTGAGCTTGTGTCATTGTGTGTGCGAGCGTGTTAAGGGGTGGGTATGTGAGGTGTGGCATTCCACCCGTGTCCCGAGCGTGCGCGTCTATTTAGGGGCGTGTGGCGGCGGATGGCTGTATTTCTGTGTGCTCAGGAGATGGGAATGTGACACTTGGGCAGGAGTGTGCCTCTCTGCGATGTGTGGGGGTCATATTGCTTCGTGGGCTGGGAGTGTGTGTGTGTGTGTGTGTGTGTGTGATGGAGCGTGGGGTTCTCGCGTGCAGGGAGGTATGGACGCGTCCAAGGCTGAGGGGGTGTGAGCAGCTGTGTGTGTGTGTGTGTGTGTGTGTGTGTCCCGCATGGACTTGGTCCTGGGCTAGGCTAAGCCAGCTGGCAGGAGGTTGAAGCTGAGTGGGTTCCCCAGAGCGAGTGAGCAGTGGCTCCGCAGCCCGAGGGTGCGCGGTTCGCGGCTGCCTCCGGCCTCCAGTCCAGCACCGCCGACTAGTGGGTCTTAAATGGTGACCGTGGGGAACCTGGCGATCCCCGCACCTTTCGCACAGCGAGCAGAGAACTGACGCAAAGGCTGAGAGCCCGGCGGGAGGCAGACGGGACCAGCGAAGAGCAGTGGGTGCAGAGACTAGAAGGTCCGCGTCCTGGGTCCGCTCTAAGCCCAGTGCCAACCCAGGGTACCCAGAACCAGCCGGGCTGGAGTCAGAGCCTGGCTCCCCGCGGAGAGGGAGGAGGATATGGGGTGGCAAAAAGTAGCCCTTGTGGCCAATAGGGTCTCCGCCTGTATCCCAACTATGTGATGGAAGGTGGGGGTGGGGTGGGGGTTAGCCCTGTCTTCTGCCATATACCTTGTCCCACCAGGAGGGTGCCTAGCCAGGCTCTGAGAAAGCCTGCCATGAAGGGGTGTCCTCCCAAAAAATAACCGCACCTCCTTCTCCCCCAAAGTCCTTGGAGAGTGCTGGGTCTGCTGATGGGAGAAGCTGCAGAATTTGAGCTTGGAAGGTGGTCCTGTTGGCAGAGAGGGGGAGGGGTTGGTGTAACCCAGAAGGAATGTAAGCCCTGCACTTTGTCCCCTACCTTTGGAGCAAGAGACTTTCCAAAGTGGATCAAAATCTCCCCCAACTTTGGGGTGAGGGTTTCCCCTTCGGATGTCTCTAGAGGGAAAGGTTTTATGGGGGGGAGGGTCCGGGTTCCAGCGCTACGGAGAGGGCACTGGGCTTTGTTGAAAGGCACTGGAGCCCTCACCTGGACATTGCAGGGAGCGGGGTTTGGAGGTTGGGGACAGGAAGGGAGCACCCCATTGCCCAGGAATGCGCAGAACAGAGGGACGCGGCAAGGTAGGGGCGGCGACTGATGGGAAGGGCTTGGTGGGAAACCCCCTGCTCCGTCAGGACCCCACCCTGTGAGCTCTCCCCGGACGGACGCCCGGAGCAGCGTTCCTCTGGCTGCGGGGCTGCGGAGAGCTAACCCGGCATCCTGCCGCCTCCGCTCCCCTCGCCCGCCTCTGTAGGCTGCGGGAGGCGGGGGGTGGGGAGGGAGGGTTCTTGTGCCCGGGGGTGACCGCATCTGGGCCCGGTGACCCTGCGCGGGCTCTGAGCTCTGCTGCTTAGGGTGGAGGAAGAGCGCAGATTCGGATCGCGGACAGGAAACTTTATACGCCTGGGGCGCAGGGGAAGGTCCTAGGCTGTGAGGAGGCCTCTCTTCTCCGCAGAGAACACGAGAGCGCACGAGGGTGGGGTCCCTCCTTCCCCTTTCCAAGTCTGTGCCCACGATGGGGGGCGGGGGTACCAGAAGGGTACGCCTGAGACGCAAGAGACGGGCTGTGCCGGAGGAGGGCGCCCTCCTGGAAGTGGCCGAGAGAGGTGCACCTGGCAGTAGGCGTTGCAGGGCCACCTGCCAGGGGCTGCCTCCGAGGGAGGGCGGGGAGGGTAGAGTTCCAGGTGGACCTTCAGGAACCTGCCGGCCCTATGGGGGGCGATGGCGGTCACTGCTGGGGGAGGAGCGCTGCCGGTGCGCCCTCGCCTGTTCTACCCCTGCAGGTCGCAGAGCTAGGGTGCTCGATTTGGGGGGGGGGCGTCTGTGCATTGGCAGGAGAAAGGAGTCCGTGGCACACGCCACTGGCTGGGCCGGAAGTTCCTGCCCTGGCTCCCCACTCCCCGGTACTAGACTCTCCAGAGGAGAAACCCACGTTTTTCTGCTCTCCTGGATCACCCGGGAGCGTCCCGGGGGCGTTTTCAACTCCTCCGGCCCTAGTGGACTGTGCCTGGGCACTTCTGGGAAGTCCTGCACTTGAGCCTGTGCGGCGGCCCGGGAGAGAGGGGGCGCGGGGCCGTGGCCAGAGGAGTGGGTCTTAGACCTGCCTTATCCGGCCCTGGGAATTCTCGACTGACAGCAGTGTCGGGCGGCCCCAGCGAGGGCTGGCCAAGGGCCCCGGCCGATGGGGATGGGGGGCGTGCTCGGGGATTGGGGGGCCGGGGAGGAGGGCGGCCCTTCCAGTTCTCTCTCCGCAGCCGCGTGTCCGCAGGTGGGTGGGATGGAGGGGCAGGCTCGCCGGGCTGCCGCAGCCGCAGCGCCGAGACTGCGGGGGCTGTGCGCGCGCGAGCGAGTGTGACGACTTCATATATTTATCCTCCCTTCGCACCCCCCCTGCCCACCGGGCGGGGGCTCGGGCACCGCAGGCACGATTTCTTCCCAGCCCCAGCCCCCGGAGTGGAGGGCCCGGGTCAGTTGCCTGCGGCTGCTCCAGCGTGGCCCCGCCCCCGGCCCTAAACTCCGCCCCTCCCCAGCCCGAGCACCGTGCAAAGGCGAGTTTTTCCTGAGAGGCTGAACTAACAGAATTTTTTCGTTTTAAGTGCGGAAAATGTTCGATCTGGAGCAACCTCCGAGATCACTTACTTCGGTGGTTCTGAAACTTGTATTTTTTAGCAGGAGAACCCTTTTAGAGGGAAATGATTATCATTCTCCCTAAAATCCCAATGCCTTGAGCAAGATTATAGGCCCTAAGTCAGAGCTGCGCAGGTCGATGCTGGTGAGGGGACCCACATGGAAGGATCCCTCCGCACAAGGTGCCTTTAACAGTCTAAGATCGCTCCTTTCCTGGTACCATATCGGGTTTCTGTTTTTTCAACAGCCACTATTATATGGACCCGCTGCCCTGTGTCAAGCAGGATGTAGCTGCTGCTCTGCAGTCCTCATTCATCCTCTCTTCACAGATTAGGAAAGCCAGGCTCCGAGTTTTAAGATTTGTCAATGGCTGGAGTGCAGGCTCCTCTGAGCTCCCTCCTGGTCTTGTGCGGGCTCCCCTTTCCTTCCAATGTTCCCTCTCTCTGGCTGCAGAGAATCCCCTGGGCAGAGCATGTGGGCAGAGGTGGACAGAGGCCATCTAAGTGGCGCATCAGGCCTGCCTGGTACCCTGAGATTTCAGGACCTGGTCACACACACACTTGGACCTTACTAGGCTCTGGCAAGTTGGGCAGAGAAAGAGCAGGGCAGGGAGCGGGAGGAGTTTAGGGGATTTGCTCAGCTTTCTGGTTTATAGCAGCCTGTGATTTCCAAGGCAGGGGCCAACAAAGAGGAGGCTGGTTAGTTCTGTTAACTGGGTTTCTTGGGATCCACAAAAGCATTTAAACTGGGCAGTAGGCAGGCTGGCTTACTCCCTTGCCCACCTCTGCCACAGCCCCAGGCCACTCGGAAGTCACTTCTTCATGCACCCAACAAATGCTTCTTGCATACTATGTGCCAGACACGGTGCTAAGCATTGGGAACGTGGCCCTGAACTTGGTAGGGGAATCGCTGCCTTTGTGCTGTTTACAGCTCAATGGGAAATTAATTCTTCACTTAGAGGGAGGAAGGAGCCATATTTCCGACCTTAATTGAACCAGGCATTATGCTATGTGGTTTATCATTCTTGTCTCGTTTAATCTTTACAGGCACCCTGAAAAGTAAAATTAGTCCTATTTTGCAGATGAGGAAACTGAGGCTCAGAGAGGTTAAGTGACTTGTCCAAGACCACCCAGTCAGTAAGTGGTGAGCAAGGATTCAGACACAGGACTGTCTGACTCCCCAGCCTGTGCACTGAGGAGTGCTCTGTGCTCTGCTGTCTCTTGGTGAGTGGACCTCAGCCCGGTGGATGTACCCAGTTCCCTGTCTGGATGCTTTACTTCTTCCCAAATCCAGATTGAGATAGAATTAACAGGGCATTCATCTGCACAGATGGGAGTGGGAGTGTCCCTGAAAGCCGTCATCATCATCACCACCATCATCAAGAGAATGGATGGCATCTGCTATGGGCAGGGCACATCTGGAAAGAGAAAGACCTGGGAGTGTGGCCCTCATCCCAGTGGGGCGAGAGGCTGGGTGTGATCCTAGAAAGGTGAACTGCAGTCCAATCTGTCCATTCTTCTCTTCCCTTCCCTTCCTTCTCTTTTCTTTTGTTTTTAAATAGAAGGAGGGTCAGGATCTTATGTAAGTGGAAGAACTAGGAGTTTGAAACCCAGGCTGGGAGGGAGCACTCCAGAGACAGCTGCTCACTGGAAGGGCAGTGCAGCCACCTCTACCCTTTGCAGGAGGATGCCAAGCTTCCCTTTTAAACGATAAGTGTCAGTGGTGGCAAAATACATGACATCACTTCCTAAGAGGTATCCATCTTCAAGATGAAGTGCCTGGGAAGGAACAGGGTGGCGAGATTCTGGAACCCAGCTGTATGCTTTCAGTGGGGTCCAGGAGCGAAGGGGGCCCATGGTCACTAAGACCTATTGGCCAGGATCCTATGGATGGGGCAAATAAATGCAACGTGTACTGAGCTGGAGGTGTAGGCAGGTGTAGGCCCTGTTCAGTCTCCACTGCAGCCCAAAGGAGCAGGAGGGACGGGCTGTGAGGGGGTCTTTGTCGGACTCAGACTTCCGTCCCCACCCAGGAAAGGAATCTGGTGTTTGGCTTGCCCTCAAGCCTTTCCTACGTCTCTTGGCCACACACTAGATTCACTTTGGGGAATTCTACACCCCTCCCAAATTGCACAGAAACTTGGTACATCCCCCAGATGGGTCCTGGAATCTGAATATCGAGCAGAATGCCTGAAAACTGACAACCCTGGAATGTCCCCCTTGCCTTTAGGGGCCCCCAAGAAACTGAACTTGGCTGGTTTGCTGATAACCATGGGACCCGCCTCCCACGGTGCTGAGAGGGTGGAACAGTCATTCCACGCAGAGCTCTTCGCTCGGTCCTGTGGGCTCTGATGACTGTTACTAGTATCGAGCGTGGTACCAGTTGATACGAGCTCACGCAGCGCCAGCTCTTTTGTCCTACAAACTTCCCCATAGTGTTCTCATCAGTTACTTTTTTTGGCTTGAGTTGTCCAGTGTCAGTTTCTGCTGCTTGCAAGGAAAGGAGCTCACTTGATACCCTCCCTAGGCGTGATGAGCCTCGGAGTCACCAGCTAGCTCACTCTTGGTGACACGCAGAGCATCGTGCATGGCCCGCTGGCTGGCTGGAGGGGACCAGTCCCACCACCTGCTCTCTGCCTTTCCCTGCAGGCCTGAGGCCCATCGAGTGCGGTCTGAGACCCAAGTTGTTTCTCCCCAGAGAAACGTGGGGATGGAGCCAGTCTTATTGTGAGCCTCCGGGCCCTACCCCACCAGACCCTGCTCCGGAAAGGCAGGGACCCTGTCTGCTTCTGCTCACTGTTGAGTCTTCCCCACGAAACACAGGGAGGGCGCTCAATAAAGGTTCGTTGTTTGGATGAATAAACTAGCTTTGGCCTTTAGACATGTGCTTCCTGATTTAGAACTGTGCTGAGTGTGCGGCTTTCTGTTTCTAGGGACAAGTGTGTGAAAAGGCTTACAGCATGTGGAATTAGGGCTGGACTCACAGGTGAACTTCCTAGCAGCAAAGACGTTCTGGTCCGGGAACTACATATTCTCTTTCTGGGGACTCTCAGATAATCAAAGGAGACCTTGACTGCAGACATCCTAACCACTCTACCTGCTGGTAGCTCTTGAGAACTGACAATATACTTCCACACCCAGCATTCCATTTAGACCTGCGGTCCCCAAGCCCTGGTACCAGTCTGTAGCCTATCAGGGACCGGGCTGCAGAGCTCTGCCACCTACCCACGCTATCACCATCCCTCCTCCCCACCCCATCCATGGAAAAACTGTCTTCCATGAAACTTAGGAAGGGGAGGGAGGGCACAGCGAGGGAAGCTTCATCTGTATTTATAGCCGCTCGCCTCCCTGTCGCTCCCATCACCACCTGACTCTGCCTCCCTCCCCTCCTCCTCCCCATCCCTGGAATTGTCTTCCGTGAAACTGGTCCCTGGTGCCAAGAAGGTTGGGGACCGATGATTTAGACCTCACATCAGCTGTGAAGGCAGCTAGTCTTGTGCTCATGGAACAGATGAAGGAAACTGAGGCTTGGGGAGATGACAGGATGGCAGTAGGCAGCGGCTGGACTGGAACCCAGATTTTGTGGCTGCAAACTCAGCCTTCCTTCCCTCCCCACCCATCGCTCTGTTTTATTCGGACTACAGGGTTCTGGAATGAGACAGGCCAGCACCCCATGAGCTCACAGGCCAGTAAACTTTGACCAAAAGCATGCGCTGTGAGCTGGTGCTATTGTAATGACTTTGCCAATGTGACCTCCTCCATCCTCCACTGCCATCCAGGGGGGTGTTATATCCCAGTCCACAGGTGAGGACACTGGTGTGCCCATGGTCACACAGCTTGAGACCAGAGCTCACCATCTTTCCTGGTGTCACAGGCTTGGCCTGCTCAGAATGGCCTTAGCTTCACCCTCCTCCACCTCCTCGCCCACTTCCGCCCTTTCTTGGCTCAGAGAGCAGACATCTGCCCTCAGCTAGCACAGCCCCTCACTCCTTAGAAGTCCCCCTGCAAGACTGCACACCCACATCCTCCCTCCACAGCCCCCACCCCCACCACCCCATGGACTCAGGTGTCCGCTAGGATCATTGGCAGTGGCACTTTGGGTAATAGCTGTTGAAACAGCCCTCTTCTGGGGCTGGAGCTGGTTGTGGGTCGGTCTTCCTCCTCAACAGAACTGTCCAGGGTGGGCATCCCTGCACCCTGAGCCCCGGCACCAGGCCTGGCTCTGGGCACATAGACCCTCAAGATGTATTTGTCGAATGAATAAAAAATGTTTCCCCAGAGCCTGAGGTTCGTTCCTTTCTGGTGTGAGAATGTGTCCACGTCCAGTTGTGTTCACTGTCACACACGGGGCATCACAGCAGGTGTCTGGGGGAGGAGCCAACAGTGGAAGGTGGTGGGAAGACTAAGGGGGCTTCCTGTTCCCTCTGGCTTCTCCTTGGGAAGGGGACTGTCCTTGATTGGTGATGAGTGGGGGGGAGCTTGGGAAAGGAAGAAAGGAAGGAAGGAAGGCAAAAGCATTTCCTGAGCAGCTACTATGTGCCAAGCCCTGTGCCTGACATGTTCACACAAAGTGTCGTATTAAACTGTCCCAGAAACTCCCATTTGGGACATAACATACTCCCCATTTTACAGATGAGGCAGTGAGACTGTGTGACTTGCCTAAGGTCACCTTGCGAGTGAGGGGCGGGGCTGGATTCACAGCCAGGCTCTGATTTGCGCATCTCTTCCCAACTCTGAGTTTATCATGTTGGTGGCTTGGAATTGACGACAGCGGGAGTTTTTACACGTGGAAACGCTACAAATCGGGGCTCCCTTCACCCCAGAACTGGTGGTTAAACATGTGCCAGCACACCACCGCACATGCACACCCTTCCTCCCTCACCATCTCTCGGGCACAGCCACCTGGCGGTAACGTGCTTTGGTTTTCGTCTGATCTGGGTTCAAATGGCCACTTCCTACCCGCCCGAGTCAGTTTCCTCGTCTTTTAGACACGGAGAGTGGGAGAGTGCCGTGGGGCTGCGTGAGATAATGCCCTAATACATGAAAGCCCTGGGCGTGTGATCGGGCCTCCCTTCCTCCTGACCCCTGGGCGGGGTCAGCGGCCTGGAGACTCTCTGAAAGGAGGAGTGGGCTCGCCCTTTGTTCTCCCTCTGCTGGAGGCTGCCTTTGGAGGCAAGTCAGAGGATCCAGTCACTTCCCTTAACTGAGAAGCTGCCCCAGGCGCAGTTAGGGTGCAGGTCGTTGGCAGCCCCTCCCATTCACTGTAATACGGGGATGCTGAGCGCAAATCCTTGCCAGTCAAAGACGCTGGCCCAGGAAGGCTCTGAAGGCAGGGGGAACAGCACGTGCAAAGCCCTGGGGGCAGAATCAAAGAATAGGCAGGCGAGGGGTGGAGGCAGGAAGGCAGCTGGCCCCCCTTGAGCGCAAGGGCCTCGCTGAGAAGTTGGGAGTGAGGTTGGAGGAGTCGGCAGATGCCTGCCTGCCAGGACGAGGGTCC